>JANAVB010029815.1:842466-1419966 GCA_029216955.1 Iris pallida
CAACGGTCGAATTGCCTAGAAAATATGCCCAAATTTGCTGCATCGAAGGCTAATTTTTGAGTTGGAACTCACGCGTCACGACGGGATCTCGCGTGAAATGCAACGAATAGCCTCTGTGGCCCCGTCGGAGAGGATGGTGACACGACCAGAGGGGTCGCCGGAGGTTCTTCGGAGCCATGGGGTGGTCGCAACGGCATGACGGCGATCATCGTCGCTGCTGTAACGTTGTTGCACGCGTGCGCCACTGTGGCTGCTGTCGCTGCCTCGTGCGTGCGTGGTGGCGCCACTATACTGCGCCGCGCCTGACCGTGTGGCATGCCCGTGCCTGAGTCGCCATACGGTGGTGCTGCCGCACTTTCTGCTCCCGTGCATGCGCGCGGCTGCTGCGCTTCGATCCCTCGCGCGCGCCTGCACATGCGTGCGTGTGTGACCGCGCCTGGCCGTGCCTTGCCGACGGTAGTAGCTACGTACGTTCGGGAGAGGCTCTGCTCCACGCCAGTGAGGGTGCAATTCTGGATTTGCAGGCCAAGGAGGTAGTCGTGGGGGTTGCTACCAAAATCTGTCAAATCAACGACGCCGAAATACGTCGCTAAAATAGGTAATTACGTCGCTAACTTGAATTGGCGACATAATTAGCGATATTTGGACGTAGTCGCGATTCACCTAGTCGTTAAAGAGAGAGGGTGAAAAGAAAATTTTTTGGAGGTGTGTGAGAAAGAGAGGTGTGTGTGTGTGTGCAGTATGTGTTGTAAGAGAAAAGAGAGAGGGGGAGGCTACCGGAGGAGGACGACGCCAGAGGAGGGATAGCGTATGTGTGTGTGTTGTGAGGAGAGAGAGAGAAGGGTGGGCTACCTGAGGGGAAGCCCGGAGGAGGAGGAGGAGGAGATCGCCGGAGGAGGGAGGGAGATCAAAATTGGAGGGAAAGTAAAAGAATTTGGGGGTGAACGAAAAGGATACCCCGCCTACCCTATATGAAACAATTAGCGACGCTTGATATGGACATCGCTAAATGTCGCTGAATTAGTGTCACGCCCCGCTCCCGAATAATCGGGTACGGGCCGATGCATGCCCGGCCTACACTGTCGTTGACAGCGGTAGTGAGCCGTCTAGTCATCAATAACAAGAATAATCTCATCACAACATCTAATCTCGGAATCTATACTAACCATTACAGATCACTATACAATTATTACAAGCTTATACATGAATGACCGGGTACAAAGTCGGTAAAGATAAATACTACAACAAACAACATATAATCAAATACACTCAATCAATCTCCTATACATGAAACTAATATCTCAATGTCAAGTGAGCTCCAATGCCAGCCATGACAATCTAAAGATCCATCTCACCTGTAATCAATGATCCAGTCAGGAAAGGAGCAAAGTACAATGTAACTCAATAAAACTCACCATGGAAGATCAATGGAACGGTATAACAAATAGAACTGAAAGACAGAGAAGCAATATGAAAGTAAAGTATGCACTAGCTATGTGTACATGTGCAATTGGACGTTATCAACATGTGGGGACTAATATGTAATCAGGCATATAAAATATGTTATCATCAATCAATATCAGGCATGTCTGACGACAATGCTATCAGTCACGCATAATCAGGCATGTCTGACGACAATGCTATCTGTCACGCATGAAATGGACATCAGGCATATGGAATATGCTATCAGGTAATATTTGTCCAATATTAGTCATCACATGTCTTAGAACGTCCCCCGCCCGACACGAGAAACAATACAATCAATCGGGAACAAGTGCAATAGACACGATAACAAGTGTGAGTGCAATGCATGCAATGATGGTAATATTGAGTACATGTACTTGCCTTGATTCCGGAATTTTGGTACTTGTCTTCTTATCACCTAGAAATAGGAATTTACAATTAAAATATATTCAAAAAGAATTGACTACATCTACTACTACTAAAAGTAATACCCTTCCTTAATATTTAAAGCGCTAACTTATATGAATCCAACCTCAGTAATACACAAGCCCTAAGTTCCTACTCTTTTTCTTAAATAAACCCAATGGTTATCCTTAGCCCAAATCCCACCTAAAGCTGATCTAATCCACAATCAATTTCTTATTGAATCTCATATCCATCCAACATTCAAAAATATACTATACTAGGGTCAACAGTTCCCATACTATAACATCATTAAAGAAATGGTTGCAACCTACATTTACATATTGGTCCAAACCAATGAGTTCAGCTCTGTCTGACTCATACGACCACTCAGTACTTCCTTGCATCTCAATATTCAATGAGTATTGGACCGTCTAGCCAACAACCTTAACCCAACGGTTACCTTACAGTAACCTAATATTCAAATCAAGCCCTGCATGTGAATTAATAATCAACTCAACTCCATCTTTATTTAAATCTAACGGTTACTAAAGGATTTCAACAGAAAGCAACTATCAAAGTCCGATTCAAATCTGCGCCCAATAGCTAATACCAAGAATCATCTTCTGAATACTTGTGTCCTACTGATACCAAGAATAATCCTGATTGTGTCTAACTGAATACCATTGCAACGAATTGTAGTTGCAAGCTCATTGTCAATGTCTGATACTACCTCGACACAGAATCCCCAACACTCACAGATTCCTATGGTTCAATAATTATCAACTAGAACAACAAAGAATATACCTAGAGTCAATATAGTTCGATACCAGTGCCCCCCGTATCCGATCATGTGTCCGATCTGCTTGAGCCATTACATCGACCACATGGTGGGCAGAAACAAGAATCAAATTTAGACGACTTCTTGAAATCAAGAAATTGAGAAATTATGAAGAACAGTAATCCAAAATCAATTGATCTGATTCAAACACGAGATGAAGATCGAATCAAGAATTGACTCACCAGACTAGTTCAAGATCGATTCTACCCACACAATTTTGTTCGTATGATCGATCAATCGAACGATCCAGAGCCAATCAATCAGTGAACGTTCACAGAGAAAGAAAACGAGGATGGACTAACTCGAGCTCGCGGTCGCAACTGCCATGTAGACGAAGATGACAGAGAACTCGAGCGGAAGGCCCGGTCACCGCCATGGCTAATTTTACTACACCATCACGAGATGCCGATGCTGCTAAGAGGCTCACCTAGGCACCGATCGATGAAGCTTCTACCATGGCCAGAGCTCTGCACGAAAATGGAGGAGGAAGAAGAACGGATGGGAGGAAACAGTTCGGCAGGGCTTCGCCAAATGGAGGGTGGTGGAGAAAGATGAAGGCCAGGGCCTATTTATAGGCGGAGACGAGGCGGTTAGGCGACGGTGATTCCGTTACGATCGTACGGTCACAGAGGAGGTGACGGTTACGATCGGGCGGCTGATCGGAAAGAGGCGGTTGAGGTCTCGGAGAGCTTCTGGAGGTTTCTAGAGGCGCGACGGTGCTGCTTCTTCGACGTCGTCATCCCCCTTGTAAAAGCAGAGCAGCAACAGAGAAGAACCGAAGGGGAGGGAATGAAATGAAATATTTGAATGGAGGAATGAATGAATGTTTGAGTGAACTGTGGTGAGTTCACTTTAAATGGTTAGTTAAAGAATGAGTGATGGGCTTTCGGCCCAAGGAAAAATGTGAGATTAGTTGGAATAGGTCAAGGAGAATTAGCAATAGCATCTTAATTGAATAAATCAACAATTAAGTAGAAAATTTAGGAAAATCAAAATAACCAATTTCAATATTGGCATATACTCCAATAAATGTTTTGGTAAAAAAATTAGAAAATGATAAGTTATATCTAGTTAAGATAATAAAATATTCAAATTTATTATTTAGAAAAAGTGGAGTTACAATTAGTAATATATGGCGACGGTCTATAACAGACGTCGCTACGCGTCGCTATATATAAATAATTAGCGACGTGTACCGACAGCATTACGACAAAAATTTTCATTTAATAAATTAAAGTCGCTAGACGTCGCTATTAGTCGCCAACAGTGACGAATAGCGATGACGCTTGAACACGTCGCTACATTCCCAAAATTTAGTGACGTCCTTTCATGGAGTTGATAAATTCGTCGCAAATCTGACTTATTTTGGTAGTGGGTAGCTAAGGGTGTAAGGTGGAGGAGAAAGAGAACTAAGAAATGAAGAAGGAAGGAGGAGGAAGAAGAGTGGTGAAGGAGAGGGAGGTTCGGCCATAGAGGTGAGGTGGAGTTATGGAGAAGAAGAAGTTGTGGCCATGGAGGAGGAGAAGAGTGGTCGGCTAAGGGGAGGTTGGAGCTGCTATTGGGTTGTAGGGAATGAAGGAGAGAGAAGGAGAAAATGTTAACATGAGGAGTTGTTGGTTGTGAGTGTTAGAAAAGTAGGGAGAGAGAAATAGAGGAATCTCTACAAAAATAGAGAGAGAGAAAAAGCATGAGGATTAGGGCCGATTGCTAGGAGGAGTGGGTGTAGGGTTATCATGAAGAGATGAGTGGTTGGGATGAGTTGTAGTGGAATGAAGGCTAAGATTGAGTGTGCTAGGTTAAGTTATATTTGAGGAGTATGATAAATAATAAAATTGTCCATTGGATTTGGAAGTGTGTAGGCTTATGGTATTTGATGTTTGTTTGCAAAAACAAAAGTCTTTTATTTCACAAACTTTAAAGAATAGTACAAGAGTACAATGAATTCTGGAAAAGTACAACTATAGGAATCCGATCTGAAGACGATCGCTTTATCCCTTGGACGATGTAAACTTTGAAGACGATAGCCTCTGAAGAATGCAGCAGCACTTGGACAAGAACCCCTGATCTCTGATGATAATATGATCTGATCTCTTTAATGAAGGACTTGAAACTCTATTTATAGAGTTCTAGAAATAACTATTTTGTAGTTATTCTGGATTGCGCATAATGAACAGCGCCGTCGACAGACTGCGCAGATTGTAAACTGCGTTGGCCTATTGGGCAGTTGCTCGATCGTGGGCTAACTGTATTCAGATGCGTGGCATTGTTTGATTAAAATGCGCTTGGTCGTGTACAGGCGGTTGCCACAGGGCGAGCAATTGATGGCAAAGCCATGTAATACATGTCAGTTTTTTGATGAATCGCGCTAACCGAATAGCGCTAGCTTCAGACTGCGCTTCCTTTTAGTCAATGGGTAGTGCTAGGATTCAGACTTGGTCAAACTGCGCTGAGGTTGGACTGGCAAACTGCGCTGAGGTTGTATAGCTGTTCTCGAGCGCTGTGTTGTACAAGAAACGAATGGACTCCTCGTTTTTCGGGCTGTTAGGCTGTCGGAAGATCTGATCTTTGTCAGGTAATGATGGTATTGCCACGTCAGCGTAGCGCACTCGGATGGTAGCGCAGTTCGGCTCGCGCGTTTGATTTACAGCACAATCTATCTCCGGCGCAGTTCATTTGAAGGGTGCGCAATTGAGACCTCTGCCTATTTGATAGATGCAACTTGATTTTTAGGACATACAAGACCCCCTTCAAAGTTTTCAAAATTTGAAAATATTCAAAGTTTCGAAATACTTTGAATTTTGAATTTAAAATCAAGTTGCGCTTTGGTTGCGTGTTTGGAGGAATTAGTTCCGTCTTTTGTGGCGCAATCGGAGGTGACTGTTACCCTTCTGAAAAACTATAAATAGTTTTATTTCTCATTCTTTCAACCTTTACTTGCTTTCGATTTCTCAAGAGACAAAAGCTCCCCCCCTACTCCGACTTCTTCTTCCTCTCGTCGACGACAGTAATGGCGCCCAAGCGATCGACCACCGAGAAGGGAAAGGCCCCCGCCGAACCTTCGACTCGTGTTGTACCACGAGTCTCTCGTCACGAGACGGGTCATCCAGCGCTTCAAGGTGAATGGCGAACCATGATCGAAACCCTTTTTAGGGTTTTTGATGTTTTCAGACCTTCATACCTCTCTCTTTTTAGAGATTGATGGTATTTGCGCCACCCTATTTAGGATTTCGGCTGCATGCACAACAGTTTTCATTTTTATGAAAACTGTATTCTTGCACAATCGGTTGGAAAGCGCTAACAAAATGTTCGGCGCAATCCATCGATTTGCGCAAGTCGGTTGTGCCAGCACAAACTGATGTTTTGCGCAAGTATGTTTACGCAACCTGACGTTTTGCGCACATTGGCTGTGCTGGCACAATCTGATACTTTGCGCATGTTGACTGTGCTGGCGCAATCTGATAGCTTGTTTCACACAGCACAATTTGATGAACTTTTAAAGAAACTTTTTTGATTTTGCATATACTGATCTTTGTCTCTTTATTGATGTAGTTAATCTCAGGGAAGATCCCAACTATGAGGTTCTTGCAGGATCTCTGTCAGAATCAGAATACAAGGAAGATCTCTCCCATGTGTCCTTTCCTCAATATGCCTTACCGTCTTCTCGGCAGGCTGTTCTGATTGCACAGGATAATGATACTTTATTGTGTTTGATGAATGGACAGCCTCTTCAAACTGCTGACACTGTGACCCATAAGAAACCTTTGTTCTTGTTTGGTGAAGCTTTTGACAAGAATTCTCAACCAAGGCCTCGCATGGAACAGAGAATTTTCCAAAGGGGCGAGAAGACGATACTTCTGCCAAAGATCTCCAGATGTCTCCCTCTATCTAGATATACTTTTGCAAGCTACCCCAGAAAAATAGAATGGGATATAACTCCGTTGCAACAGGCCCGAGTGGGTAATATCTGTGTTAAGAAGGGGCCAGATCACAAGGATATCTTCTACAGTTCTTCTGAGCGACATAGCTATCTACTCAGGGGACTCAAACCCGGTTGCATCCCGTCGGAGGATTCTTCTTTATTGCTACCAGTAAGAACTCCAATATTCGCAAATGAGTTTGCGAAGGTGGAAGGGAGGTATCCGGACCAAGACCTGCGGTTGACAGGTCTTGTGAACCCGGACAATAAGAGATGGATCTGTATAGCCAATTGGATATTAGTCCAATTTGAAGATCAGCTTAAAGAGATTAATCTGTATCAGGCAGTATATGCCACAGTCTATGGCTTTCCTCCGAATCCATATTTATTCCTTGCGTTGGCGGAGAGATACAATTATAGGACTGGGACTTTCATGATGCCATGCGGGAAGAGTGGATTAGCCTTGCATGAGATGAAGTACATCTCAAATCTACCAATGGAGGATATCCCCTATGAAGAGTTTATTCCGATAAATGATGAGTTGGACAGACTGCGCCAGGAGAATGCCTGCATGGTAGAAGTTTTTGAAGAGCTACTCTGCCACTACAAGATTTGCTCTCTACTATAAGAGTGGCACGGCCGGTACGTGCTATTCGACCAAATGGTTGCCATATCTTTTCCTCAACCATATTATCGAGAAGAAGACAAAAGAACATGAAAAATGCAATTCCAACTTCTTCAAACCGCTTAGCAACAGCGAGGTGATCGAGTTGATGGAGACGCATAATGAGATGGATATCAAGATTGAGGATGATCTTCAGTATCCTCCTTTCAAAGAAGGAGACATCATAGAGAGCTTTATGAGGATGGGTTACAGACCTATGTCGAAGGAAGCCCAACTGGCAGGGTTCCTTACCTACTGGCTTCGACGATATGTTGTTCCTGGAGCCAGTGCAGTCGACCGCTTCCATCGCGGCGTACTGTTTGCTGCTGTCCGTCTAGTCTTCGGCTACCGGATGGATTTGTTGTCAGCAATGACATGCAGAATGAATGCCGGCCTCCGCCTCTTCGTTGATATGATGATTCGAGAAAAATGTGAAAAAGGACATTTTCCTCAGCTGGAACTGCCGTATACATATATGTTCGGATGGCTGCTTCTACACCATCATTCCTTAATGAACCCTGCTATGGGAGCAGTGAGTGGTAGTTTTCTGAGAAGATATTCTGGATGTAAGTGGGTCTATACCACTTTGAAAGATTGCAGGCGAATCTTGAACCTGGGTAGAGGATGGAACTTCTACTGTGTTCCGCCTCCAACCGGTTACGAATATATGTCAGTGAACCTTGTCGACTCAGTGAGAATGCAGCCTTTGGGCCATACATCTTTTGAATGGTTGAGCACGATTCGTCCTTCACATCAGTATATCGGTTCGAAGATGAATGCTATCTTGAACCTTATCGCCCAAGCCGTTTTGTACGCCAATTCGGCTACGACCAATTCCACGTAGGTAATGCCATAACATGCCTACAAGGAAAAGGTTATTTGATTAATGGAGCCCGGGCTTGGGCCTTCTACAATGCCCGTGACACGAAGACGACGTTCTCGATGCCGACAAAGAACGACCGTGGTCCCCGCATACTGTATACTTATTCGATCTTTTATACGTCAGCCAACACTTTTGCTGAAAACTTTAATTTAACAGACAGCTTTGCAACGGTGACACGATTTAGAAAAGGGGCACCTGTTTTGTTGCCTCCTGGTAATGATGAAGAGCACGAGCCAGCTGATGCACCTCTAGAAGTTTTGAGAGAAGCCAATTTCCCTGAAGAAGTCTATGAACCGCTGCGTGTTTCTCTAAAAGTTGTAAGATCTCCAATCAAGGAGAAGAAGAGAAAGACAGAAGAACCATCTTCTCCTGTCTCTAAAAAGAAGACTGCTGTAGACTCTTCGAAAAGAGTCACTACTCGATCTCAGTCTCGGCAACAAGCTGAGTCGGCTCACCGAGAAGAGATGACGACCCCAACTTCCACTCAAAGACAAATACATGCTGCAGACGTAGAGAGCCCGGAAGAACCTCTACGCAGAAAGAAAATAGCTTTCAGAAAGAAAGTGGTCACCCCTTGAAAAGCTATCCATACTTCTGCTCTAACAAGTGCTGCCGCCGGGGTTATGATGCCTTCACCTACGCCTGCTCCTGAGCCTAGACAGGAGACAGATGCAGAGATAAGGGACGAGATTGCAGACATAAGAGAAGAGACTGCGGAGGCAAAAGATGAGATAGCAGAAGCGAATGTAACCCCGACCCAAATCAATAAGTCGAAATCAGATGTTGAGGTGTTGCCATCTCCCATACTTGCAATGGAAGCTGCACATCTTCCAGCTACACCGAGATCACGTCGTGCTGAAGAAGATCGACTGATGATCGAGGCTATGGATGACTGTGATTTCGGCTTCCATGACATAGATCCAGTTGATGCAAGTGATGATGAGGAAGCACCAGAGGAGGAGACGAACGACGAAGAAATATCGGCGGAGGATGTTCATTACGATGAAGAGGATGTTGCTGTCCCTATACCCCAGGAGAAGAATGCTGATGAAGCAGCACCGGAGGAAACTATTGTCCCCGATCAAAGAGGTAGTGACTAATTTTAACAATCTTTATTTATAGATCAGATGAATAATGTTTTAACTTTCGTTCATACAGAAATTTAACCTTCTCCAATTCCTCCGGTATGTACTGACATAGTACAGACAAAAGCGATAGCCAGCAGCAGCCGTCATTTATCAGGCAGCTCTGAAGCGGGAAGTAGTCAGGCAGTGATGTCTGAAGCTACTTCTACGAGGCTGCAACCTATGTCAACAGATGACAATCTTGTCATTAAACCCAACATTGGTAAACTTGCCCTCATTTTGACCTTTTTTGATAGTCCTTAATAACAACAAACTGATGATGTTTATTTGTTTTAGCAGAGGAACATCTGGGAGGGGCAACTAGCTCCACTATGGCCCTCTTGTCCAAAGAGACTTCAGTCTATGTTCAAGAAGCCGAACTTTCGCCTTCACAGGCATCTGCTGCTACCACTTCTATAGGAGTCGCTGCCACACCTAGTGCAGCGGCCACTAACAAATTTATAGTTGGCTCCTTCAACAACCTCTTCTTCACTTCATTAGGACCTTTAGTAGAAATAGAGAAAGAGAATGTTGGTTTCATCACTGTCAGAAGTCTAACTTCTTATCTGATTGGTGGCATCCGAAGTTAAGGTGATGAGGCTCAAGCCGCCTATCTCGAACATGTGCTGGATGAGCTGGAGGAGTCAATTAAGATTTACAAAGATCTTAATCGGGGGGAGGTAAAAACACTGGTGAATGCCGAGTTCGAAAGGATGACTCGGAAAGCTGAGGTTACAAAAGCTGCTTTCAAGACTTTCTTGGACACTTTTGCCACAAAGTCTTCATAGTATGATTCCCAGATGAAATCGCTCGCCGACTAGTGACCTTGCCGACATTTGACGATAAATCTGGAATGGAGGAAGCTAGGAAGCGGGTGCTGGATTCTCGTGAAGAACGACTTCAAACTTTAAAGCAGCAGATAGATAGTCTGATGACCCCACCGATTGAGTTAAAGAAAATCTTTTGTACTTTCTCCTTTATGATATGTCTTTTTGTAATGCCTTTTATTTTGATCAATGAAAAAGATATTATTTTGTGGCTCTATTATTTATTGCATATCCCACTACAGATATAAATAATAGCAACAGAAAATATATTCAGAGGTTCAAGACATGATATATTTTTTTATTTAGAAAATAATTATATTCATTATATCTGCTCAGAGGTAATGTGGACATGGCAGAATATAATTTTCTTTTTTGAATATCATTATTTCGGTAGACAACTTAATCAGAGGTAATAAAGACATGACAAGTTGTTGATATGGTTGAATGGATGAACCGTCAGGATGTATGAACGAAACGAATCGTCGGGATGAACGGAAGAACCATCATATGAATGGGATGAACGGGTGAACCGTCAGGTGAATGGAATGAACGGATGAACCGTCGGATGAATAAAATGAACGGGTGAACCGCCAGGTGAATGGAATGAACGGATGAACCGTCGGATGAATGGAATGAACTGTCAGATGAATAGAATGAACGGGTGAACCGTCAGGTAAATGAAATGAACGGATGAACCGTCGGATGAATAGAATGAACAGGTGAACCGTCTGGTGAATGGAATGAACGGATGAACCATTAGGTAAATAGAATGAACGGATGAACCGTCGGATGAATGGAATGAACGGATGAACCGTTAGGTGAATGGAATGAATGGATGAACCGTCGGATGAATAGAATGAACGGATAAACCGTCAGATGACGAATGCGTCGCTTCGATTCGCGTAATCGACTGTTTTAAGAATCTCTGCCTATAAATAGAACAAAAATTTTAGATGGAATGATCAATTTCAATTGTAACACAAGATGTCGTCTGAAGATGCATCCGAGAAGGCTGAGATCATCCCGAAGGTCGAAGAAGTTGTTGCGGAATGTCCAGCCGAGCCAATCCAGCCAAAGAAGACAGAGGCGGGCAAAGGTTCGTCTGCACCCAAGCCACCACGGGATATCTTGGACTTCCTGGTCGAGCCAGGGAAGACTGAAGAGGAAGAGGCCATGAGGATGGCCACTTGCGCGTTTCTGGTGAAATCGAGCAAGGATGTCCTCGGTTCTTTTGTCGACTATATTTTTGAAAATGATGGTAGTGTTCCTCGTCCTGTCTTTAAGAAGGACGATAGTGATTCTCATCCTTGATATCATGTAACATCGTTTATGATGAAATAAAATCAAACTTTATTTATGAACTTTCTGATCATATTTACAAAAAATTCCTTTTACATTCATACATAGTACTTTTTAAGGAACTTGCCATCGATAGGCATCATCGCCACTCGACCGTCTAGCTCTGTGAGTTGATAGGATCCATTTGAGAAGACTTTACTCACGATATAAGGCCCTTCCCATTTTGTATCGAACTTGCCTTTGCTCATGTGAGTCATGGTCATAGGACGTTTGACTGTTAGAACAAGTTCTCCTTTTTGAAAGGTTCTGATTTTAACTTTGCGGTTAAAAGTCTTCGAGATGCGGGCTTGATATAATTCTATGTGTTGTTGAGCCAATAGTCGCTTCTCATCGAGCGCCTCCAGTTCTTGAAGTCGAAGAAGATCATTGTTCTCCGTAGTAAGTTCATTAGCGATGGCAATCCTCAAGGAAGGAATTTGAAGTTCCAGAGGTAGAACTGCTTCACAACCGTACTCCAGAGAGAAGGGTGTACAGCCTGTGGGGTTACGGACCGTAGTACGGTAGGCCCATAGACATTCTCCAAGCTTCTCACTCCAGTTCCGTTTGTTAGTAGACACAAACTTCTTGAGGAGCTTGATGATAGTCTTTTTGAAGGCTTCAGCCAAGCCATTTACAGCAGGGTTGTAAGCTGTAGAGGCGACATTATCAATCCGATGATCGTCACAGAACCTGGTAAACTTTTGACTGATGAACTGAGGTCCATTGTCGTGAATGATTCATCGAGGCACACCAAACCTGTAGATAACGTGGTATTTGACGAAGTTGATGACGCTGCTGGTTTTAACTTCAGCCAAGGGTATAGCTTCAGCTCACTTGGAGAAATAATCAGTTATTGCTAATATAAATCGATGTCCCTTAGAAGAAGGAGGATTGATAGGACCTATATATCCATACCCCAAGCTTCAAAAGGCCAGGAAGCGGCAGTCGGATGAAGGAATTCCGACGGTTGATGGATGAAATCTGCATAGATTTGACAGGCTCGACATTTCTTTGCATATTCGATGGCATCAGACACCATAGAGGGCCAATAGTAACCCATTCGTCGGATACGATCCTGCAGTTTAGGGTCGGGTTGATGTGCTCTGCAGACACCATCATGAGCTTCACGCAATACTTGCTTTGCTTCATCACCAGTTAGACAGCGCAAAAGTAGACCGTCATAAGTCCGTCGATAGAGAGTCTTGGTGATTTGATTGTAGTAGAATCGAAGAGATCGTCGACGAATACTCGTAGCCTCCTTAGGATCTTCAGGAAGTATGTCATGAACTACGAAGTCGATGAAATGAGCTCTCCAATCTTTATTTATAACATTGACTTCGACGAAGTTACTGAACTCAATATTGCGATTGTTTTCAATGCAGAACAACTCTCTGTTGGAAACAACAACCACTTGTTATCTTTTGATGGGAATTGCTAAAATTGCTGCGAGATTAGCTAAAGCATCTGCCTCAATGTTACAAGCTCGTCGAACATATTCAATGAAGAAAGCCTTGAATGATGTAGCCATGTAGATTGCAGCTTCATGATAGGACACTAGATCTTGATGGCGAACTTCATAGGTTCTTCTAACCTGGTTAACAACCAACTTGGAGTCGCCATAGACTTCAAGATATTCGACGCCCAGTTGTTTTACTAATTGGAGTCCAATGAGTAGATTATTGTATTCTGCTACGTTGTTGGAGCAGGGTTCATCTAGAGAGTAAGCTCTTTGGATAGTTGACCCGTCTGGAGAAACAAGAACAACCCCAACTCCTGCGACAAGGATACCATTTGGTCCGATCTTGGATGCACCGTCAAAGAATAAACGCCAAGTTGGAAATTCTTCAGAAATTATATTTGATTCCAACGTCTCGTCTGGAATTTCATCATAGAGTTTGGATGTCTCTGGTATAGGATGAGATGCTAAGAAGTCAGCCAGCGCTTGTCCTTTGACAGACTTTTGTGGAACATATACCATGTCATATTGGGCTAGCAAAATGGCCTATGTAGCTAACCGAGAATTGAGTGTGCTGGGTTTCTTCATTAGTACTCGAAGAGGATTGACTCAAAAAATGACATGAATGGCTTGTCCAATGATGTAATGTCTTGTCTTTTGAACAGCAAACATAAGAGCTAAGCATTCTTTCTCGACTGGACTATAACGGTGTTCGGCACCAATTATAGTACGACTGAGATAATAAATGGCTTGTTCATGGCCTTCTTTATTCTTCTGGGCAAGTAAAGCACCCAATGAATGATCTATAGCACGTACATACATTAAAAATAGAATACCAGAGATTGGTGGTACCAAAACTGGTAGGTTCATCAGATACCGCTTTATATCATCGAACGCTTGATGACATTCTTCGGTCCAAACGAAAGATACACCCTTCTTTATTAGCTGAGTAAACGGTCTGCAGCATCTAAACAGATTCGAAATAAACCTCCTGATGTATGCAAGTCGACCTTGGAATCCTCGTAGCTCTTTTAAGTTGCGTGGATGACGCATCTCTTGAATGACTTTGATCTTCTCAGGATCCACATGTATACCTTTAGAGGTAATGACGAAGCCGAGAAATTTACCACTAGAGACACCCAAGAATGACTTGGTGGGATTCATTTTTAACTGATGTTGGCGTATTAGATTGAAGATAGTTCTTAAATCTTGGATGTGATCTTCCTTTAGACGACTCTTGACAGCAATATCGTCCACATAGCATTCGACAGTCTTACGAAGATGATCTCGAAAGATAGTACTCATAGCTCGTTGGTAAGTTGCGCCAGCGTTCTTGAGACCAAATGGCATCACGGTATAGCAGTAGACTCCGCGAGGAGTGCGGAAAGAAGTATGTTTTTCATCTTCAGGATTCATCCGAATATGATTGTATCCAAAGAATCCATCCATGAAGGATATCCTTTCAAACCCACAAGTATTGTCGATCATGACATCTGTGATAGGGAGAAAAAACTCATCCTTTGGACAAGCTTCATTAAGATCCCGAAAGTCAATACAAACTCGAACTTTGCCAGTTTTCTTTAAGACTGGGACAACATTGGCTACCCAATCTGGATGTTGTTCTTCTCGAATAAAGCCACAAGCTATAAGCTTTTTGACTTCATCATCAAATGCGTCTATCATTTCTGGCTTGAATTGCCTTTGCTGTTGCTTGACTGGCTTTGCATTAGGCAAAATATTCAGTTTATGAGTAGCAACTTTGGGATCTGAACCTGGCATGTCTTCATAATTCCAAGCAAAGACATCAATGTATTCTCGAATAAGAAGAATTAATTCTTGCTTATCCACCTCTGGGAGGTTCTTACTGATGAATATTGGACGAGGCGACCCACTTTCTCCTACATCAATTTGAACCAATTGATCTTCGGTAGGAGGTTCACGTTGTTCGAATCGAAGTTTCCATTGGGTATCCATTCGTTGAGCCCAAGTATCTGTTTCAGGATTTTCTTCTATGTCTTCATCATAGCCTTTTGGAAGTTCAACGGAGACCATGTTAGAAGATACGATCAATCGATGAACTTGACCGATGCTAGTGTCAGAAGCCTATAATCTTGAATCAGAAGAGTTGGAGCGCTCTTCACTATCGGATTCGGAGACTTCTGGAGATAAGACCGGAGGCGAAGCATATCCGAGACCTCTTTTCGTCCTGCTGTAGTACATCTCTAATTTTCCTTTCGGAACAGCCGTACGGATAGGAGTTCGTGTCACGCCCCGATCCCGGAGGATCGAAAACTAGTCACTGGGCGTGATGCCGTACAAGTCTAGATTGCACTTGTACAAGGCAAAACCATTACAGTTCCTGGTAATTCTCAGAAAATATCGACAATGCAGCAGAACCAAGCAGATAAATTGAAGTCACACAATTTATATAGAAATGTATCTCTTTATTGATAATCAAGATGGATTACAAGACTTGCAGCAGAATACAGAGTTTACAACTGTTTATAAGACTCGCAGCGGAATACAGAGTTTACAACTGCTTACAAGACTTTTGAATAGCCAACTGAATGTATACACTTGCCCTTTAGGCTACAAATGAATATACCGACTTCTTTACAATGAACTTGCCAATATGGCTACAATCTCACTGGTCTAACTGAGTTCCCATGTTCCATACATTATGTCCCGTATAGCAGAAGACATCGTCATGCAAGAAAAGCTTCTGCACACCCATCCGATTCATCGATGCCAAGCACTGATTCACAGGATTTCCCCCAAGCAAACACCTGTAATATTGCCCACAACGTGGGTCAGTACATCATCAATGTACTGGCGAGCGGTGCTGGCCCAACTCACCTAAGAAGACAGCACTAAGTAATCATGTTACAGAACATTATTATCAATGGTCTTTCTCGTTGCCTTAGGGTCAATTTCATGTTATAGCCGACAAGAAGTAAAGCATGCAAATCTCATAGCCAACATAATTAAAAGCATACTGTTATCACCCTTTGGTGATTCTTATCCACGGTCGTGTAGCCATCCCTGTACATTTATAATACTTACTCTGCCTGCACAAGACATTGTTAGAAACAATATCATGATTCAATATGAATATCACCGTTCAGGTGATTCTTACCAACAGCCGATATCCTTCCCTGTATTTGAGTAATAACTTACTCTGCCTGCATAAGACATCATTAGCACCTGACCTATCTATATGAAGGTCACTGGCGACACGCCATCCTGGACCGTCTTACAGGTATACAGCGCCCTTGCCAGTGCAGGTAGCTAGCCCCACTGCAAGTCCTGTATACCGTGCTACTACTTCAGCACTGCCACTACTTCGGCATTGGTTTCCCCTAGGACGAACCGGGTTCCATGGCCCAGGAATACCGTTCGAGAAACCACCTTGTCGACAAGTTGTCCATGACCATGCAACTATATGCAACTTATCTAAGAAGAAAACATATAATGCATGATAAGGAAAACTAAGCAAAACCATCATTCTCATTCGTATTGCCATCTAGCCATCTTGCCTTGAGCCAATGCTCACATTATCATCTGCCCAATCCAGGGTCTTGGCGTAATCAACATTCTACATCGGCGACAGGATAATAGAATGTTGTTACCCGATGCCTTGCCACATCTTTGATACCAACCAAACTCAGTGTACTCACCGCCCAATTCTTGGGACTTAGCACCTGTTTAGCATTCATTCATTCGAATGCAATTCAAGCATACTCACTACCCAGTACTTGGGTCTTAACATCTGTTTTGCCATCTATTCATTGAGCCAAAGCTCGATATACTCACCTGCCCAAGTATTTGGGACTTTGCCTTCACTTGTCATGCAATTCATCGCAACAGCGTACAAGCATATAATTCACTTAGCCACAACAGTTTACGTTCATGTGATTATTATCTTTCATTATCTTTCCAAATTCCATGCAAGGTGTTATTGAGCAATTCAACAAGAAACATAGCATACTATCCTTATTTTAAGCGTGAAGCTAAAGGATCTTTGAAGGGTTCAACACTACTCACATTCATAGGACGATTTCTGTCACGATCGCATAGACTTCCAAGCGATCCCTCGCATAATCCCAAGTCCAACAAGGCTTCATCGAACCCACCATCCATCATAAGGCATCTTGCGGGTCGGGGCACTACAATATATACCACCCAGAAAAAGTTTCGTCCTCGAAACTTAAAACAAAACTCATCCTCAAAACTTCAACCGACTTTTCATGAAACTTCTCAACGATCAGCTTGCACCATTTAATATTTCTCCGCAATCTCTCGATTGATTCAAGTAAATACACCGTCTCGACATAGCATCTCAATTGATTCAAAATAGTTTACCCTCTTTGATCTTTCCTCCGACACTCGTGCAAATCTTTTAGCACATGATAATCTTCCCCGTGGCTTCGTTTGAATTCAGCATACCACTTAGTTGGAGTCATGCACATATTTTAGGCGTCCCCAAAATACACGCACTTCCGCCAAGTTCAGTGATAGGGAAGACGAACGAGCGACGGTAAAATTTCTCTTCCGAACATCAGTAATTCTTTTCAAGCATCTCTTATAATCCCACTTGTTTATTCAATATCCCGACCAACCAATAACGCAACAGATGTTGCCAATTCCAACTCGAGAAATTTTCCTCAACCGATCCAGAATTTCCAAAATATTCCGACTTAGATGTATCAAGTATTCCTTTCAAGTTCATTGTCATCCATGCCACCAAAGTTGATAAATCCTATTGCCACATTTTATTTCGATACCCCGATTCTCGTCGGTCAAATCTTGTACTCATCATCGTTCGCATCCATATACTTTGTTTGCAACTTGTAAATTTCCCAATCATGATCCATCTTCCAAATCGTACCATCCTTCAAATTGTACCACAATTTCACTCTAGCAACATTTCTTGCTGTACTCCAACATTTTCTCGTATTGATCAAGCCAACAATATTATCCTCTCGCATAGGCAACTATCATATTCCAGCAACATTAATTCTGAGGGTCATTCATATTCACATTCGCCGATCTCGGCTACATGCACTATCCAATTCCGTCATTACACTTATCCTCAATCTTGATCTGGTCAATGAAATTATTCCAACTATCTCAAAGCACTACCAACAATTTTCGCAGCTCAATATCAATCAACCAATCCAACCAGTTCTAACAATTCCCAACATTTCAACCAAAGCAACTCAATTTCCGAAACCAACATGATCCGTCATCCCATCCAACATTATAACATCAAAATTTCCCAACTATCTATTTCATTCCAAAGCCTACCTTCCAACACATCTTATTCATTCCAACTATACTCACGCAACACCAATAGGGACATCCTACGGTTTTCCAATAGTCAACTTAGCATACAATCAAGTCTCTACGGTCAGCTAATCTAAGCTAAACCAAACATTCAGCTAACCCATATGAGATGAGTAGCTATCAGGGACATACTTATCTCTTATCTTAGAGGCAACCAATTCTCAACATAGGGGCAACTCTATGGTCCGACCAACTTAGGGACATGGGATACCACCCCAATCTTATGAACTTATACCCAACACGGACAACTGAAGAACATAGCCAACCAATCTGAGACTTAATCAAGCAACCAACAATCTAGGCAACAAACCGACACTCTAGGCAACCAGCCAACAATCTAGGCAACCAACCGACAATCTAGGCAACTAGCCAACAATCTAGGGTCAAGTCTTTCTACCCGTACTCATACTCGAGTCATACCCAACGAAGTCTCATTCTAGACTTACCCGCAACCGACAAAATCTATCCGACAATTCTATCCAATAATTCTATCCCACAACTCTATGGGCCAATCTCGAAGCTATCATATAAAATTCCTTAATCGAGCATCCAAGATTTCAATTTCCAACTTGCATAGACATAGCATCACTTGTTCAATCCGACTTGCATCCTCATATCGTACTCATATGTCTATTCAATCGGGTCAACTATTCTGAATCATCATCCGACATTGTTATCTCAATACTTTATCACTTATGATCTCTTTCCTACGGTCTCTTCGCGACATATTCGTTTCCCACATTCTTAGATCATCGATACGGTCCGTACCCTTTTAACCAACAACAAAAAAAAAGGCAACTAAACCATCATATTTCTTCCGAGGCATCATTATAATTTTCTAACACCAACACGGTCATCTCTTAGCAATTCACGTTAACCATCAATATTAGTTTTGTATCATCTCCTTCTGATTCCATAAGAAGATTTACTATTCATGCACCAATCCAATCTCTATAGCACCAATCATCTCGCATCATATATCGGTCATCTTAGTGGACATGACATAACTCATCGGCTAAGTCATAATCCAACAATTCTATATTCCACCCAACTTGTTATTCATGTGACAACATCATCTACCGACAGGGTCTATTACATATCGCTGCACCTCGATACTTATTTGTATTCCAGCCATTCAACTCTCGTAAGGAACATCTACTCTTTCGTACATCAAGGGACAAGTACCCATTCTCTATGCCTCAAAATAGTCAAGGGTCATAACTTGTTAATTCGGGACGTCAATTTCCTTCAAGCACACTGCACCACGTGCTAAGATCATCTATTCCACAAGCCCATTCTCTAACTTTTCGGTCGTCGATGCAACTCTCTGCATCTTCTAAATCATTCGCAACATCCCGATAAGCGTCTAACATTACCATCAGTTCTATCGATATCCAACATACAATTTCTTTCACTCAATTCCAACATCGTTCAATATTCGGTCCATAGTTATTCCCACAAAATCTTTCGATAGCAACACCACACTATTGTTACCAAGCCTACAATCCTTTTATCCAACTGATTCAATTACTCGCTTGAATCTGAAACTCATTTCATTCCCAACCAAGGCATCATTTCATATTCTCAATTCTCTTATTACCCAACTTAATGCTAACCGACAAGGTCCATCGATGGTTCATCTGAACACATCAAAATCTCACAACGGTCATCCAATTTAACAATCAAGGAACACGCCTAGCCAACATGTATCAATCGTAAGCTCAGCTACGATTCGATACCACCCAATACCTTAATAGGTAAGGCAATCACAAAATCACAACACATCAAGGGTCAAGGAACATCTTATCACGACGAGGGTATATGTAATATACCACTCAGAGCTCAAGCCATTCCCAACACAATATTCCCTCGCATCAAACCAACGTCCAATATGGACAATCCATCCTGCAGTGGTTATGCTGACCACAAATACCGACTCAAAATTCGGTCGATTCCTATTCACTGAAATTCATGCACATACTGTTCCAACATACCAAGCCATCACCCACGGTCGATTGATGCATAACAATCGACTCAAAGAATCCCACACATAAGACATCCAGCATACATCTCAAACTTACGCATCGCATCATTGTTATTCTTTTTGGTAACTTTTTAGAATTTCAACAAAGCACACATATCACAGCCCACATATTTAGACTTATTGTATGGAACACCCAGTGAGAGGTTAGAATGATCAACGGACTTTCAGTCAAGGGTACAACATAGAATAGTTTGGAAGCAACACAGAATAATCGCAGAAGCACTATGAGTCATCATAGAGGCAACTTTGATTTCGTCGCGGAAGCAACTTTGAGTATTCGCGGAAGCAACTTTGATTCACCGTGGAAGCAACTTTGAATAATCGCGGAAGCAATCTTTGAATCATCGCGGAAGCAGCTTAGAATCATCTTAGTAGCAACGTTGATTCGAAACAAATCGAATAGGAATCCAAGGACGTAAAGCCGTGCTTTGATACCATTATGTCACGCCCCGATCCCGGAGGATCGAAAACTAGTCACTGGGCGTGATGCCGTACAAGTCTAGATTGCACTTGTACAAGGCAAAACCATTACAGTTCCTGGTAATTCTCAGAAAACATCGACAATACAGCGGAACCAAGCAGATAAAGTAAAGTCACACAATTTATATAGAAATGTATCTCTTTATTGATAATCAAGATGGATTACAAGACTTGCAGCAGAATACAGAGTTTACAACTGTTTACAAGACTCGCAGCGGAATACAGAGTTTACAACTGCTTACAAGACTTTTGAATAGCCAACTGAATGTATACACTTGCCCTTTAGGCTACAAATGAATATACCGACTTCTTTACAATGAACTTGCCAATATGGCTACAATCTCACTGGTCTAACTGAGTTCCCATGTTCCATACATTATGTCCCGTATAGCAGAAGACATCGTCATGCAAGAAGAGCTTCTGCACACCCATCCGATTCATCGATGCCAAGCACTGATTCACAGGATTTCCCCCAAGCAAACACCTGTAATATTGCCCACAACGTGGGTCAGTACATCATCAATGTACTGGCGAGCGGTGCTGGCCCAACTCACCTAAGAAGACAGCACTAAGTAATCATGTTACAGAACATTATTATCAATGGTCTTTCTCGTTGCCTTAGGGTCAATTTTATGTTATAGCCGACAAGAAGTAAAGCATGCAAATCTCATAGCCAACATAATTAAAAGCATACCGTTATCACCCTTTGGTGATTCTTACCCACGGTCGTGTAGCCATCCCTGTACATTTATAATACTTACTCTGCCTGCACAAGACATTGTTAGAAACAATATCATGATTCAATATGAATATCACCGTTCAGGTGATTCTTACCAATAGCCGACATCCTTCCCTGTATTTGAGTAATAACTTAATCTGCCTGCATAAGACATCATTAGCACCTGACCTATCTATATGAAGGTCACTGGCGACACGCCATCCTGGACCGTCTTACAGGTATACAGCGCCCTTGCCAGTGCAGGTAGCTAGCCCCACTGCAAGTCCTGTATACCGTGCTACTACTTCAGCACTGCCACTACTTCGGCATTAGTTTCCCCTAGGACGAACCGGGTTCCATGGCCCAGGAATACCGTTCGAGAAACCACCTTGTCGACAAGTTGTCCATGACCATGCAACTATATGCAACTTATCTAAGAAAAAAACATATAATGCATGATAAGGAAAACTAAGCAAAACCATCATTCTCATTCGTATTACCATCTTGCCATCTAGCCATCTTGCCTTGAGCCAATGCTCACATTATCATCTCCCCAATCCAGGGTCTTGGCGTAATCAATATTCTACATCGGCGACAGGATAATAGAATGTTGTTACCCAATGCCTTGCCACATCTTTGATACCAACATCTTTCCAACCAAACTCAGTGTACTCACCGCCCAATTCTTGGGACTTAGCACCTGTTTAGCATTCATTCATTCGAATGCAATTCAAGCATACTCACTACCCAGTACTTGGGTCTTAACATCTGTTTTGCCATCTATTCATTGAGCCAAAGCTCGATATACTCACCTGCCCAAGTATTTGGGACTTTGCCTTCACTTGTCATGCAATTCATCGCAACAGCGTACAAGCATATAATTCACTTAGCCACAACAGTTTACGTTCATGTAATTATTATCTTTCATTATCTTTCCAAATTCCATGCAAGGTGTTATTGAGCAATTCAACAAGAAACATAGCATACTATCCTTATTTTAAGCGTGAAGCTAAAGGATCTTTGAAGGGTTCAACACTACTCACATTCATAGGACGATTTCTGTCACGATCGCATAGACTTCCAAGCGATCCCTCGCATAATCCCAAGTCCAACAAGGCTTCATCGAACCCACCATCCATCATAAGGCATCTTGCGGGTCGGGGCACTACAGTTCGTCTACCCTTACCATAGTTGAGGCCATTCTTGAAGTCATAACCCATCTTTCGGATGATATCTTTTGACTGTTGGCTATAACGACGTAGTTGGAGACGTCCTGTATCATTACTTTTGCTATCATCTGTATAGGTGAATTTCTGTTCTGGTCCTTTACTAAAAAGTATTGGACATTCGTCTCTCTTTCGAGAGGGGACAACAAAACATGAGTCATCTGGATGTTCAATCAAGACCTCTGTCTGAAGGGATTGTACAACTCCTATTGTAAATGAATGAAAGCTATCTAGCATATCCAAATAGCATTTAGCATGATAAATGACATCAGTGTACTGGAAAATAAATGCTTTTTTATTGATTTGTACATCCATATTTACAACAGGACCTTTAACCTTAGTAGGCTTGGTCAGATCGATTACAAGTGGGGGAGAAGAAGAACGTGGAGGAGGCTTGCTACAACGAAGGTCAATAACAAGCGGCTCAGAAGAGGTGAGCTGTCTTTTATCCTTGTTAGGACGTAGGTCGATAACAAGTGGCTTAGAAGAGGTGAGCTCCCTTTGATCTTGACCACCATCGGTTGATTGTTTCCGGACTGGCAAGTGAATAGCCAGTGGTTTGGAGGACCGAGGATGAGAAACACGCCCTTTGACAGGTATGATGAGGGTATCATTGGGCACTGTTTCTTGGTCTTCTTCAGTGTCCAAAGCCAACACTACCTTTATGAACTCATCTTTATACATACGAGCATCGTTACAATATGCTTCGACACCTTTAAAAAGATAGAGATCCACAACCTCTTTTTGAACCTCTCCATTGTCATCAACGTACTTGAAACATTGATGGAGAGTTGAAGGAACAATGTTGTGTTTATGAAGGAATGGTCTCCCCAAAAGAGCATTGTAAGAGCAACCATGGTTATCTATAATATAGAAGGTCACCTTTGTGCGGAGATTGCCTATTTGGAGTTTTAGGCGAATCTTGCCCAGAGGCTCACTTCTTCCCTGGTTGAACCCCAGAATGGTGGTGATTGTGCCAGAAAGACTATGCATTGGGATCTTCAATGCATCTAGCATTGTCTTCGGCATGATGTTGAGTGCTGACCCAGGATCTATCAGAATACGATCGACTTTCATCGTATCGACATATCCTATATAATATAGAGGATGGTCATGCCTATTGTCTTCCATCAGCATATCATCCTGTGTGAAGGTAATGTTTGGAATTAATTCCAACACACTGCGACAGTGGAGGCAAGAGACAGGCTCTGATTCTGGCTTCTTTAGAAGAGTTAGACAGGTTTTCGCCTGCATTAGGGCTTCACTCAGAGTTTCTCGAGTCTCTTTGGAGAGGCGCAAGAGCTCGAAGATCGACAGCCTGGCCGGTGTATTGGCTAGTTGAGCCAAAATATCAAAGTTGTATGGCTTCTCAAGTCCAGAAGGAGATGACTTCTTCAAAGGCTTGTCAAAGCGGACTTGTTGTTTGCCTTTATCGGCTGCCGTCGACTTAGAAAGAGTGGGTCCTACAACCGGTGAGGATGCAGAAGGCATGTCCTCGGTAGAGACAGGTTGCACTGGAGCAGACTCAGAAGAAGAAACAGGGTTTTCTTGAGTTTCGGGAAATTCTCGTAGATAGGCTTTCCCTGACCTGGTGCCCAGCAGGATTTCTTCTTCAACTATGGGGTCAAAAGACACCATATTGCAAATCTTTGTTCTGCCCTTGGAGAGGTCTTTCTGCTTAGACGAGGAAGGAGCCTCAAAGTCTGCAACAAGGTCAGGGTGGATCCATACAATCTTACCATTATCAAGAGATAAGGGGACGAGACCTTCACTCCGTGGAGGAGAAAGATTCTCGATCTCAAGTGTGGCCTTGGGAATAGGGATGACACATGCTATACCATCTGTGGAGGGAAGTTACCGAACTGAACTGAGACCATGTTCGCGGTAACAGTCTTTTCATCTTGTTGAAGGGTGACAACACCAGCGTTGACTAGCTCTTGAATCTTGTCTTTGAGCACGTAACATGCTCGAGTGGGATGCCCAATGAACCTGTGGTAAACACAATATTTGGGATGATCAGTCTTACCGACCTCGTCAGGCTTCTTCGGGTCTGGGAGTTGGAGCTTATTGCTTTTGATCAAACAATCGAAAATGCTCACGGTGTCGTTCTCGTCAAAGGAGTACTCTACTTTTGGGCGAGGTTCCTTCGGTGGAGGGACATAAGGAGTAGAAGTAGACGTAGGTGGATGTCACAACCCGCTACCCAAATTGTTGGGCCAGGCCAAGTCATGTCCAGCCTACGTTGAGATAAAACGTAGTAAGCTGTTCTAAAGACAACAGGATAAGACTAAATGTGCTAACAGTTCTATAAGTGGAGAAGAATCATAAATGCTCCAAACACAAAAGTCGTCGTATATAGTAAAATATCCAAGTACAAGTGAACTGAAATGTAAAACTGGATACATGTCCAGTTACAAAATGATGTAGTCTAATACATGTCTATTCTCAAAAGTCTAAGTAAACAAAAGACAACTAGGCGAGGTTCCCTGCAGGAACATCCTCGTAAAGCAGAGCCGGGTCCTCGGTAGTAACTCCATAGTATGAGTCACAGAGTAACTCCTCCTCAGTAAGGACACCTACAACGTTATCCTGTCAGGACAGGAGAAAGTACTGAATCTAGCAAACTAGCATATAAAACATGGAAATAAACATGAGAGGAATAACTGGAAAGCATGGCATCACTCAATCTATCATGGCAAGGATACACGTGTCATAGAGACAGATGTATATGTAATGTTTAAAACTGTAGCAAGTACGTGATCGGTCAATAGATGTACAATGTACTGTGGTACATGTAAATAAAATATACATACGTACAAGTCAACAGGCATAGGTGTACATCCGTACAAAATGCAAGATAATGGCCTGCGGCAAGGTATGCATATAGAATACGACCGAGCTCGCTACTGTAGGGGGGTCGTGATCACGTACAATACTATCAGTTTCTCCATAACCCATATTCTAATCATGTGAAAGATACATCAAGACTGTTCTAAGCATGGTAGTAACTGAAAGTACAACATGTAAAGATCTAACTTGCTACCCCAAGGATCAGCATTTAACATGGTGGAGTTTGTAGTTCATTTATGTGACAATATGTAAAGTTCGTAGAAAGTACTTGCCTCTAGCAAAGCAAAATAAAACAAGCTGCGATAACAATGCTATGGATGTCCAGTAACTCGTCGCTGTAGAAGCAAAATATAATAACTTAGTTTTACACTAAGCTAAAACACTAGGACACTAATTGGTGCGACACGACTTGTGACTGGGCACCTAGCCAAAATGATGACTTGGCATAGGAGACCAATGTGGGGTGACACACTATGTTAACTAACTTTCTAGGGTCTTTATACTAGTGAGGGATGGGGTTCAACACGACTAAAACTCCAAATAACACAAAAAGCTACAAGTCGTAATTAATAAATAAATAAATCAAAAGATCATTGTGTTCTAACAATTTTTGAAGTAGACAAAAAGCCTAGTTTTCTTTAAAGCAAAGTATCAAAGTGATCCTTATTAATCATAGAAATTTATTATAATTTTTTTGGAATTTATTAACCAGTACAAATATTTTATAAAAATCAGTTTTCCTAAGTATACAGAAAATGAGTTTTGGTTTCATATGCCAAACTAGTGGCAAAACAGTAAATTAAATACTACAAAAATTATACTAAATTAGCTAACTTAACATAGTATCTGAAAACTATTTTTCCATAATTTTAGCAATACTTTAAGTATTTTTGGGAAATCAAAAACACCATTGCACACAATAATTAATTATCTGCGTATTTTGTCCATGTATATAATTTGAACCAAAGTTCAAATACAGGACCCAAGGCCATGAATCAAGTCCAATATGACTTGTACAGGTCTTGAATGTGCGAAAACACATTTGAGCCCAAATACCCATGCTAGGCTTGGACACCAAATGGTTGCAGTAATTTAAATACAATAAAAATATAATTTGGTGATAGTACAAAATAAATATTAATATTTAAATAAAGTTCAAAATAAATATATACATACATATGTTGAAAGTACATATATCTATGTATAGGAAAATTACTTAATTGTAAAGTATCTATATATATACAAATATATATATATACAAGAAAATTCTTATTTATAAAGTGTATATATATAATATATATATACACATAAAAATATATATACACATAAAAATATATACATATATACAAACATATATACATAAAATTTACTAACTATAAAGTATATATACATATATATAAAATACTGTTAAAAACAGTATACATATATATACATACATTAATACATATATACATATACATATATATATAAATATATAAACAAAACAAAAGGAAAAAGAAAAGAAAAAAGAAAACAGAAAAAGAGAACAGAAAGGGGGCTCGAACTCGAGCCAACAGAGCCGGGGGGGGGGTGTTTAATCGGGTCGGGCTGGCCAGGGGGTCAGCCCGAGCTCAGTGTTAGGGTTAGAGGTTAGGTTAGTTTTATTAGGTTTAGGTTAGATTAACAATAAAAAAATAATAAACATATCGGCCCTGTGTCCTGACAGTTAGGGACACAGGAGTCTAAGTGTCCGGGTTGATTTTGACACGTACGACACGAGTCTCATGTGTCCAGTTCCACGCTCACGTTCGCCAAGACACGGCTAACAAAATGGACACAACACGAGACACGCACGACTCGTGAGGACACTGCTACTCACGTGTCCAGTCGATCGGGGTGGCTGTCGAAGGGTCTGGACGGCGGAGAAGTGGTCGGGACGGCGGCGCTCCGGTGGCGATCGACGCGTCTCGTCGGGGCGAACTTGTCGGCGGTGGTTAGGGGTGGTGGCACTCGGCGTGGGGGCTGGACGAGGAGTTCGTCGGGGTTAGGGTTCCGGTGGGGGAAAAGTGGAGGTGATGGTGGCGTGGGCGGTCGTGGTGGGGTTTAGAGCTAGGGTTTTGACTGGGGGAGAGAGGGCGATGTTTTATAGGGGAAAAGGGCGGTTGATAGGTCGGTCGGGCAGCCGGAAATGGCGGGGGCTGCCCGTCGACGTGGCGGTCGTCGGTCGGGGGGGGGTAGGTTTAGGATTAGCGTTTAGGTCCCTGAAGTTTAGGTAATTACAAATAGGTCCCCGCAGTGTTTATGTGCAAAAGAAATTTGCACATAACAATTGGGAAATTGCAAACCAATATATTAACAAATCTAATAATTACAAAACAGTATTAAAACAATTCTAATAATTGCAAATTGATATTAAAACATTTAAATAAATTACAAATTGATATTTTTAATATATAAAACTTATTTAAAATCATTTAAAAATTCTAGAAAAATTCCTGAAAATCTAAATAATTATTTTAAGGCTAATTTGTCACTAAAAATTAGTTAACACTAATTAAAAATGAATTTTGAAAAACAGGGGCTTACAAGTCTTCCCTCCTTGAAAAATTTCGTCCTCGAAATTCACAAGGATTGAAGACCCAACAATATTCTAACATAGCAAGCAATGCAACAAAATGACTAAGGCTACGATCGAAACTAACCTCTAAGGTATCAAGCGGGAACGGGTGGTTCCCTCGCAGCGGTTGGATCGAACAAGTAAGGGTATCTCTCCCTCATGTCCGACTCCCTCTCCCAAGTAGATTCACCTGGGGAGTGACGGCTCCAAGCTACTCGCACTAGGGGTATAACCTTGTTCCCCAGCCTCTTATCTCTCCGGTCTAATATCTCCACTGGCTGCTCAAAAACTGTAAGGCTCGGTCCGACCTCCAACTCTGAATGATCTAGCACATGACTGGGGTCTGAAACATATCTCCTCAGCTGAGATACGTGAAAGACGTCGTGAACTCCTGCTAGGTTGGGTGGAAGTGCAACCCTGTAAGCTACCTTTCCGATCCTGCCAAGTACCTCGAACGGCCCGATGTATCTGGGGCTCAGCTTCCCTCCTCGTCCGAACCGGATCGTCCCTCGAGTAGGTAATATCTTCACTAGCACCATATCACCGTCTGCGAACTCCATCGGCCTGCGACTAGCATCAGCCCAGTGTTTCTGCCTGTCCTGAGCTACTCTGAGCCTGTCTCTGATCATCCCGACTTTCTCTGCTGCATCCGTGATCATCTCTGGCCCAAGCATAACTCTGTCTCCGACATCATCCCAAAAGAGCGGTGTACGGCATCGTCGTCCATAAAGCGCCTCGAAAGGAGACATACCAATACTGGCCTGGTAGCTGTTGTTGTATGAAAACTCTACCAAGTGCAGATGGCTCTCCCATGATCCTCCGAAGTCCAGCACGCAAGTCCTCAGCATATCCTCCAGTGTCTATATCGTCCTCTCGGACTGCCCATCTGTCTGTGGGTGGTACGCCGTACTGAACTTGAGCCTACTGCCCAACTCCTCCTGCAAGCTCCTCCAGTAGTGGGATGTGAATCTGCTGTCTCTGTCTGACACGATGCTCACCGGCACTCCGTGTAGGCGAACTATCTGCTGCATGTATAGCTCCGCCAACTTCTCGGTGGAAAGCCCCACCTTGAAGGGTATGAAGTGCGCACACTTCGTCAGCCTGTCTACAATGACCCAGATGGCATCCTTCCCTCCTTGGGAACGAGGAAGCCCTGAAACGAAGTCCATCGTAATATGTTCCCACTTCCACTCGGGAATGGGTAATGGCTGCAATAAACCAGCTGGCCTCTGGCGCTCCGCCTTGACCTGCTGGCAAACTAGACATCTCGAGATAAAACGCGATACATCCCTCTTCATCCCGTGCCACCAAAGATGTTCCCGCAAGTCACGGTACATCTTGTTAGCACCAGGGTGAATAGAATATCTCGATCGGTGCGCCTCCTGCAAGACTGCCTCTACTAGCTCTCCCTTCGGCACGTACAATCGGCTGCCATGCCTCAGGGATCCATCCTCCGCTATAGTGAAGTCATCCAGCAATCCAGCTAATGCCTGGGGTCGAAGTCTGCGAAGGCTCTCATCTGTAGACTGTGCCTCCCGGATCTGCTCCATCAAACCTGACTGAATGTCAAGCGCCATCATCTGTATCACTGATCCTGGCCGAACTAGCTCGATACCGAGCTTCTCCAGATCCTCCCGCAAATGCCGATCAATCATCAGGTACCATGCCATCGGATGCCTGCTCAGCGCATCCGCCACCACATTTGCCTTCCCGGGATGATACTGTAAATCGATGTCGAAGTCCTTCATCAACTCCAACCATCGTCTTTGCCTCATGTTCAGCTCTTTCTGCGTGAACACATACTTCAAGCTTTTGTGGTCAGTAAAGATTTCCACACGCTCTCCGTATAAGTAATGTTTCCATAACTTGAGTGCAAAGATCACCGCAGCTAACTCTAGGTCATGGGTAGGATAATTCCTCTCATGAGTCCGCAACTGCCTAGATGCATAAGCAATTACTTTTTCATGCTGCTGTAGAACACATCCTAGCCCCTTCCCAGAAGCATCGCTGAAAATGGTGAAACCTCCAGAACCTGAAGGTAAAGTAAGAACTGGAGCGGTCGTCAGCCTCCTCTTCAGCTCCTCAAATGCCGCCTGGCAGTCCTCTGACCAAATGTACTCTGCGTCCTTCCGCGTCAGCTTCGTCATGGGTTCAGCTATCCTAGCAAAGTCCTGGACGAACTTTCTGTAATAGCCTGCTAAACCCAGAAAGCTCCTGATCTCTGAAACTGACGTCGGAGCCTTCCACGTCTCAACTGCAGCAATCTTCCTGGGATCCACCGAGATTCCATCTCCAGTGACTACATGGCCGAGAAACTCCACTCGGTCTAAAAAGAACTCGCACTTCGGCAATTTGGCAAACAACCTCTCCTGCCTCAGAATCCCTAAAACTATCCGCAAGTGCTCTGCATGCTCCTCCGGTGTCTTCGAGTATATCAGGATGTCGTCAATAAATACTACGACGAACTTATCCAGATATTGGTGAAATGTCTTATTCATCAAGTTCATAAAGATAGCTGGCACATTTGTGAGACCAAATGGCATCACCAGAAACTCGTACTGCCCGTACTTCGTGTTGAACGCCGTCTTCTGGATGTCTGCTGGCCTAACCTTCACCTGGTGGTACCCGAATCTCAAGTCTATCCTGAAAAACACCTTCGCCCCGCTCAATTGGTCGAACAAATCATCTATCCTGGGCAGAGGATATTTGTTCTTGATGGTGATGGCATTCAAAGCCCGGTAATCAATACACAACCGGACTGTACCATCCTTCTTAGGCACAAAGAGCACTGGTGCTCCCCATGGAGAAGCACTGGATCGAATGAAACCCTTTTTCAACAGGTCATCAATCTGCTCTTTCATCTCTATGGCCTCCTTGGGATTCACTCTATAGCAAGCCCGGGATACTGGTGATGAACCCGGCACTAGATCTATAGTGAACTCCACATCTCTGTCAGACGAAAGTCCTGGAAGATCCTCTGGGAATACATCTATAAACTCCCTAATGATAGGGTGTGGCGGTGCTGCGTCCCCGACTGTAGCACAACAGTTCGGCTCTAGGCTGATCTCCGGCCCTGTCCTCCTGACACTGAACGGTGCTGTGCCTGGGGGACTGAACAAAATACTACCCTCATAGCAATCTATAGATGCATGGGCATAGCTAAGCCAGTCCATCCCCAATATGATATCATAACCGGGGAGTGGCATCACAAAGAATCGCCCTCTGAACTCTCTTCCGGCTATAAAAATAGAACATCTATAGATAGATCTAATAGGCACTGGTCCTCCTCCCGTCATCACTCTACTAATCTCCGCAGTAGGTGTAGCTACTAGATGATATTTATGCATAAACTCTAATGATAGGAAGCTATGAGATGCACCAGAATCAAACAAACATACAGCTAGAAAAGTATGCAAATAAACATGACCTGTAATGACGTCAGCTAAGTAATCCGGCTCCGAAACCTGCTCCGGCTCCGGCTCAATGGCTAGACTATAAACCTTCCCCTGAGGTCCCTTCTGCTGCTGCAGATGCTGCCCAAACCTCTGCTGCTGAGTCGGGAGTGGTCCTCTAGGCTTCGCCGCTGGACAGTCCCGAATCTGATGGGTGGTAGACCCACAAACTAAATACTGCCCCAATCTCTTCCTGCAAATGGACCTGTCGTGCCCTGGTCTTCCGCAGAAAGAACATATAGCTCCCTTCTACTGCTGCTGTCGGGGTCCCGGGGCTCGAACTGGCGGGGTCTGATGATGTGGTGTAGAGGGACGGTAAGTCTGCTGGGGTGGCGTCGGCGCTCTCTGCTGGAAAGCCTGACGCTTGGACGGTCCCTCGTGATGTACAGAAGCCGGCCTCTTGTATGACAGAAGACGTTCCTCAATACTCCGGGCCAACTCTAGGCTCTGGTAATAGTCAGTCGTACCGTTCGCCACTATAAGGATGCCAATGTCTGGAACTAGACCATGGCAAAACCTACGGGTCATCTCCTCTGGATCAGCAACCAGACTAGGAGCAAAATGGCTCAGGCGACTAAACTCTCCCGCATAGTCATCAACAGAACGGTTCCCCTGCTGGATGTTCTGGAATCGTAGCCCCATGGCTACTCTAGCAGTGGTCGAGAAGAATTTCTTCTTGAACTGGGTCTTGAACTGGTCCTAGGTGGCTCTACCTCTCGCGAACAGCGGCTCATTCCTGAACCAGACTCCGGCTAAGTCTATCAGCAGAAATCCTGCTGCCTCGACCTGAAGGTCATCCGGCATCCTAACTCCCAGAAGCTTCCTCTCTACAGAATCTAGCCAGTCATCAGCTACTACTATGCCCTCAGTCCCTGAGAACTCCTTGGGATTCAGACCCATGAAGTCCTTGACCGTCCCCGCCCTTTGCCGTGGCTCTACATGTGGTGGGACCACGGGACGTCCCTCAGAACGCTCCATGCTCTGGAGGAGTAGGGTAGTCTGCTCCTGATGGGTTGTTAGGAACCCCTGGATCAGTGTGAGCAGCTGGGTCCCGTCGAGTGTGACGGAAGCCTGGGTGAGTATAGTGATAGGGGGTGGTGGAAGTATCGGGGCCTGCTGGGACTGTGATGTGGAAGGAGGTATCTGGGTCTGTGGATCTGTGGAGTGGGGGAATGTGGTAGGTGGAGGTGTATCAGTCAACCGGTCAGCTGACTGGATATGAAGGGCCCCATTCTCGGGGGTAACATACTGGGATGAACGAGTAAGCACCATCTAAATTACACATAAAAAGACTTATAAGGACTTATTTAAAGCAAGCAATCATATGCAAGAAAATCTAATTATAATAGCAAACATGCGATGTATTTCCTATGTTGCAATCCTAGCATTCCTCTAGGTGTTCTAAGCATCTTTCCTAATATTGTCTAATTACCTTAAGTTCCTAATTGCAGGCATGCTTGGTACAATAACGTAACCAAACAGTTTAGTCGTGACCTGCGTGGGCCACCACTAAAAATATGTCACGACCCGTTACCCAAATTGTTGGGCCAGGCTGAGTCATGTCCAGCCTACGTTGAGATAAAACATAGTAAGCTGTTCTAAAGACAACAGGATAAGACTAAATGTGCTAACAGTTCTATAAGTGGAGAAGAATCATAAATGCTCCAAATACAAAAGTCGTCGTATATAGTAAAATATCCAAGTACAAGTGAACTAAAATGTAAAACTGGATACATGTCCAGTTACAAAATGATGTAGTCTAATACATGTCTACTCTCAAAAGTCTAAGTAAACAAAAGACAACTAGGCGAGGTTCCCTGCAGGAACATCCTCGTAAAGCAGAGCCGGGTCCTCGGTAGTAACTCCATAGTATGAGTCGCAGAGTAACTCCTCCTCAGTAAGGACACCTACAACGTTACCCTGTCAGGACGGGAGCAAGTACTGAATCTAGCAAACTAGCATATGAAACATGGAAATGAACATGAGAGAAATAACTGGAAAGCATGGCATCACTCAATCTATCATGGCAAGGATACACGTGTCATAGAGACAGATGTATATGTAATGTTTAAAACTGTAGCAAGTACATGATCGGTCAATAGATGTACAATGTACTGTGGTACATGTAAATAAAATGTACATACATACAAGTCAACAGGCATAGGTGTATATCCGTACAGAAATGCGGGATAATGGCCTGCGGCAAGGTATGCATATAGAATGCGACCGAGCTCGCTACTGTAGGGGGGTCGTGATCACGTACAATACTATCAGTTTCCCCATAACCCATATTCTAATCATGTGAGAGATACATCAAGACTGTTCTAAGCATGGTAGTAACTGGAAGTACAACATGTAAAGATCTAACTTGCTATCCCAAGGATCAGCATTTAACATGGTGGGGTTTGCAGTTCATTTATGTGACAATATGTAAAGTTCGTAGAAAGTACTTGCCTCTAGCAAAGCAAAACAAAACAAGCTGCGATAACAATGCTATGGATGTCCAGTAACTCGTCGCTGTAGAAGCAAAATATAATAACTTAGTTTTACACTAAGCTAAAACACTGGGACACTAATTGGTGCGACACGACTTGTGACTGGGCACCTAGCCAAAATGATGACTTGGCATAGGAGACCAATGTGGGGTGACACACTATGTTAACTAACTTTCTAGGGTCTTTATACTAGTGAAGGATGGGGTTCAACACGACTAAAACTCCAAATAACACAATAAGCTACAAGTCGTAATTAATAAATAAATAAATCAAAAGATCATTGTGTTCTAACAATTTTTGAAGTAGACAAAAAGCCTAGTTTTCCTTAAAGCAAAGTATCAAAGTGATCCTTATTAATCATAGAAATTTATTATAATTTTTCTGGAATTTATTAACCAGTACAAATATTTTATAAAAATCAGTTTTCCTAAGTATACAGAAAATGAGTTTTGGTTTCATATGCCAAACTAGTGGCAAAACAGTAAATTAAATACTACAAAAATTATACTAAATTAGCTAACTTAACATAGTATCTAAAAACTATTTTTCCATAATTTTAGCAATACTTTAAGTATTTTTGGGAAATCAAAAACAGCATTGCACACAATAATTAATTATCTGCGTATTTTGTCCATGTATATAATTTGAACCAAAGTTCAAATACAGGACCCAAGGCCATGAATCAAGTCCAATATGACTTGTACAGGTCTTGAATGTGTGAAAACACATTTGAGCCCAAATACCCATGCTAGGCTTGGACACCAAATGGTTGCAGTAATTTAAATACAATAAAAATATAATTTGGTGATAGTACAAAATAAATATTAATATTTAAATAAAGTTCAAAATAAATATATACATACATATGTTGAAAGTACATATATCTATGTATAGGGAAAATACTTAATTGTAAAGTATCTATATATATATATACAAATATATATATATATATACAAGAAAATTCTTATTTATAAAGTGTATATATATATAATATATATATACACATAAAAATATATATACACATAAAAATATATACATATATACAAACATATATACATAAAATTTACTAACTATAAAGTATATATACATATATATAAAATACTGTTAAAAATAGTATACATATATATACATACATTAATACATATACATATACATATATATATAAATATATACACAAAACAAAAGGAAAAAGAAAAGAAAAAAGAAAAAAGAAAAAGAGAACAGAAAGGGGGCTCGAACTCGAGCCAACAGAGCCGGGGGGGTGTTTAATCGGGTCGGGCTGGCCAGGGGGTCAGCCCGAGCTCAGTGTTAGGGTTAGAGATTAGGTTAGTTTTATTAGGTTTAGGTTAGATTAACAATAAAAAAAAACATATCGGCCCTGTGTCATCACAATTAGGGACACAGGAGTCTAAGTGTCCGGGTTGATTTTGACACGTACGACACGAGTCTCACGTGTCCAGTTCCACGCTCACGTTCGCCAAGACACGGCGAACAAAATGGACACAACACGAGACACGCACGACTCGTGAGAACACTGCTGCTCACGTGTCCAGTCGATCGGGGTGGCTGTCGAAGGGTCTGGACGGCGGAGAATTGGTCGGGACGGCGGCGCTCCGGTGGCGATCGACGCGTCTCGTCGGGGCGAACTTGTCGGCGGTGGTTAGGGGTGGTGGCACTCGGCGTGGGGGCTGGACGAGGAGTTCGTCGAGGTTAGGGTTCCGGTGGGGGAAAAGTGGAGGTGATGGTGGCGTGGGCGGTCGTGGTGGGGTTTAGAGCTAGGGTTTTGACTGGGGGAGAGAGGGCGGTGTTTTATAGGGAAAAGGGCGGTTGATAGGTCGGTCGGGCAGCCAGAAATGGCGGGGGCTGCCCGTCGGCGTGGCGGTCGTCGGTCGGGGGGGTTGGTTTAGGATTAGCGTTTAGGTCCCTGAAGTTTAGGTAATTACAAATAGGTCCCCGCAGTATTTATGTGCAAAAGAAATTTGCACATAACAATTGGGAAATTGCAAACCAATATATTAACAAATCTAATAATTACAAAACAGTATTAAAACAATTCTAATAATTGTAAATTGATATTAAAACATTTAAATAAATTATAAATTAATATTTTTAATATATAAAACTTATTTAAAATCATTTAAAAATTCTAGAAAAATTCCTAAAAATCTAAATAATTATTTTAAGGCTAATTTGTCACTAAAAATTAGTTAACACTAATTAAAAATGAATTTTGAAAAACAGGGGCTTACAGTGGAGCTACGTTGACAGCCAGAGATTCTTTGCTCTTCAAATTAATGTTCAAGGTTTCTTTACCCTTGCGGTTGTTCTGGCGATTACCGCTACTAGATGTCGGATGTTCATCCCGGTTGGGGTTAGACATGTGTATCCCCAGCTGCTTGAACATGTCAGCGCTAACTTCAGCTGCTTTACATTGACAATGAATGATGGCCAGTCTTGAAATTGAGTTGATCCTGTCCACATGCTGATAATAGGCAAAAGATTTGCCTTGCAGGTATCTATAGTTACAGCGGTCGGAGTTCCAGGAGGCATCTTTAATGCTTCTCGGCATAATCTTTTAATAAAACTTTCAGTAATTTTATTATGTCTTTGTTTGATCTTGTTGAGGGCCAATATGGTCATGTCGTTGATTCCCTCGTAGAATCGTTCCAAGAAGATTTGTTTAAAACCCGAGAAAGAGGTGATACAGCCATCAAGCAAGCTTCTGTACCAATCGTATGCTACACCGGTTAAACAGCCAACAAATACCCTGGTAAGAAGAGCAACGTTTGGCTGAAGTTGAACAGTCATTACCTCAAAGTGGTTAATGAACTGACTTGGAGAAGTGCTGCCGTCAAACAGCGAAATTGTGGGGATCTTGTATTTAGGAGGAAATGGGACTTGCTTCCACTCAATAGGATAGGGTTGCTTGATTCCCAATCTTTGTAAATTGTCCTTCTCTTTAAAAGCCTTGAATTGAGTGCGCAAGAGTTTGACGGCTTCATTAGCATCCTCCGATGATACAGAAGGAGCAGGCTGAATTATAGTGTTAGGGGGAGGAACAGTATGGTAAGTACTACCCCCAGCTCCCGACTGACTGGGTATGGGTTGAATTTGTACAAGGGGTATTTGAGGAGATACTATCCCCAAACCTGTATTGACAGGCACCGACGATGCTATAATCTCAGGATTCACAGCAGGTGCGGTCGGTGGTACTGTATGTTGGGTCACGATGATAGAATGCATACTTGCAACCATTTCAGCCATGGTCTTTAGCTTGTCCTCCAGTGCGGCTATTCGTTGTTCTTGATTCGCTGAACTAGAAGCGTCTGGGTCTTCAGTGACAACATAAGCTATCACTTCTCTAGGTACAGTAGAAGACACTGTCTGTTCAGAACTTTCGCTGTATGCATCATAATCAGAGAAGGAATCATCTCTTGAATAAGAAATAGGGAGATGACCAGAGGGATCTTGGAGAAGATTTCTATGCCCGATTGTGTCTCGACTTCGGGAGTCAAAATACTCCTTCAGAAGATTCTTGGAGTAAATCTAAGTACCGCTGGCTGGGCCTGCGAGGCTTGCCGTGTTTGGAGCACTTTCTACCCCCAATGTCTCGAGAAGCCATGTTGACGGAAGCATACAACACTTTGTCTTCTGACATTGGTTCAGAAGTTGCAAAATTCAGGCGAACGAAGACAGATCGTTTTGTCGTTTGGCAACAGCACTTGATGACAACCTTGTGATTACAATGGCGTTCAAGTGGTTGAACTGGAGGTGTTGAGATATTGTTCCGCTTTTGCTTAAGGTGTTCTCGGAGGTCAGAAACAATAACAGGACGAGAAGAAGTTTGAGGGATATATTCTTTGACAATATTCGGAACATGGTTCCGGTTCTTCAGATGTTTTATCCCGTGAGTATACAGGGAAGTACTCACTTTGTTAGCATAGGTGTCAGGATTTTTTATCCTGAAAGTTTGCCTCTGATGCAGGTTCATCTTCGGCATTGGCTGCTTACGTTTTACCGAAGTTGATGTAGACTGAGGTCTATTGAGATAAACCTGTAGATCAGCAAATTCACCCCCAGGGGTTTTTGTTTGAGACACCAGTAATTTTTTCTGCTTTGAGCGGGATATCCGGAGAGTTGGGAGATCTTGGAGGTCCGCTACCGGAGTCGGCAGAATACCTCTTTGATTGGTATATTTCCCTTTGGCAGGGAGAGAAGAATTCTTGTTTGAGAGGGTCTTTGTACTGATCGGTGCCGAGGCACATTGAGATTGATCTTCCGAGGTAAAAACCAGAGAAGACTGAGAAAAGACCAAAGGACCTTTTTCCTTATTTTGTGAGGAAGGGTTGGCTAAAGAGCGTTTTCCTCTGTTGTCTTCCAAGTCGTGGACGAGGAAGCTTGAGAAAAGACCAACGGGCCTTTTCCTTTATTCTGGGGAGGAGAAGGAACAGTCAACAGACTACCCCCAGTGGATTGCGCAGGAGTAACGGGGTACTTGGGAAGAGGAGCAAAGTCTTTCCCCTTGTTGTGAGAAGAAGGGAGATTAGCCAAAGGCCTATCACTTTTAAATTGTACTGGAACAGGAGGGATGGCCACTTGCGCAGTAGCAATAGGCGCCTTGGTCGATTGCGCCTGGAAGGATTTGACAGATGGCCTTTTGGCCACAAAAACTCCAAGAGTTGCAGCTTGCGCAGCAGGAGTTTTGGTTACAGCATGCTTAAGTTGTACTCTGGTTGAAGGGGCAGTTGGTTGTGCAGGAGCAAAAGTTGTAGCAAGTTGCGCCAAGGGGAAAGGGATCTTGCACTTTGCCAAAGCATCATAGGAAGTGGCTTGCGCCTTGGCAGAAGAGAGAGGGAGTTGCGCAAGGGCAGAGGTTGCTACTGGCAGCTTAACGGAGGAGACAGCAGGCTGCGCAGCAGTCTTGGGAGTCCACACTGATCGAACCTTGCTCGTGGTAGAGGTTGCAGTACGAGGGGTGGTCCTGGAGTTGATCATTGTTTCATAGGCAATCTGGTTGACCTTCACAACCAGCGTCTTCTGCGTCTTTCCGATAGACGCCACGTCACATTGAGTTGTCACTTCCTCGTCGGAGGAGAAAGTCGTCCCCAGCAGAGTCGCCATTTTGTTTACAAAAACAAAAGTCTTTTATTTCACAAACTTTAAAGAATAGTACAAGAGTACAATGAATTCTGGGAAAGTACAACTATAGAAATTCGATCTGAAGACGATCGCTTTATCCCTTGGACGATATGAACTTTGAAGACGATAGCCTCTGAAGAATGCAAAAATACTTAGACAAGAACCCCTGATCTCTGATAATAATATGATCTGATCTCTTTAATGAAGGACTTGAAACTCTATTTATAGAGTTATAGAAATAACTATTTTGTAGTTATTCTGGATTACGCATGATGAACTGCGCTGTCGACAGACTGCGCAGACTATAAACTATGCTGGCCTATTAGGCAGTTGCTCAATCGTGGGCTAACTGTATTCAGACGCGTGGCATTGTTTGATTGAAATGCGCTTGGTTCGTGTACAGGCGGTTGCCATAAGGCGAGTAATTGATGGCATATAAGCCACATAATACATGTCAGTTATTTGATGAATCGCGCTAACCGAATAGTGCTAGCTTCAGACTGCGCTTCCTTCTAGTTAATGGATAGCGCTAGGATTCAGACTTGGTCAAACTGCGCTGAGGTTGGACTGGCAAACTGTGCTGAGGTTGTACAGCTGTTCTCGAGCGCTGTGCTGCACAAGAAACGAACGGACTCCTCATTTTTTGGGCTGTCAAGCTGTCGGAAGATCTGATCTTTGTCAGGTAATGATGGCATTGCCACGTCAGCGTAGCGCGCTCGGATGGTAGCGCAGTTCGGCTCGCGCATTTGATTTGCAGCGCAATCTATCTCCGGCGCAGTTCATTTGAAGGGCGCGCAATTGAGACTTCTCTGCCTATTCGATAGATGCAACTTGATTTTTAGGACATACAATATTTTATAGGGGGTGAGTGTATTGTGTGTTTGGGTAGTCATGAGAGGGGCCACATGAAATTTGGTTGGGTGTTGGATCAAGTTGGGTTAAATTTGGGCTAGGTTTGGTCATGACTACAAATTTAGTCATTTATAATCATTGATAGAATAGGAGCATGCGGGAGATCAATTGGGTGGCACGCAAGTGGTATGTGTGTAGAAGACTCAAAATAGGTCGAAACCATATATTGGGTCGATTAGATTGTACCGATGTCGATCCCCAAAATAAATTGGAAGTTAGGTCAAGTTTTATGGGAGAGGGTCAAATGACTTCAATTTATCTGAAAGTTGCGCAATGCAAATGGAATACAAGGGAACAAATTTGAGTGGGACCTGATATATCGAAAATAATCTTGCCTACAACAAAACTTATGAAAAAAGTTTCCAGAGACTGACATCCATGGCGCTCCAAAAATCAAAGTCACGAGAAAGAACATTTAATAATAAAAAATAATTATAATAAAATAATTATTAAAAATAATTTATTTAGAAAATTTTAAAATAAACCCTAAATTTTAGGGGGCCCACAGTGACGAATGGAGGCAAGTTAAAAAAGAGCTATATCAGGAGTTAGATACCCATCTTCCCTTCTACACCAAGATACTCAATAAAGAAATTATTGGAGGCTTGTTGACTAGCATTGCATGCGCTAAAGCATGTTACCGATGAAAACCACTAAACCTTCCATATGTTGTATTTTATTTGCCAATAGGTATATGAAATAATTTGTATCACTTTCAATGACAATGGATCATATTTTTTTCCTATGTGTCCTCCATTGGCCGGCTACAGACATACCACTCTATGTTCTATAAGACATGTAGGTATTCACTTTGTCATCTTGAGGTTGATATGTCATTCTCATATTCCCCCACCTTATATGGCTTGCTATAAACATAAGCCTACCAAGTTGATTACGTTGATGATACCTTACATAGACACAATATCGGTCTATAAGAAGAATGGAGGACCCCTAGGTCAATGCCTAAGGACTATTAGGATGTTGCTATTGATTAATGTAATCTAAATTGTGAAACTCATACATTTCGAGTTGAAAAACATATATTGGAAGAAAATAACATATATAGACTAAAATATATAATTTTGGAGAAGCTAATGAAAAAATACATATATTTATAATGCATTTTGAAGAAATGAATTATATTTTGGAGTTATAATTTGATATTTCAAGGCTGCCTTTGATAATTTCTATACAATTACTTGCTATGAGCATTGGTTAATTATCCATGAACAATTACTAATACTGATATGGGCATTACTGATACGAATATAGACATATAATTTGTTTGGGTCAAGCATCGATTCAAGGTGTCCGGAAGGACAGTCTGGGCGTCGTGAAGCGTCTCGGGAGTGGTAGGTGGAGTTCTGTTAAGAACAGGCTAAGTTCGGTTCTAATTCGGTCAAATCGAGTTCGGACTGAATTCGGTCTGAACTCTGTCATATTCAAACTGAACATGTTGGCATAGGTTGTCAGTGTTCGGTCTAAGTTTGATCAGTATTGCTCTGTCGACGAACAACACATATGCGATCCCCAAATCAGCATCTAATATTTGTGTGATCAATTTTGGATGACCAGGATTAGCGCTAGGTTTTTTTAGGGTTTTCCTAAAACCCTAAATAGATTTCTCAACTTATATGTATGTGTTGAGAGTGGTTGGCATAAGAAGCTCATACGAGAGATTCAGGGTGCAAGTCTTCAGAAAATCTAAGAGAAGTTCATAGTTTGCTCTTAGGGCTCTCCGTTCGATATAGTTGGAAGAGGAGATCTGTTCAGGGGTTTGTCCCATGTTCTCAAAAGGGAATGTGCAACCATGTCTACAAAGTAGATACATAAGAAAAACTTGGCGATTTAGAAGCCAATGATGCAGGATCTACTATGGTGTAAGGATTTGTATGGTCTGTTGGAGGACGACAACGCCAAGTCATTAGATAAATCTACTGATGACTGAAAATGCTTGGATCAGAAGGCCGTAAGATTCATCCGTCAATGGCTAAACGATTCGGTGTTTCATCACGTTTCTATGAAGAGTTCAACAAAAGAGTTATGAGAGAAGTTGTATTCATTGTACAAACGGAAGATGACTGGCAACAAGGCGTTTCTGATTCACAAACTCATCAACTCAAAGTACACGGAGGGTGTGCCGGTGGCACAACATCTGAACGAGGTTCAGGGCATCATTAACCAGTTGTCGATGATGAAGATGGTGATTGACAATGAGCTTCGGGTCCTACTACTTTTGAGTTCTCTGTCAAAAAGTTAGGAGATGTTAGTTGTGTTTGTAAGCAACTTCGCACCTGATGGAGTTGTTATGATGGAGGCAGTCAAAAATAGATTATTGAACGAGGTGGACCGATGTAAGAAGATAGAATCGTCGCAGGAGTCCGTTTTGGTTGCTTCTTACAAGAAGGAAAGACTCAAGTCACTAGCGAGGACAATGGGGAGTTATCAGGATCTTGCGAGTATGGACCGCAAGGAGCGCTGCTATAATTGTGACAAATAAGGTCATTTAAAAGTAACTACATGAAGCTTAAAAATGAGAAGGTTAAAGGCAAGGATGATCAAGTATATTTCATGGCTATGGGAATCTTATCATTGCAGCAACCGACGCAGAAGAATCTTGTGTCATGTGTTATGACGATGATTAAGCCTTGGATATGGGGGCGTTGTATCACACCAATCCATAGAGCAGGATCTTCACATCATACCGAGGTGGTAGGTTTGGACGTATGAAAATGGGTGACAAGGGAACGGCTGCAGTTGTAGGAATCAGAGATGTGCACTTGACAACTGAGCTTGGAGAGAAGCTCGTTCTCAAGTGTCATGCCTCAGTCCTAAAATATGCGGGACCAGACCACATGACAATGGCCAGCTACGTATTTAATCAGACTCCTATCCAACTCGAATACGTATAAGTTGTATATATCAGAACAACTATCTAGATATTCATAATATACATCTACAACTCTAACTAAACTAATATAAAACTGAAAGAATAATAATTACGAAAAATATATTAAGAAGGCATCATCAATCGATACCAGAAATCCTGAAGAAGTAAACCCCCATTATCCTGTCAGATCTCAGCATCAACCTAGAAGAAAACCAGTCCTCAGAAGGACGTAGCAAGATAAATAATATACATGCCAAAATGAAGTACAGTGAATAACATGTGAAGGTAGTAGATAGGTAATCCAGGTGATAAACAGGTGATCAAGCAACACTACTACTAGACAGGCTAACTAGTATGTGTGAAATGCACTTGAAGACAACGGGGACTGTCTATGGGTACTCGTGCAGTGGTGCTCCCTCCGGACATCCGTCATGCAGCAACATCAAAGTGAACACTACTCGTAGCCCCTACAACTAGTGATTGTCCTCCCCATCCAATGATATTGTCCGTATCGCATCCACGATACATGCAGTCCAACTGTAACAAATGATAAGTTCAGAAGTCCAGTCAAACATGTACACAGGTAAATCCATCATCGAGTAAATATCGAAAGATCATAAACGAGCCACCTATATGCCATGCAATACGAATCCGTGTATCATGTCTATGTGTCAGCAGGTATAATCATGTAAGCATACAGATGAGAGCAGGTGAATCATATCGCAGTATATCCAAAGTGAATGACTGATAAGAAAACAAGCATGTAAATACTGTAAATCAAATTGGCAATGTATACTTGCATGGGGTTGTCCGATATTGTGCTGAGACTGTGGTACCAAATGTTATTTCCAAGCCTAGGCACGTACTACAGTCGCGACAGTCCTCAAGAAATCTACCAAGGTCCACAACAACAACCAAGAATATTACAAAACAGTATTTATACATAAATATACCGAGACATGGGCCTTAGGGTTTACTTAAGAAAATAATTTCTTTATATATAATAGCCAAAAAATCCTATTTATGTGAATTTAGGGTAAATACTATAACATATATCAAAATAGTAATATAAATGTTCAAACTCGTATAGTTACGTATAAGGATCCATAACATACATATAAGTAATAAAATAGTCATACTAAGTAGTTTGACTAGAATTTCATGGTACAAGAATATGCTAAGAAAATAACAGTGTATAATACCTACTAAGTACCGGGTTCACAATAATGGTAAAATATATACTAGAATTTGATACAAAAATAATTGTATATAATATGTGCTAGCATTTGACAACAAATTTACTCATATGTAAATAACCATATTCATGTAACCCTTATATACAATATACATACAACTTATTAAATTGATAAAAGTATCATTTTTATATAACCATCATATATAACATATTAGTAAATTTATTTATAATAAAGATATCATTTTATGAAACATATTTATATAATCTATATATGTATGTTCATAACAATATATACAACTTGTATTTTTAATAAGTGATACATGCCTATGTATATAAAATGGTCGTTAATCAGTTATATTCATACAAGTACCCAAAAACTTGGAAATAAAAATATAACATTTATATTTGCACATATATAGTACAGAGATGTAACTTATATGTATTATACAACAATATCCACATGTAGTATTGCTGCCAAGTCCTTCCCTTCACCCCCGGGTGACTTTTCCCATAGCTGTCTCTAAGAAAGTGTTCAAATCTCTCTTCCCTCCTTCTCCTCCTCTGCTTCCTCCTCCTTTATCTAATCTCATTCTCCTCCACCTCCTCCTACTCCTCCCAACCCATCCCCCTCCTTTCCCTCTTTTATCTCTTGTTTCCAGAATGTCTCAAACCAACTCAGAAGTTGAGGACTACGAAGGAAACTTAGCAATCTCTTAGTGCCTAAAGAGCCTCTCATCTCTTCCTCAGCATCTACCACTACATCCGGCCTCAATCATGATGATTGGGAAAAAATTACCTTCTTCAAGATTTATGCTCCAAAACAACCTCCTGTCCAGGTACTGATCAAGGTTCTTCCCAAGATTTGGAAAACACAGGCTGCATTCAAAATTTCCGAATACCACAATGGTTCCTTTTAGGCAAAATTTGACAACATGCAAGATGTTGACTTCGTTCTTTCTAATGGCCCTTGGAAAATGAAAGATAATCTTATCATTTTGGAGCGATGTATGGCGAACAAGGATCCGGATCAGTATAAGTTTGACACAGTGGAGTTCTGGATTCAATTTCATGGTTTACCTATTAATCTTCTAACAGCAGACTTCATCACTCTCCTCACCTCATACATTGGCAAGGTATGTCCGATAACTCAGTCCAACATTGGTACTTGGTCGTTATTTGGTCGTTCTAAAGTATCACTGGATATTACCAAGCCTCTAGTTCGTGAAGTGAGGTGTCCGATGGGTGACTTCCATGTGACATCAAAATTGAAGTATGAGAGATTGCCCACATTTTGCCGTTTTTATGGTACCATGGGTCATTCTGTGTTATCCTGTAGTCTCTTAGAAGAATATAAGTCCTCCATTAAGGACTACTGGTCGACAGAGGATAAGAACTCCATCATGAAATTACTTGACTCGAGGCTTGACGATTCGATCGTTGTCAATTATTCAAGCAGGTATATTGGCAACAGGGAGTCAGGTTATTCTGACGTTAATATTCATTCTGTTGATGTCAATCATCTTCTCAATAAGGAGAGCAACGAGCGGGATATCCAAGATGACTCAGCCCAATATACTGCCAGCCCGACAGAGAGAATGTCAATTAGCATAGTTGATCGTATGGAGGATGATCCCCAGCCAGCTGCGTCTATCTCGAGAGGTCACTTGAAGACGCGCAGATACTTAATAGAGCTTGATCCCTCATCACTCAATCCATCATATTCCACTGGTGCACCCAACCCATCCTTTGTAGAATCTGACTCACCTCTCATTGTAACTACCTCACATCCCCATAACCCCACTATCATGGCTAACTGTCCACCAAAATATCCAACTTCCCCAGGTCATACCACTACCCCAATCTATCTGGATAGTCCCGCTCTAAACCCGGATACTCTTAACCAACCTCTCATAGACTTTGCAAAAAATCCTCATCCTCCGGATCAAACTGCTGTCCTACCATCTCCACCTCCATCCTCAGTTTCTATTGCAAAGATTCCTAATTCTAAGCCAAACAAAAAACAAAGTCTCCCAAATCCTAAAACTATATGTGAGCTCAAATACTTCTCTATTTGATAGCATTCCACAGGACCAATTGCCTCCCCTCTGTTTCCCCTCCTCTGCATCAGACTCCTCAAGTTTCAAAGTCACCCACAATCCCACTGCCAATTAGCAACACCACCCTGCCTACCAACCTTTCCCCTACGACAACCCTTTGCCACTATCGAATCCAACTCACTCGTTCACACAGCTCATTCTCAATGTTTCAGAAAGACAACACATACCTGATACATCTCTACATAGCCCATCTCCTCCTACAACCCAGCATTCTCATGACAACAAAGAAATTCTTCCCATTCCTAAAAAACCCATCCAAATTGAGACAGATTCACTACCTGGTGTTGGCCAAAAACCTGCTTTTACCAAGTGGACATCTTCTCCAAACCACAAGAAAATCTGGAAGAAATTGCAACATCATCGGAAGCATTTTAGTATGGATAGTGCTACAGTTATTGGCTCCAAGAGACCATTGGATCAGTCAATGGTGGACTCAGATTCTGATATCCATACTCGCCCACTGAAGAAGGTGGCCATTTTTGATAACTTAGAGGCGGTGGCGGCTGGCCCTAAACAGCCGCTACTCCAATGATCCTCGCATGGAATTATCGGGGGTTGAGGAACGACTCGACAATTCACAGCCTACATGCGTTTCTCCGGTCGACAAGGCCGTCATTAGTATTTCTTTCAGAAACTCGTTGCTCTTCGTTTACAGCATCTGTGATTGCCAATAAGTTGGGCTTTCAGGATTGCTTCACTATATCGGCTCGAAGGAACTCTGGTGGTATTGCTCTGTGGTGGTCTTCTGATACCAGTGTATCTATTGTGTCTAATTCTCCACGTCACATTCTTCTATCATCACAATGAGTTAATTCTCGACAAAGTATTCTCTGTCTACGCCGCCCCCCCCCCCCCCCCCCCCCCCCCCCCCCCCCCCCGAAAGTATCAGAACGTGCTCACTTCTGGTCTAATCTTGGCCAAATCACCACTAACATTATCGATCCTTGGTTTTGCATAGGAGATTTCAACTCGATACTCTTTGCATCAGAAAAACAAGGAGGATCTACTGCGTCCAATTCAAACTCAAGGGCTTTTATTAATTGGTTCGATATCTTTGGCCTTATGGATCTCGGATACTTGGGTCCTGCATTCACTTGGTCTAACAGAATATCAGCATCCCATAACATTGCTGAAAGGCTTGATAGTGTTCTTGTGGACACCAATTGGAGGATGTTATTCCCAAATGCAGGGGTGTTTTATTTACCTTGTATCAACAATGATCACAATCCAATTTTCTTGAAGTCTGATCTTGTGAGGAAAAATAGAAACTTCCCAATGAGATTTGAATCTGCATGGCTAAAAGAACCTGACTACATGGACTTCCTTAAAGATGCTTGGGTTAAGTACAATGACCCACATCTTCCCTTTCGTCTGCGTAAAATTCTTCCGGATCTCAAGCACTGGGCCAAGTCAAGAACACACTGTTATACGACTGCCATTAAAGAATTGGAGCTTAAACTCCTGGATATTCAAAATTTGCCACCAACTGATGAAAATCTACAAAAGTAGAAGGAAACACAATCTTCCCTTAACAAACTCCAACACCAAGAAGAACTACATTGGCACCAGCGATCTAGGACTAACTGGATCCACAGTGGTGATCGTAATACCAGGTTTTTCCACCTTTATGCGCTGAACAGAAAGCGAACAAAATACCATATCTAGTCTTCAGGCTAATGACGGATCCTGGATTGAAGGCCATGAGAAGATTACTGATACTCTAGTGGATCACTTTTGCAAACATTTTTTAAGAGTCTGCCACCTGCAACATCCTAGCATTTATCCTAACTCTCTCCCCAGCATTGACAACAACTCAAATGATTCAATATCTGCTATTCCCTCGGAGGAAGAGATACGAAACACTGTCTTTGAGATGAATCCACATAAGTCACCGGGTCCAGACGGATTCCTAGCAAACTTCTATCACAAAAGCTGGGAATTGGTTGGAGGGGAGTTAACTAATCTTGTCAAAAACTTTTTTCTACATAACTATATGCCTTCCTGCTTAAATCATACGTTCATTGCTTGATTTCAGGCCTATATCTCTATGCAATGTCATCTATAAAATCATCACAAAAATATTTACCAAAAGGATAAGGCCATTTTTAAGTTCTATCATTTCTCCTTTCCAGAACGCCTTCGTACCCAATTGTCAAATAACTGATAATGTTATTTTAGCTCGGAGATGTTCCACTCAATTTCCAAATTAACTACTTCCAAAAGCAGCTTAGGTCTCAAACTTGACTTATTGAAAGCCTATGACCGTGTTAGTTGGCCTTTTCTTAGCTAAGTGCTCAAGGGGTTTGGTATCAATGGTAAATCATACGACTTGATTATGAGTTGTGTGTCCTCTTACTCTTTTGCCATCCTTGTCAATGGCTTCCCCCAAAAACTTTCAGACCATCTAGAGGCCTTTGACAGGGATGTCCGTTGTCGCCCTACTTGTTTATACTGTGTGGTAAATTTTTTTTTCTAAACTCATTCTTCATCATGAACACAAGCTTGTTCTCAAGTGTCAAAATCAACGGTAGAGCCCCATCCATCTCCCATTTGATGTTTGCCGATGACATCATTATATTCGGTTTAGCTACACTGCACAATGTTGCTGACATTCTATCTATGATATCTCTTTTCTCCTCTTGGTCTGGTCTGGACATTAACTTCACAAAGTCTTCCATATTCTTCTCGAAGAATCTGGATATCTACATGAGACAATTGATTCTAAACTTGCTCCAAGTTCAAAATATGAATTCTAATGACAAGTACTTGAACCACCTTCTCCTTCTTCACAAAAATAGGATTAACACCTTCAATAATCTTATTTCTTCTTGTTATGCTAAGCTTAATGGTTGGAAGGCTAGATGTTTGTCTCATGCATGACGATCCATTCTACTAAAATCTACCTTGGCTTCTATGCCAATTTATAATATGTCCTGCTATCTTCTCCCTAAGGGTGTTACAAACAAGCTGAGGAGCATTCAAAGCCAATTCTGGTGGGGGTCCTGTGATGGAAAGAGAAAACTCCATTTAATAGCATGGAAGCATTTCACTAAAGCTAAAGATGAGGGAGGGCTCGGCTTTCGTCTTCCTGACATTAGTAACCAGGCCCAAGTTGCAAAGGTGTGCTGGAGACTGCTGCAGAACCAGGATGCCCCGTGGGTTCGTCTACTACAAGCGAAGTATTTATCTTGTACATCTTTTTGGACAGCTAAGAAGCCAGCCTCGTGCTCCATTATATAGGCCAGTATATTAGCTTGTCGAGATATCATCAGAGAGGGTGCCATTTGGACTATAGGTGATGGTGCAAGTATAAGAGTTTGGGATGATCCATGGGTTGATCTGCCGCCCCCGACTAACTTGTTGGAAGGAAGTCCGGAGAGTAGATCAAGTGGAGTGTCCCTTGTTAAAGATATGTTCTTACCAGGCTCCCAGACTTGGAATTTGGATCTCATCAACTCTTTATTCTCAAAGGTAGAAGTAGATGCAATTCTCAAAATCCAAACAAGTTCTATAGCTTTGGAGGATCGATTGGTTTGGAAATTTACACCATCAGGTATCTTCACTACTAAGTCTGCATACAAGCACATTGTTAGTAGGATGGCCCCTACTTCTTTTTCTGGAATGCTTGCTTTCAACTGGAAAATATTTTGGAAGATCAAATCTCTGCCACCAAATATTCAAATCTTTATTTGGCGCGCACTATCCGGATCACTCGCGGTTAAGGCTAAGATCGCCAAAGTATTTTCATCATCAGATTCTACTTGCCCCTTCTGTGGCACGTACCCGGAGACTGTCGATCACCTTCTCCTTAATTGCCAGATTTTAAAGCATTGCTGGTTTGCTTCTCCATTAGGACAACCACCTGCTTCAGAATCTAACATGCTATCTGATGTCCTAGCTACCTTGGTTGATCAACACGATCCCAGCACCTACTGTTATGCTAGCCATTTACTATAGGCTCTTTGGAAGGCTAGAAATCTCTTAGTCTTCGAAGGTAATGGGATCTGCATTCCGAAAATCTTGGAGATGGCTCGCTCTTCCTTTCAGGAATGTGAACCAACTCCCACGCCTCTGACCTCTACTGCACTATCCAAGGCAAATGTTCAACCTGTCTGGTCTCCGCCAAGTCCAAACTCTTTAAAGTGCAACTTTGATGGGGCTTTTTTGAATGGGAAGATGAGTTATGCTGTAGTGATCCGCGATGATCAAGGTGCTTTTCTAGGTGGCGCTGCCTCGGGTTGTTGGGGGTGGATCTCCTCTAGAGGCTGAAGAGAAAGCGGTTCAACTAGGTTTACAACTTTGCATTTCGAAAGATTATCGAAATGTTATCTTCGAAGGTGACTCGGAAATGGTCATTAATTTGATGAAGAACTGTGACTTACCCACTCCATGGAAGATCAGAATCACTATGGAGGAAGTTCGTGCAGCCTGCTCCCCTATGGATTGTCACTTCTCCTTCTTTCCTAGAGCTTCTAATGTTGTTGCACATTCCTGAGCTCATTTCTGCTTCTCTTTTGATTTCAATTTTGTTTGGATGTTCACACATCCACCTGACTGTATTAAGGATCAGCTTGCTGCTGACTCCTCGTTTATAGTTAATGAATGAAGATATGATGTTATGTTTGCAAAAAAGTATTGCTGCCATAAATATTTAAACTGGGAGGGTGAAATAGTAATTACCTAATCCCTTAGGTTAACACGGAAGTTGCCGATCTTCCCTCGCGCGCGTGAGCATCTACTGGTGCTGCTCGAGCGTGCAGCCGGAGCAGTTCGACGCAAGGGCAAAATGGCCCATCTCCTCCGTGTACAGTGCTCGGCGCAGGGTGCCGGCCAAGACTGGTGATGAGACGAATCAATTAACGGCCAGATGGGGGGCGCGAAGTAGTTGCACCCGCCAAGGGAGGAGATGACCGCGACAACTCGAGAAGAGCCCGAGTCCTGCCGCTGGGTCGACGTATGGGCAGGGAAATGACATTGTCGGCCAAGACTCGAGAGTCGCTTCAGAACGAGGACACTGCACCGCGGCTCTCGGAGGACTGGTTGGCGTCAGGTCGATTGCAAGGAGGAGATGCAGAGGTGGCGAGGGACCACGGTGGCTCGGGGTATGCTGATGAGTGATGACGATGATGGCAGTGTGGTCACGGCTCGAACTCAGCGTTACCAGCACCGGAAGGAGGGACAGTCGTGAGGATAGTGAAGACGTCAGAGACGCATACCGACTCAGATCGATGAATCTGCGGCGTCTTCCTGCGCGTGAGCAGCGCCTCTGGTCGAATGCACCATGAGTCGTCCGGGGTTGACTGCGGCCGGGTGTTGATGAGGGTTGGCCGGTGTTCGGACATAGACGACTCTCAAGGCATGGGAAAGATCATCACGGGGAGGTGGTGGTGTGATGTCGGCCGTGCTCGGTGGAGGAGCTCACTGGTAATGGCGGGGACACCTGTGGAGGTCGTGGAGTGGCTGGCAGGAAAGGAGTCGGGGAAAAATGGAGGTGGCTATGCGGCTGTGTCCTGGAGTGATGATGGTAGGCGACTAGGGTTTGAAGCGGATCAAAAGCCCCCCTTAGAAAATTTTCTAAAAAACTCCCTCACTCTAATTCGTAATATTAATGTTAATATTAATGTTAATATTAATATTTATTTTTTTATTTTTTTATATTAATGTTAATGTTAATGTTAATATTAATGTTAATATTAATTTTAATGTTAAGTTTAATGTTAATTTTAGTATTTAATATTAATATTAACATTAATATTAACATTAACATTAATATTAACATTAATATTAACATTAAATTACGGATTAGAGTGAGGAGGGTTTTTAGGGGATTTTCTAAGGGGGGCTTTTGATCCGCTTCCATATATATATATATATATATATATATATATATATATATATATATATATATATATATATATATATATATAGGGAGCGGATCAAAAGCCCTCCTTAGAAAACCCCCTAAAAACTCCCCACACTCTAATTCGTAATATTAATGTTAATATTAATGTTAATGTTAATATTAATGTTAATATTAATGTTAATGTTAATATTAATTTTTTATATTAATGTTAATGTTAATGTTAATGTTAATATTAATGTTAATATTAATGTTAATGTTAATATTAATTTTAATGTTAAGTTTAATGTTAATTTTAGTATTTAATGTTAATATTAACATTAATATTAACATTAACATTAATATTAACATTAATATTAACATTAAATTACGGATTAGAGTGAGGGAAATTTTTAGGGAGTTTTCTAAGGGAGGCTTTTGATCCGCTTCCATATATATATATATATATATATATATATATATATATATATATATAAACCACTTGGCTGCATGCTATTTAAACCTGGAGAGTTGGTGCCGTGAGCTGGAGAGGCTCAAACCGTACTAGCATGCTCCTAGAATCAGCAGAGCACAACTACTGCATACAAGCCAAAAACCTGACAATGGGATTGCTTCTCCAAGCAAAATTTCAAATGAACCTAAAATTCTCAGCTGGTGCTTGCACACATTTTTCTTTTGAGATAATCATATGTTATAAAAGATCAAGAGGATACATTGTTCATATCATGTAGAACATGAGATGAAATACAAGATGGAATCTCATCATATACACAAATGAGATTAGAAATGTTAGATAGTAAAGCATGAAAAGCTAGAGAGTGAGCACATAGATTGGCATTCCTGTTTATGTAAGTAAAAGAAAGATTAGAGACAGATCGTAGAGCCATTCTTGCATCTTCAATAAAATGTCGAGCACGCCATAGAGGAAAAGTGTCGAAGGTGTCGATTGAGTCGATTAGGGGCTTGCAATCTCCTTCGATAATAATATCTTGAAGTTGTTTTCTGCTGCAAATATCCGGTGAGAGACAAATTCCCAAGGCTTCGGCTTCAATTGGTGAGCCACCATCCTCAGCTATCGAAAGAGCTAACAAGAAATTTCCATGACCATCTCGAAGCACAGCTCCTGCCGACATCTTCCCTTCCAAAAATGCACCATCGAAGTTAATTTTCAATACATTGCCAATAGGAGGAACTCAGCAGGCATTTGTGTGAAGACTGGATGTTGATAGGAAACTTGTGTTTATCCATGGCCCCAATTAGCAAAAATTGGAAAGCTAGGGATGTTGGGTTGGGCTAAGTTTGTTTTGGAATTTAGGCTTGAAATAAAACGTATGGGCAATTAGTTGGAGATTAATCAGTTTGGGCTGGGAATGAATCAATATATAGGAAAGTTTAGAAGGATAAAAATGATTAAGATAAAAATATATAAAAAAAAAAATCTGCTTATGACTAATCTAATAACTATCCATAATGTAACCTAACCCTTTATATATATATATATATATATATATATATATATATATATATATATATATATATATATATATATATATATATATATATATATATATATATATATATATATATAAAAGCCTATTAGCAATAATGCATAAATTAAATAATAATAATAACAGCAATTAAAATGGGAGTGAATCTTACATCCTACCCACCTTAGAAAAATTCCGTCCTCGAAATTAGAGCCAAGCAAGGGATTCATCGATCAAGAGCAAAAACGGTTCAACAACTAGTACATAACATTTGGGACAATTTTTTCTTAAAAAAAAAATCTCGGCTGATCCTTGGTGCCACGACTTTATGGCTCTTCTTCTGAAACTGTATCGTGATTTTGAGGATCTTGGAAGAAATGGTTGTATATGTCATACTTGCACTCCTGATTCGTATGATTGGCAATCCAACCTTTCTAGCTATAGGTAAGCATTATACACTCCTTACAAGTATGCCTATCCATTTTATACCTACTTACTAAGTAAGGATCAAGATAAGCTAGGAAGGTAATTTAATTAGAATTTCCTTCAATATCCTACTGCTTGATAGTCCACCTTTGCCTCTTCTCCTAATAGTGCTCTTATGTGATCATCAATTATCTGTCTCTCTTGTGTCCTCTTGGCTAGGCTACTACCATTTATATTCACCTTCCCACACAAGCATGAAATAATGATTATCTCCTTCTAGTGTAAACTTCATGAACTCAATTTGTGACAAAATTTTCTACACAAAAACTAGTGTAAATTTATGCTCACGAGACACAAGATAATACTTATAGTATATTACTCCCGTGCATATCTCATTTTACTTACCATCAAATCCTATTCATGGTTAACTCAAAAATTCGAAAAGCAATTCAGACCTGGACATCAACTTAGCCTCCATTGCTAACTATTTATATCCACCGAAGATTATACAATCTTAGTGCCTGATCCTTTATCCTCACTACTATAAGACCTCATATTTTAAATCTCGAAATTAGTTCACCTATGAACCCTCTCTTATACGTGTCTAGTATACTCGTTATCAAATTACATCGCTTTACCTCATGTCTAAGGGTTCTTAAGGCTTATTTCACAAAAGGTATATTTCTTAAGTCCAATGACGATCCAAATTTCATCAATTGAGGCATTCTAGCCTCTAAGAATATTACTCCGTCTTAGTATATAATCATAACAGTCCCCTATCAATTACTCTATCTCAGGTACTAGTTGATCAACCCAATTATCAATAGCGAATTCCTCAAATCTGACCATTGTATTTTCCCACTATCGACACAATGGTCAAGTATCAATTTCTAGATTCAAAAGCTGCATCTTTAGTTATCCAAACATCAACCCATAAAATCATTCATATTCAACGATCTGACTATAGGGTCTAGTCAGCCTGGTCATTAAAAAAATCCTATATGTGTTAAATTCTCAGGGTCACAAGGTATTATAAGCTCCCCTATTTGCATCTAAACATTCACTGCTTCATCCTTCTTGCCTCATCCTTCTATCATAATCTATATTATCGACAATAGGTGACTTCTTGCAATCACTCTTAATATACTCTAGGTCTCATAACGCTAGTCACCTATACCTAGCCTAATCACATCAACATGTACCCTAGGTATACCTTATAATACAACTGCGAGGTTTACCTAGTCCAACCACCTATTAAATAGTAACACAACAATGACCTAGGGCTAGGTCAAGCAATTCATACCAATATCAATCATGGTTAGGATCAAGCAAAGCAGGAAGATAGTCAAAATATTTTCAAAAACGGTATGAAGCCAAGCGAGATGTAAAAGGCAATTCTAGAGAGCCCGAGTCCTGCGCTGGGTCGACGTATGGGCAGGGAAATGACTTGGTTTGCCAAGACTCAAGAGTCACTTTAGAACGAGGACACTGTACCGTGGCTCTCGGAGGACTGGTTGGCGCCAGGTCGATTGCAAGAAGATGCAGAGGTGGCGAGAGACGACGGTGGCTCGAGGTATGCTGATGACGATGATGGCAGTGTGGTCACGGCTCAAATTTAGCGAGGTGTTACCAGTACCGAAAGGAGGGACAGTCATGAGGATGGTAAAGACGTCGGAGATGCATGCCGACTCATATCGACGGGTCCGCGACGTCTTCTTGTGCATGAAGAGCGCCTCTGGTCGAATGCGCCCTGAGACGTCCGAGGATAACTGCGACATCGGGTGTTGACGAGGGTTGGCTGGTGTTCGGACAGGGACGACTCTCAAGGCATGGGAAAGGTGATCACGGGGAGGCGGTGGTGTGCTATCGGTCGTGCTCGGTGGAGGAGTTTACTGGTAATGGCGGGGACACCTTTGGAGGTTGTGGAGTGGCTGGCATGAATGGAGTCGGGGAAAATGGAGGTGGCTATGCGGCTGTGTCCTGGAGTGATGATGGTAGGCGGCTAGGGTTGGAGAGAATGGAGACAAGAGGAATATATATATATATATATATATATATATATATATATATATATATATATATATAGGCTCTGTCACGACCTGATCCCAAGATGCTGGATCTAGTCGAATCATGTCCAGCCTGCACCATTGTGAGACAACGACAATAAGTTGTGTCAATCAGTAGCAACGCATGAATAACATTCCAAAATAGAATAAAAACTTCATTAAATATTTGAAATGAACTAGAGTCTAATTAAAAATAACATAACAGAACAAACATTCAATTGTCACAACTTGTTTATTTATTATAACTTTTAGAAAAGGAAGAAAACTAAACAGAATGGTGCAATTGGGACTCTTGGTTCCTCTGACCTAGTTCAGCTAACTCCTCGGAACCCAAGTTGGATACGTAGTAAGAACTATAGGCTAGCTCCTCGTCGTCGTAGTAACCTAAAATATTGATCTCCAGTCAAGAGGGGAACAAAAACATACAAATCTATTCCAACATCTTATTTAATAATTAAAAGTGAGACAAGAAGCAATTTAAAACATAAATATGTTTTCTAAATAATAAATAAAGAAGCAGTAATGCAATAAAACTCTGAAAAAATGATACAACCTAGCTAGCAATAGTGTGTGAGCGCGTAACATCCTGTGGCCAGCTAGGGATGGAGGCAGTAAATGTTCTAGTAACACGGTTCGACTTCGACCCAAGTGGGTTGTGCTTCTGCTATCCACAGTGATTCAGTAAGGGGGTTTTGACCACAGGTGTTAACGCTACTCCCCAAATCCCCGAGTCAATGAGTCAGTCAAGCAGTCAGTATGATCTGAGAGGGATCCCGTGAGTTAAGTGTCGATTCAGTAGTTCTACTATGCAATGAAATTAATTATTAACGAAAACACAAGTTTGGGTAAGTATGAATTTGCCTTGATGTTTCCGGTGCTGTCGGTGACGACAAGAATGTACTCAGGCTAAGTTTGGGACTCGAGACCTACATTAATTGATACTCTATTTTAGAAGTCATTTCAAGGGTTTAACTAACCGCTAATAATTATAAGAAACAATCGTTTTAGTTACAAGAAAATATTTTCAGAGAATAAGTCTTTAATTATTTAGTACTTTAAATCGCATATAATAATATATAAAAACAATTTTTCTTATAAAGCGGTTATTTGGTAAATAATACAAGAAATATTATACTTAAATTATTAGAAGATAATAAACAATTTTTCGTACTAATATTATAATTAGAATTTCTTATAAAAATATTTGGAGATACTTTGAATTAAATAGTATCTTTGTTTACATAAACTAACCAATATTTTAATAGATATTTTCAATTAATAAGAAAACTATTTTACTAGTAAAATTACAAAAAAAATTATTTAATAAAACTTAAGGTTTTTAGAAACGTACTTAAAACTCTTTATTTAAAAATTGTCTAAACTTTATTTTAAATAAGATAAAGGCTTAAAATAATTTAACAATTTTATTACGAAAATATTTTATATTAATAATTAGTGAGAAATCATTTAATTATATAAATAACTCAAAGACTTCCACGAAAAATATCTAACGTTTATTATCAAAAATCCTTTTTGGTAATAAAACTATTTTTAGAAGATAATTAGTATTTTACCCCAAAATAGTAAATAAAAGGGTTTTAGCCTAAAATTACTATTTCCTACATTAAGAATAGGCTTTAATATACAACTATTTTTTTGAAACTAATTTTAAGTATTTTATTAATCGTAAACTTAATGGCAACAATATTAATAATATTTAAATCAACGTTATTCCTAAGATATTTGTAATTAAACGTTTAGTAAACCATTACCTAAAAACTTACACGTTAATCTAACACTTTATATACATTAAGTTATACTCATGATTAATAATAATCTATCCGTAATATTAAAAAAGTTAAAGCATTTTTTTACAAAACCTATGGTCTCAATTAGGAAAGTACAATCTATCTATCCTGAAATTGACAGAGCTTTATTCTGTCAATTCTGGTCGGAACAAGATTGGTTTTGGTATTCTGTAAAAATACACAGAAAGGTCATGCTTACCAAATAGTTGATGATGGAGTACCGAGGGAAGGCCTCGGACTCGGAATGCGGGTGCACAGAACAGAACGGCATACGCACTCGGGACGTACACGGAACGGGAACCTGCGTCGGGCGGCTCGGACACGTGCGCGGGCGCTGCGCAGCCGCGCACGGTACTGTCACACGATGGAAAGTCGCTTGACACGCGAGGGATGTCCAGGGACGGCCGCGCGGGCGATCGTCGGCCGGAGACGGGGTCGTGGGGCGATTGGGGGCGACAGAAATACCCTGATTGCGGTGTCGGATCACCGGGGCGGTGCGTGGATCATCGGGACGGAATCGATTTCAGAAGTGGATGCGTGTAGAGGAAGTTGGAAGAGGTTTAGGAAGGTGGAAAGGTTCTATGTGTTTTCTTCTGGAGAGAAAATATTTTTGATATATTTTACATTGAGAGGGAGAGGTTGCGTGGGAGTGGTGAGAAAGGGATGGAAAGATAAGGGGAAAGTTTGAGAACGTGAAAGGAATTATAGGAAAAGTTGGAGTGGGTTATGGGTTTATTTTTATTTTTTAAAAGGGGGTTTTACAACCTTCCCTCCTTAGAAATTTTTTTTCTCGAAATTTTAACGACTCGATAGACACGGTTAAGAAAATACGATTAAGAAAAATAATTTACAAGATAATCATCTCCTTAACATCCCGTGGAGAACCAATCTCTAACTTGCTAAACTACCTAAACTCTCAGTATCTACAGAGAACTAAAGCAACTACCAATGCACTATAACTAATATGAGTCTCCAATGTTTGATAGCGTTTCAACAAAATTTTCAAACCCAATTGCTCCTTTACTTGCATGTCAATGCTTTTGTCTCAATTCCTTACTACTACTTGATACTACTATCTTTCCTTGAAATCCTTCCTTCTTTTCGCTCCTGAATAATCCCTCTATAGGTTATATCCATCCTTTATGTAGAATAATCCTGAAAATTTAATTCCTTGAGTGTTTTTCAACTTGATCCTTATAATTCCACACTTACTCCTTCTGTGGAAGATTCTTATCAAATCCTAGTCTTTCATCACCAACCTTTGATTACCTACGGCTTCTCCCATCCTGCCACATAACTTCTTTTCTTAATCATAAAATTCTAAATTTTCACATTCCTTCATTCGTTCAAATCCAATACCCAAGAACTAGTAAACAATACTAATGATTCTATCCTAAATGAACCACAATTTGTAATTCTCTCCAGACTAACTTGCTTACCATTGCCTTGTCATACTACCCTTTTCTACCCTTAGCTATCTAATCTCATTAGGAGAAATCGAACCTCTAAGGATGCTCTTACCAGAATAATATAATAAGGTTACTAGGTAACTATCTAGATTTTTTCGCATATAACTATCAACTATATATATATATATTAACAAAACTGCAAATTTTATTGAATTGAAGACAGAAAACAAACAACACAGAACTAAACAGCCGGGCCCACACAGAAGACCAAAATACAAAATTTGAAAACTGCATGCTGCCCGGGGGGGCACGTGGCTGTCAGACGCGGGGCCCGAGGGGGGCTTGTCTGAGCGCGGGGCCCGAAGGGGTGCGTCCCGAGGGGTCTCAGGAATCCCCGCACGCGAGCCACAGAGGGGGGAACGACACCGGGCAACTCCGCGGCGGGGAGCCACGGCGAGGAGAGGAGAGCCGGAGGGGAGAGGCCACGTCGAGGGGGCACGCCGGAGGGAGTCCGGCGGGGCCAGACCACGGGGTGGGGTACGGCTGCGCCGGAGGACCGGAGAGGGGGCTTTCGAGGAGATCGACCGCGAGGGTGCAAGGATGGAGTCCGGAGGGGGTGAAAGCGCCACCACGGCGAGGGGAGAGGGAAGGGGGATGGGGCTCCTAGGGGGGAGGCGACTCCGACGGAGGGGGCGGGGGGGAGGCCACAGCGGGGCTAGCAGTAGGGGTACGACCCCCACGACGAAGCGACGGAGCCGCCGTGGGCCGGGGCATACCAGTAGGGCGACGTCGACTAGGCAGATGGGTGGTACCGGTACCACCGCATGGTGGTGGGGGTCTGGAGGTAGGCCGCCGCCGGAGAGGAAGGGGGCATGGCGTTAAGGTCGACGGAAGGGGGAGGAAGCCCGCATCCAGGGTGGGGGGAAGCTCCTGAGGGGATACCACTGTCGGGGCGGATGGCGCCGAGAGGAGGCCCGCCGTCGGGGCAGGGGGAGGCGTTGAAGGAAGAGGCATGGAGGGGAAGCTCTCAGACGAGGTGGGGATGGCGGCTGCCAGGGCGGGGGGCACCTGGGTCGGAGGAGCAGGGTGAGGCGGTCCAGACGGACCAGAGCCGGCCTCCGGAGCCGCAGGTACACCGAGAGCCGGGGGAGAGGAGGGTCCGACTCGGGGGGCCGCCACAGGGAGGGGGTAGCGGGGGGTGGGGCCACGACCGGAGTAGTAGGCGGACCGACGGCTGAGATGGCAGCCGGGGGGGCGCCTGCACGGGAGGGGGCCGCGCTGTGCGCGAGACGACGGTAGGAGCTGGCAGGGGGCCGAGGAGGGAGGGAGCTGTGGACGGCCGGAGGTGCCGAGCTCGACGAGGCCTACGATGCCGGGGGCGGCGGCTGCGCCGAGGAAGGGAGATGTAAGGGGAGAGGCCACCGCACGTCGGGCAAACGCCGGCCGAGGAAGGATAGTGGGCTCCCAGCGAGAGGAGCGACCAGGGAAGACCCGGCCAACCGGGGGAACCGAGGTGGCCGGGGGGGATGGAGGCGCTCGTCGTGGAGAGAGCCGCCCTGGGGCAGCCGGCCACCGGCCGTAGCCGAGGAGCGGAAGAGCACCATCCAGAGGGATCCATGCCCAAACTCCTCCCATCATATATTATATATATATATATATATATATATATATATATATATATATATATATATATATATATATATATATATAACTACAAAAATATATAACTATCCATAAAATATGCAACACACTAAAATTGAGCCAATATAGATTGATATGGTCTTAACAAGTTCTAGGAAAATCAAGTAGAATTTACTAGGAAATTTATTCTTTCTGGCTGTAATAAGAGATTTTTGAAAATCTAGACAACAGCTAGACATGCAAATCCTTTAATCGGACAAAAGTTAGAATTATTTGATGGTGCTAAAAAGATAACCATGGTATAAATATAGTCTTAATAATATTCGGAAACTAAATATATCTGAAACCACTTTGCCTCAAATTCATGCTTCTGCAGAGTGCACTTGACTGCAGCAAATTTTTTGCTCCATAACTTGAATAATGATAGGTTACCGAGTAGTCTATCAACTTTATCCATTTTCTGGCTGAACAACATAGGAGACAAATATGATGCATTTAGGACATAGTCTCAATAATATCCGAAAACCTATGAACATATGAAATTACTTCAACTTAGAGTCTATGCCTCGCCAGTGCACAACTGGCTGCAGTAAACTCACAGTTTCCATAATTCAGATAAATGGCTGCAATTCATATGTGTGAAGCCATATTAGGTTACTGAATATTTTTTCAACTTTGTCTGTAGAAATTTCAAAGGGATAGCTCAACAACTCAAAAGTTTTTCAATGACTAAAGAAAATTCAATAAATGAATGGAATCAATTCTCTGACCGTTCTTGCTTCATGATACTCAAGCATTGTGTTTAGAAGCTTTCTAGGCCTTGAATTGATCAAGAAGTTTCATAGAGAGAGTAAGGTTTCAAGTTGAGTGGAGAAAGTCAACAAATAAAAATATTCTCGGTCCTTGGAATAACTTAGGAAATTTCAATCAATATTGGAATTATTTTTAAAAAATAATTCCTTTGGAAGATTAGTGAACCAGCTAAGTTGAACCAATTCTTTTGGTAACAATTAACCTTGGGGCTTTATGGTTCCAGTAGAATTCGGTTCGGAATTGGTTCCGAGAAAGTCAATTGGAAATAAGGTCAAGACAAATGGTTGGATACACTAGTCGTAGAAATACTTTGGGTAGATAAGAGTTTATTACGTTTGCTAAAGGAAAATTTGAAACTCTAAATAGTGAATGGATCTAGATTCGAAATAAAGATAGAGAAGTAAGATTTGATCAAACTAATAGAGAAATTGGAAATAGGTTTACTGAAAAAGGAGATTGAAAAATCTAATATTAATCCATAAATAGCGAAAGAGTATAGATCCTTAGGGATGCTAGAATCCGATAAAGATATGGAAGAAAATAACCCCTGAAAGCCATGGGACTAAAAAAGATACATAAAATCTAGAAAATAATATAGGCAGTAAAATATATCATCAAACAATTGGCCTAATCTGGGTAAGGTTTAGGTACAAACACAAGCAAGGTAACATACGAAACTATAAGCAAGCAAAAAAAAGAAGATAAATTCGATCCTATGTTATGGCGGGTTGAAATAATCTAAGTATTCTAATTATTCCTAGAGTCTGTTTTCCTAAATTCATACTTAGACCTAAGTCAGATTGTAAGACTGCATGCTGGTCTAGACTAAGTTGACTAGACCAATTTTACAGAACTGTACCTGCATAGGCCACTATAATGCCCCAGTCCCAATATACGTAGGACTAGGAATACGTACATGCCAGCTATATTATATGCAGACTACTCCAATATATGGAATCTACGTATACATACATAAACTGTAAGAAGAGAGCTCCAGCTCATAACAATATAACAAGGTCACAGGCAACAACTATATCTTATCCACAATGACAAATACGAGAAATAAGAAACCAAATGTCTCAACTGAATATAAAAGTGAAATATCTGTCGGGCAAAAATAAATCTACTACCAAGATACTGAAAAAAATCAACTGAAGTGAATAAGAAAAAGAGTATCAACTACATAAGTCCATCAACTGAGAAGAGAATCAAATAGGCACAGAAGGTGAGGCCTCCTTGGCTGGAAATGAAGAGTCCAGTCCTGAACCGTACTCCTCGGGATACTGCTCTTCGTCTATACCTAAAGAGATCACCAGGTCCTAAGAGGGACGTAACAAGATACATAATATCATGCTAATATGAGCCGTCAGAATAGATAAATAATATGCAAAAGACTATCCTAGACACAATATGCAAAGGGGATTCTAACCGTCCAATGTGCAATTTAGAGGACAACTTTCATGTGTATGGGTGGAATTTAGGCTATGTCTACGTAACTGTCATCCAATTATCCGTATCCGGCCGTAACGTCCAAAACGTTAGAGGGTATCTGCAAATATATCTCGCCATAGTTCCATCTAGAGACTATAGTTTACCTGTTTGGCTTCCCATACACACTAGAGACCATACTCTCTCAAGATTTCCCACACTGACCAAGTGATGTCCATAACCTGTCAAGTTTTGTAACTGCTTGATTCTCTATACCCTAGTCATAGCAGTTACGATCATTTATCCGTCACACGACTTCTTACATAGAGATGGCCAGTCAATATGCAAGTCGTGCCCCTAGCAAAATGTCTCAAACCGTGTAGTGTGAGTGTCATGGCCAATGGAGATATAAGAATATCCCACAATGAGAAGGTATTTCGCTAAAACTAAGTCATCATGCATCAAATAAAATAAAATAACGAAAACGACTAATAGAGTTGCTTGCACCCAAGTATGGCTTGGACGCACAGTTTACAACAAATAAAACTAACAAATATGAAACAAAGTAATTAAATGCTGAAAGTAAATAATATGACAGTAAATTAGCAAGGTATACTTGCCTGATGGTTGTTCGTTGTTTTGACGACATCCAGTAGATGAAATCAACAAGTCAGAAGAGGCTGCAAGTATAGAACTCCCGCAAACGTCCCCGGATGCTGAAACAAACATCACCAATATTTTTGGAATAAAAGAAATATGTTGAAACACCTACCCAAAAGTCCAATTCTGGACATGACAAAATCGTAATTTTGGGTCAAAATGATGTCCGCCGTTGGACCCACTTTATACCGAAATGCGTGCTAAATCCTGTGGTCTCTAAAGTCATCAAACTATTTGTCTATGGATCCAATTTTCTGAGACGAACTCAACGGTATGTCCAATTTTGGATTTCGATCAGCCGTGCACAAAATCGTCCGTTGAATCGGATCGTAGGGCCCGCAAAACGGCGATCCGGTCAACTGTCTTAGAATCGGACCAAACTTGGGTCACAGGACCAAAAAATATTTTAAGTCCAATGGCGCAAGTTTTGTTGCGATTTGACGAGTGTGGACAAATTAATTGAGAAATTTCAGAATAGGTCGATACGTCATTTTTCGACTGATACGAGTCAAATTCATCGTGCACACGTGACCAATTTGAATTCCGTCAAATCCCACACGTCCACAAAGTCGATACGCAACTTTCAATGTCCTCGATTTGCGATATAGTCGACCGATTTGTTGGGACTGACCTCGTATCAGAGATTTTCAAAGTTTAAAAACTGAATTTTTTTCTTATATTGGAACTAAAATTAAACATAGACTATTTGTCTAAAAGTAAAACAGTTTGAAAGGGTTTAATCATGGTTAGGTTGTATACAACAATTGTTTAGATGGTATTCTAAAATTCTGTTTGGATGAACCGCAATCAGCTTCCAAAGTTGAGGGGTTTGGACTGTTTTGTTCTGTTTTTTAGAACTCAAAACTAGGTTTTTTCGAGTTTCGATCTCGAATTCCTATGTGATTTTCTACGAATTGAATCAAACTAATTATGGGGTTCCATAGTGGGTTAATCGGTCTACGCGTAGGATGAATCGGTTCGAAGAATCGTAAGGCGAATATGGAGAAATCATACGAAGAATGGGGGTTACCTACTGCGACTGTTCTATTATTGCTGCTTGCGCGGCTGCTCGGTTCTGGCTATTCCCGCACAGTTTTGGCCGTCGGCCATCGGCTGGTCGACGGTGTGCAGGTTGGTAGAGGCGCGTGCGGTCGAGGCTAAGGGTTCTGGGGCGTCGGGGATCACCAGGGGGTCAAAATATTTGGTGCACGTGTGGGGTTTCGAAGGTTTTGCGTTTCGATAAACACACACACACACACACACACACACAGACACACACAGATATATATATATTTCGATTTATGATAGGATTTTGTTAGATTTTAGATTATATTTGGTTTAATCGGAAGAGAACCTAAATAGGATTGGATAGGAATTTTTTTGAAAAGATTTGGTGTTAAATTCGTGGGTGTTCGAATTTGAATCATAAGAGACTTAAGTCTCTGTACTGCGTGCGGGTGGGCGCGGTTCTGTGTTCGAGGGGAAGAAGAGGGCACAGTGTCCCTTTAGCCCTTTTTTTCTTTCTAAAAGCTTATATCTCCTATATATATCCCTTATATATATATATATATATATATATATATATATATATATATATATATATATATATATATATATATTTTTTTTTTTTTAATTTTTTTTATATCTCCTATATATATATATATCCCTTATATATCCCTTATATATATATATATAAAATATATATATATATATATATATATATATATATATATATATATATATATATATATATATATATATATATATATATATATCCTTAATTACAAAATCTAAAAATAATATAAATAAAAATATTATAGTTAATTAAACATTTATTATTTATATATATAGAACAACCCATATATATGTATATATCCTAAAATAAAGCTTTAAATTTTTAGATATATATAACCTATATATCCAAGAAAATTTCTTATACCTAAAAATATATAAATAAATATTTTATGTTTGAAATATATTTAAAAAGGTATTCTACATATTATATTTTATGTACAAATGTTTACTTAGTATAGAACTTTCTATTATTAATATTATTTATGTAAAACAATATTATTTTAAAAAAATCTTCATAAATTAATAAATAAATATTAAAACTTTGAAAATAACAATAATGTGATTTTATAAATTGTAACCAACTAACTATCAATATAAATAAGTTTAGAGAGTTCACAAGATAATAAGCTAGTCATGGTACATATCAGCACTAGTTGTGCCATACTTTCTAGTCAGCCTATACAGCAAAACTTAGCCATGACTAAGACTATATTCATAAGAATATTATTTTTAAAATATAAAAATTATGGCTATTTTGTTGTAACAAAAATATATAACAAAAAAATCCATAAAATTTAGGGGTTTTACAGCAATCACTGAAAACATATCACGACCCGATCCCAAGATGCTGGGTCCGGTCGGATCATGCCCAGTCTGCACCGTTGTGAGACGGCGACAGTAAGCTGTGTCAATCAGTAGCAATGCAGGAATAATATTCTAAAACGGAATAAAAAATTATTAAATATTTGAAATTAACTAGAGTCTAATTAAAAACAACATAACAGAATAAATATTCAGTTGTTGAGGTCCTAAAAATTAAGTTGTACCCATCAAAGAAGTCATGAAAATCAAATTAGGCATCCTTCAAGTGAACTGCGCAGGAGACAGATTGCGCACCAACTCGATTGCGCAGGCTGAACTGTGCACTCATCCAAGTGCGCAAGCTGACGTGGCCTTGTCATCATTACCTGACAGAGAATCAGATCTTCTGACAACTGACAGCACGGAGGATGAGGAAACTGTTCGTTTATCGTGCATCACAGCGCTCGAGGACAACTGTACATGCAGCGCAATTGGCCAGACTCTCTGCAGCGCGGTCCATCTCAGCGCAACCTGAAGCCAGCATAATTCAGGTGGCGCACTTCATCAAGACAACTGATAAAGTACACGTAGCCTTCATGCCATAAATGACTCATTATGTGGTAACCGTCTGTACACGATCATGCACATTTCAATCAAATAATGCCATGTGTCCACTACAGTTGGCCCACGATCAAATAACTGCCAGCGCTGTCTGATGCCTGCGCGGTCCAATGCATGCGCAATCCATCTTGCGCAGTCCAGAATAACTAAAAAGTAGTTATTTCTAGAACTCTATAAATAGAGTTTCAAGTCCTTCCTAGAGGAGATCACACACATATCAAAAATCATCACCAGAGATCAGGAGTTCTTGCCAAAGTGCTGCTGTAATCTTCAGAGGCTACCGTCTTCAAAGTTCACATCGTCCAAGGGATAAAGCGATCGTCATTCAGATCGGATTCCTATAGTTGTACTTTTTAATTCAATGGCACATATTTCAAAATGTTTGAAAAAACAAAAGTTGATCTTTATTTCAACAAACTTTGTAATAAGATTATAAGAATTTTGGAAAAGTACAACTATAGGAATCCGATCTGAATGACGATCGCTTTATCTCTTGGACGATGTGAACTTTGAAGACGGTAGCCTCTGAAGATTGCAGCAGCACTTTGGCAAGAACTCCTGATCTCTGGTGATATTTCTGATATGTGTGTGATCCCCTCTAGGAAGGACTTGAAACTCTATTTATAGAGTTCTAGAAATAACTACTTTTTAGTTATTCTGGACTGCACAAGATGGATTGCGTATGCATTGGACCGCGCAGGCATCATACTGCGCTGGCAGTTATTTGATCGTGGGCCAACTGTAGTGGATACATGGCATTATTTGATTGAAATGCGCATGATCGTGTACAGATGGTTACCACATAATGAGTCATTGATGGCATGAAGGCCACGTGTACTTTATCAGTTGTCTTGATGAAGTGTGCCACCTAAATTGCGCTGGCTTCAGGTTGCGCTGAGATGGACCGCGCTATAGAGAGTCTGGCCAATTGCGCTGCATGTACAGTTGTCCTCGAGCGCTGTGCTGCACGATAAACGAATAGTTTCCTCGTCCTCCGTGCTGTCAGTTGTCAGAAGATCTGACTCTCTGTCAGGTAATGATGACAAGGCCACGTCAGCTTGCGTACTTGGATGAGTGCGCAGTTCAGCCTGCACAATCGAGTTGGTGCGCAATCTGTCTCCTGTGCAGTTCACTTGAAGGATGCCTAATTTAATTTTCATGACTTCTTTGATGGGTGCAACTTGATTTTTAGGACCTACAAGACCTCCTTCAAAGTTTTCGAAGTTTGAAGATAGTCAAAGCTTCGAAATACTTTGAATTTTGATTAAAAAAATCAAGTTGCATAAGTAAAGACTTGTTTGCGCAGTTGGAGGAGTTAGCTCCCATTTCTTCGGCACAATCTGAGGCGACCGTTGCTCTCGAAAAACTATAAATAGTTCTCATTGTTCTTCTTGTTTTTCTTTACTTGTTTTCACTTGCTAAAAAGAGAAAAGTTCCCGAGCTTCCTCCGACTTTCTTCCTTCTTCTCCGTCGACTTCAGATGGCCCCGAAGCGTTCCGCCGCCGACAAGGGCAAGGCCCCCGCCGAGTCTTCGACTCGTGCTGTGTCGTACGTTTCACGACATGAAATCGGACATCCAGCTTTGCAAGGTAGTTATTCGATCGAAAACCCTTTTTAGGGTTCTTCGACATGATTGAATCCCCAAACCTATCTCTTTTTAGAGATTTGGTTATACTGCGCCGCCCTGTTTAGGGTTTTGGTTGCACAAAACTTCATAATTTTTATTTTTATGAAGACTATTTTCTTGCACAATCGGTTAGAACGTGCTGGCAAAAGTCAGCACAATCTGCTGATTTACGCAAGGCTGTCCAGCACAAACTGATGCTTTGTGCACGTTATTCAGCGCAATCTGATGGCTTGCGGAAGTGGATGAGTTGGCACAACTGGACAGTTTGTGCATAGAAGCTGTTGTTGCACAATCTGATGCTTGTGCAATCTGATGCTTGTGCAATTTGCTGACAGAATCTTTGATTTTACTTGTACTGAATTCTGTCTTTCTGTTTGATGCAGTTAACATCAGAGAGGACCCAGAGTATGAAATCTTTGCAGGGTCCCTTGCTGAACCAGAATTTAAAGAAGATTTATCCCATGTGCTTTTTCTCCAATATGCTCTGCTATCCTCCCGCCAAGCCATCTTGGTAGCTCAGGACAATGAAACTTTAATAAGTCTGATGAATGGACAGCCTCTGCAGACTACCGATGCCATTATCCACAAGAAATCCCTGTTCTTATTTGGCGAAGCTATTGACAAGAGTTCTCAGCCAAGACCCCGTATTGAGCAGAGACTCTTCCAGAGAAAGGAGAAAATAATCATGTTACTGGATATTGCTAGATGCCTCCCTCTAGCCCGCTATGCCTATGCAAGCCATCCCAGGAGAATGGACTGGGATATTACCCCCCTCCAGCAAGCAAGGACTGGGAATATTTGTGTAAAGAAAGGCCCAAACAACAGAGATATGTTCTATAGCTCCTCTGAGCGTCATAGCACTTTGCTCAGAGGGTTGAAGCCAGGCTGCATCCCTCCAGAGAACTCTTCTTTGCTGCTGCCGGTGAGGACGCCAATCTTTGCTAATGAATATACAAAGGTTGAGGGCAGATACCCGGATCAGGATATCCGGCTGACAGGTCTGGTGAACCCAGACAACAGAAGGTGAAACTGCATAACCAATTGGATATTGGTTCAGTTTGAAGACAAGCTCAAAGTGATCGAGCTATATCAGGCGGTATACGCTACCGTGTATGGATTCCTCCCAAACCCTCATCTGTTTCTGGCCTTGGCAGAGAGGTATAATTATAGGACAGGGACATTCATGACACCCTGCGGGGAAATTGGATTAGCCCTTCATGAGATGAAATACATCTCGTGCTTACCAACGGGAGACTTCCCTTATGAGGAATATGTTCCAACAAACGATGAGTTAGACCGACTTCATCGAGAAAATGCAGAGATGGTGGCCGTTTTCGACGAACTACTGTGCCACTACAAAATATGCTCCATGTACTATAAGAGCGGTTCTTCCAGCACCTGTTATTCATCAAAGTGGTTGTCTTATCTTTTCTTTAATCATATCATCGAGAAAAAGACTAAGGATCATGATACATGCAACCCGACTTTCTTCCAACCCCTCAGCCACAGTGAAGTAATAAGACTGATGGAAGAAAACAAGAAAATGGATATCAAAGTTAATGACGAACTTCAATACTCTCCGCTCAAGACCAGAGATTTTGTTGAGAGTTTTATGAGAATGGGCTACAGGCCCATGTCAAGAGAAGCCCAGCTGGCGGGTTTCCTGACATATTGGCTCCGACGCTTCGTCGTACCCGGAGCGAGCGCCGTGGACCGCTTCCACCGCAGTGTACTTTTTGCTGCTGTCCGGTTAGTCTTTGGCTACCGGATGGATTTGCTGTCAGCGATGACCTGTAGAGTGAAAGAGGGTCTTCGTCTTTATGTTGACTCCATGCTCAAATGGAAGGGTGAGAAGGGGAACTTCCCTCGACTGGAGTTGTCTTACACCTATTTATTCGGATGGTTGCTTCTGTACCATCCGTCATTGATGAACCCCGACATGGGAGCAGTCGGCGGTAGCTATCTGCGGAGATTTTCCCGGTGCAAGTGGGTATACACTAGTCTGAAGGATTGCAGACGTGCCTTGAACCTTGGGAAGGGATGGAATTTTTACTGCGTTGCCCCTCCAACCGGTTACGAACATATGTCGACAAATCTAGTTGACCTTGGGAGACAGCCGTTGGGTCGGGCAATGTTTGACTGGCTGAGGACGATCAGGCCATCGCATTTGGTGTATAGATTCGAAGATGAGTGTTTCTTGGAACCATATCTGCCAAGCCGCTTCGTTCGTCAATTTGGTTACGACCAGTTCTACGTAGGCAATGCTATAACTTGCCTACAAGAAAAGGGGTATCTGATTGATGGTACCAGAGCATGGGCCTATTACAACGCTCGAGACACAAGGACAGTGTTCTCGATGCCGACCAAGAATGATCATGGCCCTCGAATGTTATATACATATTCACTTTTTTACACAGCTGCAAATACTTTCGTCGAGAACTTCAATCTTGTGGATAGCTTCGCGACGGTGACGCGTTTGAAGAAAGGAGCAACTGCTATGCTAGCTCCAGGAAATGATGAGCAACATAAGCCAGTGGATGATCCCTTGGAAGCCTCAAGGGAAGCTAACTTCCCTAAGGAGGTTAATGAACCACTGAGAGTTTCTTTGAAAGTGACCAAATCTCCAACCAAGGAGAGAAAGAGAAGGATTAATGAACCTTCCTCTCCGGTTGCAAAGAAAAAACTTATCTTAGACCCCTCCGAGAAGGTCACCACCAGGTCGCAGTCTCGGCAACTGGCCGAGTCGACCCGAGAAGAAGCGACCACACCGACCTCTCTTCAAAAGCAGGTCGATGTAGTAGATGTAGAGAGTCTCGAAAGACCTCTTCATCAAAAGAAACTGGCCTCTAGAAGGAGAAAGAGGGTGATTACCCCTCCGAGACAAATCTTGTCTTCAGTGGTGGCCAGTGCTGTAGCTAGAATAACCATGTCATCCCCTACACCTGCCTCCGAGCCTAGGTAGGAGACTCCTTCCCCAGAGCCAAGGGACGAGGTTGAACAAAGGGATGAAGCTGAGCTAGGGGCTGAAGCTGAGCTGAGAGATGAAACTGGGCAGAGGGATGATGAAATTTTGCGATCTTCTTCTCTTGCGGTGAGAACTACCCAGATTCCTGCTACGCCAGGAGGGCTCCGTGAGGAAGAAGATCGTCTGATGATTGAAGCTTTAAATGATTGCGACTTTGGTCTGCAAGACGATATCGATCAAGCCGCTGCCGCAACTGCCAGCGAGGAAGTTCCAGAGGATAGCATAAGCGATGAAGATACATCAACTGAAGAAGTTGATGATACATTAAATCCCGAAGAAGGCACTGATATCCACATGTCTTCCGAAGCCATAGACGATACACTGAATCCTGAAGCGAATGTGGAGGTATACGTATCTCCGGAAAGGAATACAGATGTAGAAGTAGCACCTACTAAAACTACTTCTGCAGCTCCAAAAGGTATTAAACGATTTTATTTAAATTCTTTTCTTGGATTCAAATAGCTGACATTTACATTTTTATCCATACAGAACTTGAATCTTCTCCGGTTCCTCCCGTGTGCACAGACATAGTGTCAGTAACGGCTATCGCTAGCGGTAGCCGACATTTCTCGGGTGGTTCTGAGGCCAGAAGTAGCCAGGCAGTAATGTCTGAGGCTACCTCTGCCAGACTGGAATCTGTACCAACAGAGGAAAGGCTTGTTGCTGGGGCAAGTCATGGTAAGATTGCCTTTGATCTTTTGATCCTTTTCAATTAGTTGCTAATGACAACAATAATCAATGATAAGGTTCATTTGATTTTGCAGAAGAGCATCTGGAAGGAGCAACTAGCTCTACGATGGCTCCTCTGGCTAAAGAGCCGTCTACTCAAAGAGAAGAAACCGGACGTCTGTCTTCACAGACACCTGCTGTTGCTTCCACGTCTATGGGAGTAGCTGCTACTCCGGGTGCTCTGGCTACCAACCGTTTTGTCGTCAGCTCCTTCAGCAACCTTTTCTTTAATTCTTTGAAACCCTTAGTGGATAGGGTGATAGAAAAAGAGGATACTGGTTTCTCCACTGTCAGAGGTCCAACCTCCTATTTGATCGATGCCATCCGTCATCAAGGCGACGAAGCTCAGGCAGTTTTTCTTGAACATGTACTAAATGAGCTGGAGGCATCGGTTAAAATATACAAAGAGCTGAATAAGGGAGAGATGGAGCTCTTGATACAAGTCAAATTCGAAAAGATGTCACAAGAAGCTGCAGTTGCAAAGGTTGACTTGCAAGTTCTTTTGGACACTTTCTCTAATAAATCTGCTGAATATAATTCCAAAGTGGAAACAGTAGCGTCTGTTGCTGACGAGAAAGAGAGAAAAGTTGCTGAGCTGCAATCCGAATCTGTCCGTCTTCAGGAAGAGCTGAGACTTGTCCAGCTTGCTCTAGAGGATGAGGCCGCACAACACCAGACTGCAGTTCAACAGCTGAATGCTCTGACTCTGGAAAGGGATGAGTACGTCGCAACTCATCAAGAAGAAATCTCTCGCAGAATAGTGACTATGCCATCTTTCGACGACAAGTCTGGAATGAAAGAAGCTAGAAAGCGGGTGATGGAATCACGTGAGGAGCGGCTACAATCTTTGAAGCAGCAGATGACCAACTTAATGACTCCACCAGCAGAATAAGAAAGACTTTTGTATTTTCAGTCTTTTTTGTAATATGTCATGTTGTAATGTCTTTCAAATTTTTTTTGATCAATAAAAGACATTTTCTTGGTGGCTCTATTATTTGTTGCATATCTTATTAAGATATAAATAATAGCGATAGAAAATATATTCAGAGGTGCAAGACATGATATATTTCTTGATTTTAGAAAATAATCATATTCAATTATATATGCTCAGAGGTAATATGGACATGGCAGAATATAATTTATTGAATATCATTATTTCAATAGACAACTTAATCAAAGATGACAAGTTGCTGATATGAACGAAATGGATGATTCGTCAAAATGTGTGAACGAAATAAATGAACGAAATGAATCGTCGGGATGAACGGATAGACCGTCAAACGAATTAAATGAACGGATGAACCGTCAAATGAATGTGATGAACGGGTGAACCGTCAGATAAATGTGATGAACGGGTAAACCGTCAGATAAATGTAATGAATGGACAAACCGTCAGATGGATGTGTGAACGGATAAACCGTCGGGTAAATGAATATAATGAACGGACGAACCGTCAAAGGGATATGATGAACGGACGAACCGTCAGATGAATGTAATGAACGGACGAACCGTCAGATGATGAACGGGCGAACCGTCAGATGGATTAAATGTAGTTTCGTTGTCGTATGAATCTCTGTCTATAAATAGAACAGAAAATCAGAAGGGATAGTCACTTTCACTTTTCAACATAAAGATGTCGTCTGGAGATGCATCCAAGAAGGCTGAGATCGCCCCGAAGGTTGAAGTGGGTACTGAGGAACATCCAGTCGAACCGGCTCAACCAAAGCAGATAGCAGCGGGCGAAGGTTCGTCTGCCCCCAAACCGCCAAAGGACATCTTGGACTTCCTTCTTGAACCAGGAAAGACTGAAGAAGAAGAATCCATGAGGATAGTTGCTTGCAAGTTCCTGGTGGGTTCCAGCAAGAATGTTCTCGACTCTTTTGCTGATCATGTTTTTTATAAGGACGGCAGTGGCCCGCGTCCCAATTTTTAGAAGGATGATAGTGACCTTCCTTGATATTATGTACTATCATTCAAGATGAAACAAAATAGAATTTTATTTATGAACTTGTCTGATAATTACAAGCAATGTCTGTTACATTTATACATAATATTTTTTTAGGAACTTGCCATTGATAGGCATCATTGGAACTCGACCGTCTAGCTCTGTGAGTTGATAGGCTCCATTTGAGAAGACTTTGCTCACGATATATGGCCCTTCCCACTTTGTATCGAACTTGCCTTTGCTTGAGTGAGTCATAGTCATAGGACGTCTGACTGTTAGAACAAGCTCTTCTTTCTGAAATGCTCTGACCTTAACTTTGCGGTTGAAAGTCTTTGAGATACGGGCTTGGTATAACTCAATATGCTGTTGAGCCAATAGCCGCTTCTCATCAAACGCCTCCAATTCTTGAAGTCAGAGACGATCGTTGTTCTCTGTCGTGAGTTCGTTGGCGATGGCAATCCTTAAGGACAGAATTTGAAGTTCCAGGGGTAGAACTGCTTCACAGCCGTACACCAAAGAGAAGGGTATACAGCCTGTAGGGTTGCGGACCGTAGTACGGTAGGCCCATAGACATTCTCCAAGCTTTTCACTCCAGTTCCGTTTGTTAGTATATACAAACTTCTTGAAGAGCTTGATGATAGTCTTGTTAAAAGCTTCAGCTAAGCCATTAGCAGCAGGATTGTAGGCTGTCGAAGCGACATTGTCAATCCGATGATCGTCACAGAATCTTGTGAACTTTTCGCTGATGAATTAGGGTCCGTTGTCATGAATGATCCTTCTAGGTACACCAAATCTATAGATGACATGGTGTTTAACGAAGTTGATGACACTGCTGGTCTTGACTTCAGCCAATGGTATAGCTTCGGCCCACTTGGAGAAGTAGTCGGTTATTGCCAGTATGAACCGATGTCCTCTAGAAGAAGGAGGATTGATAGGACCGATGATGTCCATGCTCCAAGCTTCAAAAGGCCAGGAAGCAGCAGTCGGATGAAGGAATTCTGACGGTTGATGAATGAAATCTGTATGAATTTGACAAGCTCGACATTTTCTTGCATAATCGATGGCATCAGATACCATAGAGGGCCAGTAGTAACCCATGCGTCGGATGCGATCCTGTAGCTTGGGATCGGGTTGATGCGCTCCACAGATACCGTCGTGAGCTTCATGCAATACTTACTTTGCTTCATCACCAGCAAGGCAGCGCAAGAGTAAACCGTCATAAGTTCGCCGATAGAGAGTTTTGGTGATCTAATTATAATAGAATCGCAGAGACCGCCGACGAATACTCGAAGCTTCCTTGGGATCTTCAGGGAGTATGTCATGAACTACGAAGTCGATAAAAGGAGTTCTCCAATCTTCATTGATAACATTGATTTCAGTAAGATTACTGAACTCAATATTACGATTGTTTTCGACGCAGAATAATTTCCGATTAGAGACAACCACCACTTGCTGTCTTTTGATAGGGATGGCTAAGACTGCTGCAAGATTGGCCAAAGCGTCATCCTCAGTGTTGCAAGCTCGACGTACATATTCGATGAAGAAGGCTTTGAATGATGTAGCCATGTTGATTGCCGCTTCACAGTAAGGCACTAGATCTTGATGGCGAACTTCATAAGTCCCTCTAACCTGGTTAACAACTAGCTTAGAGTCACCATAGACTTCAAGATACTCGACGTCTAGTTGTTTGGCTAGCTGAAGACCAATGAGTAGAGCATTATATTCTGCCACATTATTGGAGCAAGGTTCATCTAAGGAGTAGGCTCTTTGAATAGCTGACCCGTCTGGAGAAACAAGGATAACTCCAACTCCTGCGACAATGGCACCATTGGGTCCAATCCTGGATGCACCATCAAAGAATAGACGCCAAGTAGGAAATTCTTCGGAGATTGTATTAGATTCCAATGTCTCATCTGGAATTTCATCATAGAGTTTGGATGTCTCTGGAACAGGATGAGCTGCTAAGAAATCCGCCAGTGCTTGACCTTTGACAGACTTTTGAGGAACATATACCATGTCATATTGGGCTAGCAGAATGGCCCATGTAGCCAGCCGAGAATTGAGTGTGCTAGGCTTCTTCATCAGTACCCGAAGAGGATTAACTCGGGATATGACATGAATAGTTTGGCCAATAATGTAATGCCGAGTCTTCTGAACAGCAAACATAAGAACTAGGCATTCATTTTCGACCGGACTATAACGGTGTTCAACACCAATCATAGTACGACTGAGATAATAGATAGCTTGTTCGTAGCCTTCTTTGTTCTTTTGGGCAAGTAAAGCTCCCAATGAATTATCCATAGCACGGACATACATTAAGAATGGTATGCCAGGAATTGGTGGCACCAAGACTGGTGGATTCATGAGATACCGCTTTATGTCGTCAAATGCTCGTTGACATTCTTCGGTCCAAACGAAAGATACACCCTTCTTCATTAGCTGAGTAAATGGTCTGTAACGTCCAGACAGATTCGAAATGAATCTCCTGATGTGCGCAAGTCGACCTTGGAATCCTCGTAGCTCTTTTAGGTTACGTGGAGGACGCATCTCTTGAATGACTTTGATCTTTTCGGGATCCACGTGTATACCCTTAGAGGTAATGACGAAGCCGAGAAATTTGCCACTAGAGACACCCAAGAATGACTTGGTGGGATTCATTTTGAGTTGGTGTTGGCGCATGAGATTGAAGATAGTTCTCAAGTCTTGGATGTGATCTTCCTTTAGACGACTTTTGACAGTAATATCGTCGACGTAGCATTCGACAGTCTTGCGCAGATGATCTCGAAAGATGGTACTCATGGCTCGTTGGTATATTGCACCAGCGTTCTTGAGACCAAATGGCATTACAGTATAATAGTAGACTCCGCGAGGAGTGCGGAAAGAAGTATACTTTTCATCTTCAGGATTCATCCGAATCTGATTGTATCCGGAGAATCCGTCCATGAAAGATATTCTTTCGAACCCACAGGTGTTGCCGATCATAACGTTCATAATTATCACGACCCGCACCCTAGAGTAAGGGCACGAGACGTAGGTACGTCCAGCCTACGCCGCAGTGTCGACGGTAGAACGCTGTCCTAGGTCTCATGCATCTAATAGTATAAGACTAAGCAGTTTATACTCCCCGAATGGGGGTGACATAGCAGAATGTAAACTCAATCACATCTAAGGTAGAGCATAATGGAAGATAGATAAAATATGAAATCCATAAAGAGATACATCAGATAGAAGTGTAAGTGTCTAAGATACACAACCTAGAAAACATCTCAAATCTCAAATACAGTAATTCATAAATACAACTCAAGACAACTGAAAATAAGCTATAAGCAAAACCCTAGCTATCTATACAACCTCTACTGTGTCTCCTCTAGGCTAGCAGGCAACCTTCAGGCTATCTGTAAAATTTATCAACAGGTCCAGTCAGGACAGGAGCGAGCACAATACATCTCACGCAGATCATAACATGTTAGAAAATATAACGTGCAATAGAGTAAGATACATAAAACGCTAAAAGAAGATGTATATGAAAAACAGAAGGATATGGTAATAGAAAATATCTATATATGATAAGTAAGAACTGTAAGCAATATGTGATTTAGAGTACAATATGGTTATGTAAACGGGTTAGGTTATACAATAAAATGGGACTCCTTTGTACGTGGGTGTACAATGGACATATACAATTTCTTATACAATAGGATTGATCACATAACCATTTCTACTCTCCCTCCCCAATCAATACACGAGAATCCAATTCAGTTACGTTACCTTATACAATGGCTTGTACAATGGCTTGTACAATGGCTTATACAATGGCTTGTACAATGGCTTGTACAATGGCTTGTACAATAGAGCTCAATGTGATAATGAGAGTACAATATGCACAATGAGTGTACAATGATAAGGGTATTCAATAAATATAATATGTTAGTGAAACGCACATCACAATATGTATTTAGTGAACACAAGGAGATAACATCGCAAAAGAAGATCCATATAGTACCAATCCGTGTTACCAACGTGTCAGCATCAAGTAAATTAATCTATGGCAAGAATAGATGTTCTAGCAAGTATGAAACGGTCAGAGAATATACTCGCCTGATAACTGAATGTCCGAAGAGGGTGTACTGCTTGAGGAGAGGTGTCTGCCTCCTAATCAGAGCAACACAAGTTACAACATATCTAAAATAAGGAAATAGACTGCTACAATGCATCTACATGCTGTCTAGGTCAAACTAGGCTAAAGTCAACACTTGGTCAACTCTAGTCAACTATCTAGTCAAAGCTAGGTCAACTGGGTCAACCTAGACTCAATGAAGTCTCACTAGGCCTAACCAGTCTACCCTAGCTAGTACACACCATACAAATCTAAGGCTATACAAGCCAACACAAGTCACATATCAAGATACATCACATTCATGCATATTCAACATTTTATATATATATATATATATATATATATATATATATATATATATATATATATATATATATATATATATATATATATATATATATAAGAGAAAAGAACTAACATGTAAAGCTATGTGTGTGTGTGTGAACATGGAGGTGTAAATGAAAAGAGAAATCAACACTAGTATGAGTTTACACTACACATGGCACAAAGCTAACCCATCTACATTACACATGTATTATACTTAACATGCATGGCTACAAGTATATATCTATATACATTAGAGTAGAGACTATTTAAGTTATAACTAACATGCATCTATACTCTACATAAATCTATATACATTATAGTAATCATTTAGAGAAGGGTTACATGGCATGGTGGTTGATATAGAGTGGGGTGTCCTTATGCAGAGGGTGAAGTTCATTCTCAGTTTAGTTCCACATTTGCATATAAACTAAAGTGAGCTATCCCATAAACTGGTGTAACTAACCACATAAAATGAACCATGTTATCTAAAATATGCCATTAAGCCAACATCCCATATGCATACAGCTCATGCATTGTCTAATACTGAAATTAACTAACATTTTGAATTAAGGGGTTGAAGGTTAACATTACATTCATAGACATTCCACTATATTGAAAACTGAAATTGGCTTGGCAATAGGAAAAGAAAGGTATATATATGCTTACATGGACTGTTCAATGTTCGAACAACCTAAAATGAACTAACATTCAATCTAAATATCAGCTATGCATTGGTTCTATGTCTACATATAAAATATGATATTGTATTTACAATATTTATACATTATGCATTCATATCTACCATTACATATATACCTTGCATTTATATCTAGCATTCATTATATACTTTCATGCATGCATTGTATATCATTCTTTCATTCATGCATTTATGCATTGCTTATATACATTACATTAAATGCATTCCTACATGCTTGCATTCAACCATATATATACATTAATGTAAAAGGATATATATCATATACATATATCATTTCATTCATCTAACATATCATGCATTACAAACTCTATATTTATTTAATATCCATACTACATAGGCTCATAGGTTACACAAAATACATATATCGTATAGTCACCCTTCTACTTAAAACTAATACTGTACCAATTGGGCCTTCACTAAATTCTAGGATTAAAGTATGTTATAGCTCTTCGTGTTAGCTTTCCGAAACTTCAAACGGATCGCATTTTCGTGTCCGGAAGCTTCCGGAATTGCGAAAATACCGAAACGCGTTCATCTTTCGTACAGCTGACACTCAAACAATTCTATAGAAAGTTTTAAAACGAATTTGGCTTATTAAAATATATATTTGGAAAGCTAACTTCGATACGCTTCTTTTAAAAAAATGGAAGGTTAATTAGAGTTATGAGCTAAAAGTTATGGTATTTCTAAGTTGTTCTAGGTACTAAAAATGTGGATAAATATTATGACGAATTTAGGTAGTTTGAGACAAAAGAAACACAAGTATATAATATAATATATCAAGAACTCACTCTCTACACTAATATATATATATATATATATATATATATATATATATATATATATATATATATATATATATATATATATATATATGAGACACTATAGAACACATCTCCAATACAAAAATATGAGATTAAACATGTAATAATTCATTCACACCTAACAACAACACATAGTGTGTTCAAATTTGGGGGTTTTCCACATGGACACAACCACAACACAATGGACACTCCTATGACCTCCAAATGGACACGAAATGGACACAAATGGAGATACAACCATGGGAGTCATTCCTATGGGTTCAAAATATTCCTATATGCATGTAGGGATGGATTAGAGGAGAGATTATACCTTTTGGAAGAGAGATTCAAAGGAAAATTCTTCCGACACGACACCGACACGTAGAGATTCCAAAAGGACACGAACGAGTTTCGAATCCTCCCAAACTTGGCTAGCACCCTCTAACCATGGAGTAGAAGAGAAATAAAGAAGATTTGATGGAAGAGGGGGTTGATTTGGAGATGAAATCAATGGAGGTTCATCTCTAAATTAATTTGGGGAAGAACAAGAGAGAGAAAGTGGATGAAAACAAATGAATGAAGGAGTGACTCACTCCTTATCCCTCCTCCAAAGGTGGCTGCCCAAAAAAGGTGAGATGTCCCCTATTTGAATGTCCAAAATGCCCTCCACTAATCTATTTGATTTAAATTAGGAATGGGTTAAAGGTTGAGGTCATTTTAGTCTAGTTTTAAGTCTCTAATTAAACTAAACCTATCCATAAATAATTAGTCTAACTACTAACTAAAATTAATATCATGTGGACTTAAATTAATATCATGTGGGCCATGCCTAACTAGTGTGTGGGTTCCACTAGAGTCAAACTACCTCCCGGGTCCCCGTTTCAAGTCGGATTGAGTTGAAATTCGAACCCGACTCAAATAACCCCAAAACAATATCATAAATAATAAAATAAGTTTTAACCACAAAATAATATCATAAATAATAAAATAAATTTTAAAAGTATTTTAAAATGTAAAATGACAAAAATATCCCTGTTTCTGAAAACTGGGGGTGACAAATCTATCCACCTTAAAAAATTTCATCCTCAAAATTAAAATGTTTCTACCCCTTCCAGGTCAAACTCCCAAAATCAAAGTCTCAAAACTTAATCAATCATACAATTTAAAAGGGCGGCATACAGGATCATGGCATACGGTGGTAATGAAAGTCTCATCTAGGTATACTAGTCACACTAGACCAAAACAATCATAAGGTATCAAAATATACAAGCAATCAAGGGTGTTGAACTAGAAAAGTTACAAAAACAACAATCATCAAAGCTGTAAGGTAGTCTACCATCCTATATGAAAACTGGTAATTAGCAAAAATAAAATAAGATAACTACTAATCATCTATAAAGGGGTACTATTTAAGAAAAATCAAAACCAAAAGTTTGAGGAACGAAGGTCAATCGCATTGAATCCAATCACAATATAATATATATAGAAAGAGAGAGTGTTAGAGAGGGAAAAGCTAACATTATGTAAATGTTATGTGGTTAGTGTGTGTATGGGTGCATGTGGACATGTTCATATGGTTAGATAGTAGTCTTGTGTGTGTGAAATATACATGAAAGTGTATAGGAGGATTTGGGTCTCAAAATAATAGCTATCAAGTTATACTATTCATGGCATATTGGTTAAACAGTCTACAAGGCACAAGCTATTTACCCATAACATGCATGGCTAACCATATATATATGTATATCTATATGTATAGAGAGGTAGAGATTTAATTATGTATCTATATACATTATAACATGTATGCATAAACTATATATATATATATATATATATATATATATATATATAAATCTATATAGATTTATGAACATAACATGGAGATGAAGGGTTAGGTTTACATGGCAGTTGTGAACATTAGTGTAGAGTGTCAAGTGTACATGGGTTAAAACTTGAAATAAAGGGTTCAATCATTCAGTTTAGTTCAACATTACATATTAAATCTGAAATTGAACTAAACATTTAAAAGCAATGTAAAAATGTTAACATGTATTCAGTTTTCAGGATTTTGGAGAAATTCGAACATCAAAACCAACCCAACGTTTACCACAACCACAACCTAACATGTAAGAGTATGAAACCTAACATTATATCCCTACATACAACAATGTATACAGCTCAAAATATTATATTTTAAAAAACTGCAAATTGACTAATCACTTAGAATTCAGGCTTAAAGGGTTAATATGCACACAGTCTCAGATTTGACAAATTCAACACAAAACTCAACCAATTTCTTTAAAACTTGAAACCCTGTATATAACATACATGTGCAGTGATGTAAACAACGACTAATAACATGAAATTTACATTTAATTTACGAATTTAATCTAGAAAATATAGAACTAGTCACTGATACTGTACTATATTAGAAATATTGGGATTTTAAGAAATTAACATCAAACATATTAATATGCATTTAGATAGGTTGGTAATCAAGTGTAGCATGCATACGTGTCAGGCAAGTATCTGTGTCCACTATATATATATATATTTTAAGGTAATACAAGAAATAATGGCAAAAAGGAATAATGATAAAATCTGTTCTGCTTATCTGTTTAAAAGAAGGAACCATTTTGAAACCAGAGCTATAATATCAAATCCAAGTTAAGGTCTAGCAAAATCATCGATTCATTGTATTAGGGAAAAACATTTATAGCAAGAAGTTACACTAGATTTATAATAACAGCCAAGCTACTCCTACTCATACTCCTACTCCTAATTTATTTGATGATGGAATACAATTTATAACAACAGAATGGTACGATAGAGATGATATGTTTAAAAACCTTCTCAAGATACAATCTGATAATCATATGCGTCTGTCCAAAATTATGTTACTCAGAGTTCTCACCATGCCAGTAAGCAAGGCTGCGATAAACGATAGATTCCATAACTGGGGTATGCACCTCTACAATCATGTCTTATGGAAATCTCGCTATGCCGACTAGTATAGCTGCGAGAAATTCCAAATCTCATAACCAAGATACGTACATCTGAAGTCAGGTCCCTATGTTTCTGCCACGCCAGCTAATATGGCTGCGATAAACTACAGGTTCCATAATCAAGTAGACGTTTTACCATCCCTGTATTCTCGTCAACATATGTCATCAGAAAATATCGTAACTCAGGCCATAAAATTCATCTCGATAGGAAAATCAAAATCAACAACGATCCAACAAAATCAAATTCAATAATCAAGGAGTGAGAGCAACAAACAAGGAAAATGATTTCAAATTGAAGGTTAAATAAGATTCTCAAGGGTCGTCCTAGGAATCTCTCAAGGAAACCTAACTGTGATTGAGTACCTTCAAAAATATCCTAATTCTACTGCAGGCTGTAGTGATACTCTAGTTCGAATACCACTACATAAACTCGACCTACATGTGTTTTCCATAAATAAATTCACTTTATTTATTTTGATTCTGGAAAAATACAACTTTAGGAATCCGATCTAGAAGACGATCGATTTATCCCTTGGACGATACGAAGAAGAAAAGCTCTCAAGAATTCGACAGCAATTTAGATATTCTGTATATCTGTACAATGAATGAGAAGAGAACTCTATTTATAGAGTCAAAAAAATAACTGAAAAGATAAGTGTCTTCATAATCTATACATAGTTGATAATCACGCAGGACTCAAACGTACGCAAGGTTAATGAGCAGTTACTAGACGTGGCCTGTAACTGTTGGACACATGGCAATCGTGCATGAGTCGTGTGCAAGTTACTGAGCACGCATACAAGAGATTTGGGGCATGTCTGCCACGTACTCCAATCTGATAATTTGAGATGAAATCCACGCCAACTGGTTGAGGATGAAATCCACGCAGACTTGGGGCAGAAGGCTTCAAAATACACGCCAACTTGAGGCAAAAAGCTTCAGAATACACGCCAACTTGAGACAGAAAGCTCAAAGTTCACGCAAACTTGAGAAAGGAACATAGAAGTTCAAAATACACGCATACTTGAGTCAGAACGGCCAGCTGTCTTAATTCGACGTACCTCGACTGGCACAAAATCTCTGACATTGATTGCCTTGTCAGTCACATTAAATGACAATAAGGTCTTTTTGGTACGCCAACTTGATGAAGACTGAATCTTGTTGAGGAAGATTTCGAAAGTCACGCAATAGTCGGCTGAGATCTCTCGAGTCCCGTGCATACGTGGCATACGAGGAGACATTCTTTGACTATCGTGCTGTCAGTCATAATGACATTCTGACAAATGATGAGCTGTTTCTGTGTACCATTTAAACTCTGCGTATATTTGAGGAAATGGTCTGATAGAACTCAGCGTGTATTTCAGACATTGTTCTGATAGGCTGTATTAACTCAGCGTGACTTCATTTTTGAGGCCTACAAAACCCCCTTCAAAGTTTTCGAAAAATGATAAATTATTTCGAAGTACTTTGAAATCGAGATGATAAAAAGAATTTAGTCACGCTGAGATGATTCAGGGAAAGATTTCTTCCAAAATGATTAGGCTGTTGGGATTCTGTGCGGTTTAGGATCCCGTGCAAAACTCCTATATCGAAGCAAATGATGACTTTGTCGTTTGAAATTCTTCGTGAGCCTATAAAAAGGCCATAAATCACTTCCTTCTTTCTTTACTTGCTTTAGAGAGAAAAAAATCCCACACAGAAGAGAAACTTCGTCTTCCCCGACTTCTCCTTCTCCTTCTCAGCAATGGCTCCTAAGATCAACGCTCAGGCTAAGGGCAAGGCCCATGTGACGTCTTCGCGTGCCACCACCGACATACTTCCTCGCCGCGAAGCTACTCATCCCCCTATGCAACGTAAGTGACAGATGGGGATGCAAACTGATGAAGACGAACTGATGAAGATGAACTCCACATAGAAATCTTAGGATTCGTTAAACAATCAATAATAAACTTTCGAAATATATCCCCCCTTCTTAGGGCAAAGGATATTAATAAAGTATGCCCCCTCTTTAGGGTTGGCTATACTTCACATCTTCGTGTTTACGAAGCTCTGTGTTTTACGCAAATGAGCATGACTCTCATGACTCTGCATGATTTTTCATATGTTGGCAGAGATGTCGATGTTGAATTATTCACGCAGACTTCTGAGAGTCATCCTCTGGATAGATTAGTCTTGATCTGTCAGCGTATTTTTTTGTCATTTTTACTTCAATGTGATTCTGGCAATGATGCGTGACTTTTCATTCTAATATGTCTAGATTTTGCGTGAATTAATCACATGCGTGGATAAATCATTCAGCGTGTCTTTTTGATCTTTGTCTGAAGTCTGCGTGACTTATGAAATTTTCTTTGAACCCTGTTAAACACGCATAAGGCTCGTAGACATAAATTTTTCTGAAGTTTACGTGACAAAACATGTCTGATCTTTTCTTCTTTTCTTTTCTGTAGTGAACATCCGAAGTGAAGAAGCTGATTATGAAGGACATTTGAGCTTCTCTTTCAAACATGATTTGTCTCATGTAAAGTTCCCTCTATTCGACACTCCTGAGGCTAGATTGTTTTTATTGACGAATCAAGACCACACAACTCTGCTCTGTCTGATAAATGGTGAACCACTCCAGAGTCTTGATTTGGTACTTCATAAGAAACCGACCTTTCTGTTTGGGGATGCCATAGCACATAAGTCACAACCAAAAGGCATCAGGAAGAAGGTCTGCTTCTATTTTGAAGGTGATGCAAGGAAGCCCATGTACTGGCCGAAGGTATCTAGGGGTTTGTCTATCATGCGATTCATGCACGCCAGTTACCCCAGAAAGATGACATGGCACTTAACCGAAAATCAACAAGCTAAGGCGAGCAGAATCATTTACAAGAAAGATGGATTCTACAGTGCTCCGGAGAATCACGTATCCTTGTTTCGAGGTTTGAAGCCGGGATGTGTGCCACCCGAAGACTCGTCTATATTGAAGCCATTCAGGATGCCTATTTTCATAAATGAATTCATGGCAAATGAGAAGGCATTCTATCCTACTGATTCGACGTCGAGGATGATAGGCTTAATGAATCAGGAGAATATGAGGTGGAGGACTCTGGTCCATTGGGTTCTGGAGAAGTTTGAGAATAAGCTGAAGCAGATAAATCTCTATGACGCGATCGTCAATTCCTCCTACGGCTTCAAACCCAACCTATTTCTATTCCTGGCCTTGGTTGAAAGATATAACCACCGGACGGGAACATTTATGACTTCCAAAGGGGAGATGGGTTTTGCCCTTCATGAGATGGATTACATCTCTCATCTGCCTTCAGGCACACTGCCATATGAAGAATATGTGCCTACAACCGAGGAGCTAAATTTTCTGTCGGAGAAGAAACCGGAGATGGTGCATCCGTTTGAAGAGATGATGTACCATTTCGGCACATGCACTTTGTATTATAAAAGTACTAAAGAGAAAGCCGGTTGCCACATCCAGAAGTGGATGTCTTATCTTTTCATGAATCGTGAGAAAGATGAGAAGAAGATAAATGAGAAGAGAAGGTATCAAATTAACTCCTTCAAGCCCCTCTCTGAGAGTGAAATCACCAATCTACTAGAGAAGTATGACTGTAAAGATTTCACAATCAATGAAGACTGGTATGAGTTTAAAGCCGGAACCACCTTCAGATCATATGTGAGACAGAGTGGAAAACCTTTGTCAAAGAACGGTCATTTAGCCGGATTCCTCTCTCTCTGGCTAAGAAGATTTGTTGTTCCTGGCTCCAGCTCTCTAGATAGAATACATAGAGGCGTTGTTTTTGCAGCAGTGCGCCTTATGTACGGCTATAAGACAGACTTATTATCAGCGATGACTTGCAGATTGAACGCAGGTCTTCGAAATTTTGTAACCAATATGCTGTCTAATCAAAGGAAGATGACCGATGAATTCCCAAGAATAGAGATGTCCTATACTTATTTGTATGGTTGGCTTCTTCTCCATCACGACGGTCTGATACCTCCGGGAGCAGGAGGGAGCGGCAGCCTCTTTTTAGAGAAGTATGCCGGAGAAACTTTCTGGAAGGTTCACACTCTTCCAGAATGCAGAAATGTTTTGAACCGATCATCACATTGGTCGATTCAATATGCTCCTCCGCCACTGGGTTATGAGAGCATGCCTCTGAACATGATAGACGGAGAAAAAGGGCACAGGCTAGATGACGTAGCTTTTCAATGGCTGCAGCGGATTCGGCCATCTCACCTGGTATATCGTCATGAAGAAATGACGTACTTAGAACCATATCTACCGAGCCGATTTGCTCGGCAATTCGGATATGACCAACTTCATATTGGGAATGCCACCACCTGCCTTTCTGCTCGTGGAGGACTAATTGATGGAGCTCGGGCATGGAGATACTTCACGGCTAAAGATATAAAAGTTGAATTCTCTATGCCGAATCCTCTATCTAGGGCGGGGACAAAAATGCTCTATACATACGCCCGCTTCTATGTTTCAACGAGCACTTTCATGCCGAGTTTTCATTTGAAGACTTTTGTTGCAGAAGACGACCTAGCTCCATCAAAGAGGTCAAAGAAGAAGATTGTTATGTCACAATTTACTCCGGAACCTGAAGATGAGACTGCAGAAGTTGAACCCTTATATGAATTATCTCTGGAGCAAAACTTTCCTGATAAAGTTCTTCCTCCAATATTCGTGTCCATCTCTAAGAGGAAACGAAGTGATGAATCTGAGACAGTCTCTAAAAAGAGTACTAAGTCTCAGACTTCCAAGAAGAAAAGAGTTTCAATAACTGCCACCTCATCTCTAGGTGGCATCCCCGTTGATGAAGACGATGCTGCCGACAAAGATAAAGACGATGCTCCCTTGATAAAAAGGAGATCGAGAGGCAGATACGTCAAGAAGACTGTCGGAAAGATGAAGGGCAATGAACTCCTGGAAACTATTATGAGTGGAGGGATCTTGCCAGAGATCGATGAAGCGGTTTCCACGGAGAGAACAGAATCTGATCATGTTCATCTTCCAGCAACTTCAGCTGAACCGACTGAGGTAGAGTCGACTGTCCCGACGACAAGTGGAGTAGCTGCTGAACCTTCAGAGATGAGGATTATCCCTTTTGAGCACGGGAAAGAGGGTGTCATCTAGGCATTAGATGATCAAATTGAATATTCAAAAGAAGAACCAGCTCCCGGGGCAGAAGTTAGGGAACAACCGGAAGTTCCATCTTTTCAACCTAATCAAATTGAAGAAACTCAGGTTGAAGAAAACATTTCTTCGGCCAGAGGCGATGAAGACGTGCCAACGTCTGAACTATCAGCTGCTGATGAATTATTGAAGAATGTTTGTAAAGACATCATTCTTCAAACTAACATTCCAGAAGAGACTGAACCTGCAGTCAATACCGAGTCCATGGAAATTGAAACTCAAGAACCTGAGCTGGCTATTGTTACTGTTCCTGAGATTCATCCATCTCAAGAAATAGATGTTGATGTGAATATCATGGATTCTGGATCAGAGACCCATCCTGAAGCTGGGGATCCAAGAGAGTCTGAAGAAGGACACTCTGAGAAAGAGGAAGAGGCTGAAGAGGAAGATGATTGGCATCCTGAGACTTCCACTCATTATGATGAAGATAAAATCAGAGGAAATAGAATGGAGCTCAGTTCTGAACCTGCTCAATCTCCTGATAATGCTCCAGCACTCAGTAATTCTGGAGCTGGTAGTAGTCACATAAAGCAGGTGTCAGACACCATTATGGATCGACTGCGAGAGGATGCGAGACTTCCTCAACATATAGAATATGAACCTCAGCCTGGTAGAATTTTATTTCAAATTCTGTTTCTACTATTTCTTTTTCATTATATGCTGATTATTTTTCCTTCGACTAGTAGAAACTGCTGCAGCAATGAGCTCGACTCATGCTCCACTTATCCATACTGATGTTGATGAAGGGAGCTCGCATTTGCCAACTTCTCCAGCGGCACATACTTCAATTCCCAGGACAGAGAACATACAAGCTTCTTCTTCAATAATGACAGCAACTCCTGGGTTTGAGACGGGATTGGCAAGGACTCTGGGGATGTATTCAGATATCATCTATTCATATCTGGATACGTACTCCAGGCATTTCTTGAAAGACGAAACTATGCCCTTCTCTGAGCTCCGAACGGTGGTCAATTTCCCGCTCCTAGCACTGCGACATGCTAGCTGTGAAACTCAATATATCTTCTTTGAACATCTCCTAGATGAATTGGAGACAATTATCCAAAGATACTGGGAGATCAAGAAGGAAGATGTTAAATCTTTGACTGTGGCTGAGATCGCTCAAATGGAACATGAAGCCCAAGCTCAGCAAGCTACTTTAGAAGAATTTCTTGCTTCTTTATCTGAGAAGTTAATAGAGAAGAATGAAGAAATAGTAGCAACTCGTCGGAGAGTAGAACATCTGGAGAAAGATGAAATATCTAAAGCTGAAGAACTTCAGAAGTTAAAAGAAGAATTGGCTCATCTTCAGGAGCGTACTGCATCCATAGAGAAGGAGCAATCTGAGATTATTACTACTCGTACAACCGAAGCTGCACGCTATCAAGCTCTTCAACAAAAGCGAGAACAGATGTAGGCCGAGCAGATAGAAGAAGCTGACCGTCGCCATCATGCTATTGCTATTTTGATCAACAAGTGGTCGCAGTTGAAGCGGCAGAACGAGTCCGTAAGACTCATGAGGAGAAAATGAACACTGTACTTAATCATATTCAGGAGTTAATAACTCCTACTAAATAAATTTTCAAGTTTCTCATATTTGAATCTTTTTGACATTCACTTGTAATCAGCACTTTGATCTTTGAATGAAGAAAATGAGAACTTTGATCTGATTTTTGACTTTGTTGTTTCGAGAATGATGTATCTATAGAAAATATGTTCAGAGGTAAATAATACATTACATATTTCAATAGAATAGAATATACAAATGAACTTTGTAATTCTATCAGATGATATTAAACCAAAGATAATTTTAGTTTAATACTAAAGAAAAAATAGAATTCAGATATAAAAATATCTACGAACTCGATTTTTCATGATCTTTGGACTCGAGAATCAAAAGACTAGATATCATTTTCATAAATATGATACTGAGATAGAAAATTCAGAGGTAATATGGACATGATTTTCTAGATATCAAATTTGCTAAGAAAATGATACAAAATAGAATATCTATTTCCACTGGAGATAAAAGATATCGAAACGATTCTTGTAAAGAACAATGACTTTGGTATATTTTACTAGCTGGGGAATGATAGGAGAACAATCTTGACAGATAAAAATATTACACATAATATTTCTTCAAGAATTTGCCATTAATGGACATCATAGTGACTTTACTATCCATAGTGGTAAGCTGATATGCCCCATTAGAAAAGACTTTATTCACAATGAATGGACCTTCCCATTTTGCATCGAACTTGCCTTTACTCATGTGCATCATAGTCATCGGACGTCTGACTGTAAGAACAAGTTCTCCTTTTTGATATACTCGAACTCTAACTTTCTTGTTAAAAGCTCTTGAGATTCTAGCTTGATAAAATTCGATATTCTGTTGAGCATATAACCGCTTTTCATCCAGAGCTTCTAATTCCTGAAGTCGAAGACGATTATTATTCTCGGTGGTAAGTTTATTAGCGATTTCTATCCTTAAAGAAGGAATTTGAATCTCTAATGGAAGAACAGCTTCGCATCCATACACCAAAGAGAAAGGTGTACATTTGGTGGCATTACGAACTGTAGTGCGGTAAGCCCACAAACATTCACCGAGTTTTTCACTCCAATTACGTTTGTTGGCAGAAACAAACTTCTTTAAGAGTTTGATGATGGTCTTGTTGAAAGCTTCTGCTAATCCGTTAGCTGCCGGATTATATGTGGTAGAAGCCACATTGTTGATCCGATGATCGTCACAGAATCGAGTAAATTTCTGGCTGACGAATTATGGTCCATTGTCATGAATAATGCGTCGGGGAACACCAAATCTGTAGATGACATGATGCTTGATAAAGCTGATGACGTTAGAAATCTTGACTTCAGATAAAGGAATAGCTTCAGCCCATTTGGAGAAATAATCGGTTATTGCGAGAATAAACCGATGACCTTTTGATGACGGCGGGTTGATTGGGCCGATAATATCCATGCCCCAAGCTTCGAAAGGCCATGATGCTGCTGTTGGGTATAGAAATTCTGAAGGTTGATGGACAAAATCTGCATGGATTTGACAAGCTTTACACTTACGGGCGTATTAAATAGCATCATTTACCATAGTGGGCCAATAATAACCCATACGTCGAATACGGTCTTGAAGTTTAGGTCCAGGCTGATGTGCTCCACAAATTCCATCATGTGCTTCGCGGATAATTTGTTGGGCCTCATCACCAGCAATACATCGAAGAAGTAAACCATCATAAGCTCGACGATATAAAGTTTTTGTAGTATGATTGTAATAAAATCTGAGTGATCGTCGTCTAATAGATGTTGCCTCACTCGGATTATCTGGAAGGATATCATACAATACAAAATCTAAGAAAGGAAGTCTCCAATCTTTATCAGTATTCTGAGTCTCAGCTGAATTACTGAAGATGAATTCCATACTAGAATCAGATGAAGATGAAGATGATTTACGATTTAATCTGTCGAACTCTAAATTAATACCGAATCCTCTTGTTGTATTGACATCGTGAGATGTTGATTCTTCAATATCAACTGGAAGTCCTAGAGTTAGATTGTTCTCAAGATGAAATAATTCTCGATTGTAAACAACAATCATTTGTTGACGTTTAACCGGAATAGCTAACACTGCCGCAAGATTAGCAAGAGCATCAGCTTCTGTGTTACATGCTTGCCTAACATGCTCGATGAAGAATTCTTCAAATGAAGAAGCCATAGATATGGCCAATCTATAGTAAGGAACTAGATCTTGATGGCGAACTTCATAAGTACCTCTTATCTGATTGACGATGAGTTTAGAATCTCCATAAGCTTCTAAATGTTGAATATTCAAATGTTTAGCGAGTTAAAGACCAATAAGCAATGCATTGTAATCAGCTACATTGTTTGAACATGGTTGATCGAGAGAATAAGCTCTTTGGATAGCAAGACCTTCTGGCGATACAAGAACGATTCCAACCCCAGCGACAATGTCACCATTAGGACCTATTCTTGAAGCTCCGTCAAAGAATAGACGCCAAGTAGGATCTTCTTCAGAAATTAGATTTGAATCTAGGACTTTATCTGGAATTTCATCGTAGAGTTTTGAATTTTCTGGAATTGAATGAGCAGCCAGAAAATCAGCTAAAGCTTGTCCTTTGACCGATTTCTGAGGGATATAGTGCATATCATACTGAGCAAGTAAAATTCCCCAGTTAGCCAATCGAGAATTTAAAACACTTAGTTTCTTCATCATGACTCGTATAGGATTGATCCTGGAAATGACATGAATGGTCTGGCCAATGATATAATGTCGTGTCTTTTGGACAGCGAACATAAGGGCTAGACATTCTTTTTCGACCGGTGAATATCGAGGTTCAGCTCCGGTCATGGTACGACTGAGATAGTAAATGGCTTGTTCATGACCATTTTTTTCTTTTGAGCGAGCAGTGCACCCAATGAATGACTCGTTGCTCGGGTATATAGAAGGAACGGTATTCCTGAAATAGGAGGTACCAATACTGGGGGGTTCATCAGATATTGTTTTATGTCATCAAATGCTTTCTGGCATTCGTCAGTCCAAACGAAAGAAACACCTTTCTTCATAAGTTTATTGAATGGTCTGCAGCGTCCTGAAAGATTAGAGATGAATCTCCTGATATAAGCGATCCTTCCTTGAAATCCTCGTAGGTCTTTTAAGGTGCGTGGAGGACGCATCTCTTGGATGGCTTTGATCTTCTCGGGATCTACGTGTATACCTTTCGAGGTAATGACGAAGCCGAGAAATTTGCCGCTAGAGACGCCTAAAAAAGACTTAGTAGGGTTCATCCTTAATTGATGCCGACGCATTAGATCAAATATAGTTTTCAAATCTTGGATGTGATCCTCCTTTTGTTGACTTTTGACTGCAATATCATCAACGTAGCATTCGACTGTTTTCCATAAATATTCACAGAATATAGTGCTCATAGCTCGTTGATAGGTTGCTCCTGCATTCTTGAGACCGAATGGCATCACTGTATAACAGTATGTACCGATCGACGTTCTGAAGGAAGTGTGTTTCTCGTCATCTGGAAACATTTTAATTTGATTGTATCCAGAATACCCGTCCATGAACGACATCCGTTCAAAACCACAAGTATTATCGATCATAACATCAGTAATTGGTAGGGGGAACTCGTCTTTAGGACATGCCGTATTGAGATCACGATAGTCTATGCATACTCTGATCTTGCCAGTCTTTTTAAGGGCAGGAACTATATTAGCCACCCAATCAGGGTGTTGTTCCTCTCTAATAAATCCAGAAGCCATGAGTTTGTTAACTTCGGCTTCAATTGCATCCATAATGTCTGGACGAAATCGTCGCTGTTGTTGCTTGACCGGTTTAGCATTTGGCATGATATTGAGTTTGTGAGTTGCTATCTGTGGATCAATTCCTGGCATATCTTTATAGCTCCAAGCGAAGACATCGATGTATTCGCGAATAAGTTTAATCATGTCTTGCTTATCAGTTTGTGAAAGACTTCCACTAATGAATATTGGTTTGGGGAATCCCTCTTCACCAACATCTATTTGAACGAGTTTATCTTCAGTTGGAGGTTCTCTTTGCTCAAATCTAAACTCCCATTGATTATCTAGCCTTTGGGCCCATTGTTCTGATTCGGATGAGATTTCAAATTCATCTTCGTCATCTTCTTCAAGACCATCAACGGAAACCATGTTGGAAGACAAAATGTTACGGTGGAAGTCACCAATACTTGTATCAGAATCCCAAGAAGAGATACTAGAAGAATCAGATCTTTTATCTTCATCAGATTTAGGATCTTCATGGATGATATTGATAAAGGGAGTAGGAGCAATATAACCCAATCCGTATTTCGTTCTTCCATATTTTAAAGGAGGAATCCGAACAGGCATTTTTCTTCCTTTCCCATTACTGAGGCCAGTTCTGAAGTCATAGCCCATATTTTTGATAATATCTTTAGATTGCTGGCTGTAACGACGCAACTGTAATCTTCCAGAATCATCATTTCTATCATCATCTTCAAGGTTGATAGGGTTTTTTGGTCCTTTGGAAAAGAATATTGGAGTGTCTCCTGGTTTTCTGCTAGGTACTAGAAAGTATGAACCTTGTACTGATTCTAAGAATACTTCTGTATGAAAAGTCTGTACAACTCCTATGGTTACTGTTTTCAAGTCATCTAACAGATGCAAATAATTATGAACATGATTACAAACATCAATATACTGCAAAGATGGAGACATTTCATTAATTTCAAAAGTAGTAGTATTTACATCAGAAGGAGGTTGAGCCTTAGAAATCTTAGCCAAATCAATGACTAAAGGGGGAGAAGAAGAACGAGAAGGAGTTTTGTTTCGATTAAGATCGATCACAAATGGCTCAGAAGAGGTGAGCTCCCTTGAAGCTTGGGATGGAAGAGTAGTTCGCCCACCAACAGGGATTACCAGAGAGTCCTGTTTTGTGGATGAAGATGCCGGAAATGTAGTACGCCCACTGACATGAATGATCAGTGTGTCTTGGGTAGATGATTGAGGTAATGGAGAGACACGTTCGCTCACTGAAATAATGAAGGGGGCTTCTCCAGAGGGTTTAGAAGACTGTGGCTGAGTAATTCGACCTTTAACATGGATTATTAAAGTCTCACTTTGCGGATCTTCTTTTTCCATAGCTTGTACTATTTTTGTATACTCCTCTTTGTACATCCGGGAATCACTGAAATAAGCTTCAACCCCACGGAAAGGATTTAAATTAGCAACTTCCTTTCGTACTTTTCCATCGCTGTCAATGTATTTGAAGCACTGATGAAGAGTAGAAGGCACCACATTATTTTCATGAAGGAAGGGTCTTCCCAGGAGAAGATTATAAGATCCCACGATTTCGATCACATAGAAAGTGACTTTGGATCTGAAATCGCCTATTTGAAGTTTCAGATGAATCTTTTCCAATGGTTCGCTTCGGCTTTGTGTCACGACCCGCACCCACCGTGAGGGTACGAGTACGTAACAACGCCCAGCCTACGCCGCAGTGTCGGCGGTAGAACGCTGTTCTAGGTCATGAACTATAACTAGCATAATATGAATACTCTCCATAAGGAGGCCTACACAGAGGTACAACTCAATCACAATCTATGGTAGAATGATAAAGATAGATAAACATAAAATCCAAAAGAGATACAGGAGATAGAAGTCTAAGTGTCTAAGATATATAATCCCAGAAATACATCTCAAAACTCAAATACAGTAATCCACAAGTAAATACAACTCCAGACAAAATAAAATAACTATCTAAACAACCTCTACTGTGTCTCCTCTAGGCTAGCAGGCAATCCCAGACTATCTGTAAAATTTATCAACAGGTCCAGTCAGGACAAGAGCGAGCACAATACATCTCAATAGTTCATAGCAGGTTAGAAAATATAATCATGCAGTAAAGTAAGATATAGATACTGAAGAAATGTAGTATGTAAACAGGGAGAGAGAACTGTAATAGAAATATCTACTATAAGTAAAGAGCTACCAGTGACTAGTGATTTAGAGCACAAAGTCGACATGTGAACGGCTTGATTGTACATGGCTATACTAAAGAGGCGTACATGGCTATTCTACTTTAGAAATTGTTCACATGGCTATTTATACTCCCCCGTACCCCCAACTAATACACAAGGATCCAAACAGGTTATGTTATGATTCTATGTAACAGCCCCCGAAGGGTAGTAGACCCCGAAGGTAATAGATCCCGAAGGTAATAGACCCCGAAGGTGATAGACCCCGAAGGTAATAGACCCCGAAGGTAATAGATCCCGAAGGTAATACATAGTAGTCCCAAAAATGGGGATTCTGATAGACCCAATAAATGGGATAAGGATTCAAAGAAGACTCTGTGATCATATGAGTATATGTCACAAGTGATCAAAGAACCAAAGAAGCATATGATACGCTATGTAAGTGAAATGCACAGAACATAGAGTACCCGATGCTCCCTGAAGGAATAATATCTCAAGAAGGGATCCATATAGTACTAATCCGTGTGACCAACGTGACAGTATCAAGTAAATTAATTTAATGCAGGAAATAATTCTAAGCAAGATATGAAATGATCAGAGAATGTACTCGCCTGATATTTGAATGTCCAAGATAAAAATACTGTCCGAGGAGAGGTGTCTGGCTCCTAATTGGAACAGCACAAGTCACAACATATCTAGAAGGGTAATATAAAGCACTACAATGCATTCTACATGAATCTAGGTCAAACTAGGCCAAAGTCAACCCTTGGTCAACTCTGGTCAACTGGACTAGTCAAACTAGGTCAAACTAGGTCATGTCCTAGTCCAGCAAGTCTTACTAGGCCTAACCAAGACTATCCTAGCAAGCACACATCAATACAAGGCTATACAAGCCAACATACACCCAACTCTATATAGCATGCAATTATTCAATACTCAAATAGGCAAGAATTCACATTGGATATACACTAGGTAATCTATTACTTTAAACTATATATGTCTACACATATATACACATACATATATTGGTATTCAACATTACGTCTATAATCATGGCATTTCAAATGGTTATATAAAACTTATATATTACGACACAATATGCTAACATATATATAATATACATACATAGCTAAGTTAACTGTATTCATAAATACTTATTTAAGAGGCTATGTGTGTGTATGTGAACATGGCAAAGGGGCAAGTGAGGGTTAAATGGGCATACATAGTGTATACATATCAAAGAGTGTCAAAGTGTAAGTGAACAAAGTGTCAAGTGTGATAGTGTCTACATAGTGTAAGGGGTACATGAGGTAATATAGGATTTGTGTTAACATAGAATATTATATCTCATTAACTTGTATATTACATACATTACATCTATTATTACATTACATTCATGCTTGCATTCATTCATCATTCATTTATTCTCTTGTACTACTATATGCACCATACATTACATACTATGGAACCTACATATTCATTACAAGCCATACTTATACATGCTTACATTAGATATGATACTTACACCTCATATATTATTTATTTAAATATTTACTCATGCTTGCATTCTCTATTTAATTACATAATGTATATACATTAACATGGGTTAAAATCAAATAGAACATTATATTACACACAAGGGTGCACAAAATACATATGCCGAATAGTAACTCCTACTAATAATCAATACTGTACCATCTCAGCATGAATTAAAATCTAGGATTAAAGTATATTATAGATCTATGTGTTAGCTTTCCGAAACTTCAAACCGATCGCGTTTTCGTTTTCGGAAACTCCCGGAATCGCGAAAACACCGAGAACGCATTTATCTTTCGTACAGCTGACACTCAAATAATTCTCTAGAAAGTTACATAAAGAATTAGGCCTATTAATATATATTTTTGGAAATCTAACTTCAATACGCTTCTTTTAAAAAAAACGAAAGATTAAACCGAGCTTTGAGCTAGAAGTTATGACATTTCTAAGTTAGGGCTGAAATTAAAAACGTGGATAAAAATCATGACGGATTTGGGTAGTTTAAGACAAAAGAACACAAGTATATAACATAATATATCAAGAACTCACTCTCTACACTAATATATATATATGAGACACTATAGAACACATCTCCAATACAAAAATATGAGATTAAACATGTAATAATTCATTCATACATAACAACAACACATAGTGTGTCCAAATTTGGGGTTTTCCCACATGGACACAACCACAACACAAAGGACACTTCTATGACCTCCAAATGGACACGAAATGGACACAAATGGAGATACAACCATGGGGGTCATTCCTATGGGTTCAAAATAGACCTATATGCATGAGGAAATGAAAAGAAGAAGGGATTTATACCTCCCGGTAGATCGAATCGAAGAAAAGTCTTCCCGGAGCGACACCGACACGTAGAGATTCCAAAAGGACACGAACGAGCTCCGAATCCTCCCAAACTTGGGTAGCTTCCTCCTTGGCTAGAATGGAGAAGGAAAGAAGAAGATTTGGTAGTGAAATAGAATGATTTGGTGGAGAAATTGCTAGGGATTGCTCTCTAGGAATTTGGGGAAGAACAAGAGAGAGAGTGTGGATGAGAATAATGAAATGAACTTGAGCCTATTCTCTCCCAAAGTGGCTGGCCATATGGGACTATTTGTCCTATTATGGTAAGGTCCAAAATGCCCCCACTAACCTATTCTATGAGTATTAGGAAAGGGCTAATTGGTTGGGGCTAAATTAGTCATTCTAAAGTCTCTAATCACACTAACCTTATCCATAATAATTAATCTAACCTCTAACTAAATATTTCTATCATGTGGACTAAAATTAATATCATGTGGGCCATGCCTAACTAGTGTGTGGGTCCCACTAGAGTCAAACTACCTCCGGGTCCCCGTTTCAAGTCGGATTGAGTTGAAATTCGAACCCGACTCAAATAACCCCAAAACAATATCATAAATAATAAAATAAATTTCAACCCCAAAATAATATCATAAATAATAAAATAAATTTTAAAAATATTCAAAAATGTAAAATGACAAAAATACCCCTGTTTCTGAAAACTGGGGGTGACAAATCTATCCACCTTAAAAAAATTTCGTCCTCGAAATTAAAACAAAGCAATCACAGGAAACACATGCAGCAAATAATCTCATTCAAATACTTTTCAAAAAAAAAAATCAGCAATAAAAAAAATCTCTTTGAGGCACATCAAACATTTGTAAATAAAAACTGATACGTGTCCGATACGGACACAAAACCATCACAAAATCACACCTATCAAAGGTCAAAATCAACAATCACCAACGCAATAAATATCAAAATAATTCAAAGAGGTCAACTGCAAAACATCCTTAGGCCAGAAATGACATTAAAATATCCTAATCACATGGTTAGGCTCTAGGCCAAACAGTCTCTAGGGTTTCACTAGCAAAACATCAAAATCACAAGTCATGATTTTAAATAGTTTTAAAATGATTTAAAAATTACCAAAAATCATATCATGATTTAAATGTCAAATAAATAAATGATTAAAATTACAAAATTTCAAAATTACCCTCATTTTAGAGAACTGGGTGTTACAAGTCTACCCACCTTAGAAAAATTTCATCATCAAAATTAAAATGTTCATACTCCTTCTAGGTTAAACCCTCCACAATCAAAGTCTCAGAACTTAACAATCATACGATTTAAAAGGATGACATACAGGGTCATGGCATACGGTGGTAGTGAAAGTCTCATCTAGGTATACTAGTTATGCTAAACCAAAACGGTCATATAGTATCAAAACACACAAGCAATCTAGGGTGCTAAACTAGAAAAGATACAGAAATAACAATCATCAAGACTGTAAGGCAGTCTACCATCCTATATGAAAACTGGTAAAAAATAAAGTTAACTACCATTTATCTAATAAGGGGTACTATTCAAGAAAATCAAAATCAAAAGTTAAAGAATGAAAGCCAATTGCATGGAAATCCAATCACAATATATTTATATATATAGCGTTAGAGAGGAAAAAGCTAGCATTATGTACAAGTTATGTAGTTCGTGTGTGTATGGGTGTATGTGGACATGTTCATATGGTTAGATAATAGGCGTGTGTGTATGTGAAATATACATGAAAGTGCATAGGAGGATTTGGGGTTTCAAACAATAACTATCAAGTTACACTAATTATGGCATATTGGTTAAACAATCTACAATACACAACTCATTTGCTCATAACATGCATGGCTAATCATGTATATATGTATATATAAAGAGGTAGAGATTTAGTTATGTATGTATATACATTATAACATGTATGCCTAAGCTCTATATATATCTATATAGATATATAATCATGACATAGAGAGGAAGAGTTAGGTTACATGACATGGTATACTAAGTTAGGGTGTGTGTGTGTCCTTGTACAGGGTTATAGCTTAGTATTGAAAGGTTAAACCCAATTTTAGTTCAGCATTTACATACAAAATCTGAAAATAAGCTAACATTTAAACCAGTACAATATTAACATAATGTAATTTCAAAATTTAGGAGTTTAAAACATCACAACTAATCTCAATGCTCCCAATACATCCTAACATGATAGAAATGAAACCCTAATATACTATCAATATATTTATCTACGCATACAGTTTAATATTATATGTTAAATCTGAAATTGAACTAAACATGGAAATCAATGTAAAAATGTTAACATGTATTCAGTTTTCAGGATTTTGGAGAATTTGCACATCAAAACCAACTCAATGTTTATCACAACCTAACATGTAAGAATATGGAACCTAAATTTATATCCCTACAACAACAATGTACACAGCTCTAAATATTACATTTAAAACAATCAATTTGAACTAACATTTAAAATCTCGTATTAAGGGTTAATATGCACACAGTCTCAGATTTGACAAATTTAAACACAAAACTCAACCAAAATTTTTTTTGAATTAAAACCCTACGTATAACATACATGTGCAGTGATATAAATAAAACTATTATCATGAAATTTTATATTTAAATTACGAGTTAAGCTAGGAAAAGCAGAGAATCAGAAATATTGGGGTTTTGAAAATTTAAACATTAACGACATACTAATATGTATTCAGATAGGTGGAAATCAAGTGTAGCATGCATAAGTGTCAGGAAAGTGTCCACTATATATATTTATATATATTCTCATGTCCCAATATAAAATTTTAATTCTACGTTAAGACCAACAATTAGATTCCTACCAAGGTTGCAAGCAGGTGATTGACGTAATCAAGACAGTATTATTATTATTATTTAATACAAGAATAATAGCAAGAAAGAAATAACGATAAAATCTATTTTTGCTTATCTGTTTAAAAGAAAAACCCATTTTGAAACCCAGAGCTAAATTTTCAAATCCCAGATAAAGTCTAGCAAAATTATCGATTCATTGTATTAAGAAGAATTTCATAGTAAGAAGTTACACAAAGTTTATAAAAACAGCTAAAGCTACTCCTAAGTTAAATAAATGAGAAACAAAACAAACAAATAACAATTCTCTCTTTCTTTTTTTTTTTGAAGGACTGAAACAAAAGTAGAGAAAATATGTTCAAAAATATTTAAGGTACAATCTGATAATCATATGCGTCTTCTTAAAATTATGTTATCAGAATTCTGCCACGCCAATAAGCATAGCTGCAATAAACGATAGAGTCCATAATAAGGCATACACCCTATAATCATGTTATCTAGAATTCTTACCACACCACCCGGTATGGCTGCAAAAAAATCTAGATTTTATAACTAAGATAAGTATAGCTATATCAGGCTCTACGTCCTTGTCATGCTAGCAAATATGACTGCAATAAATTCTAAATTCCATAATAAAGTAGACTTTTTCCTTTCTCACTGTCCTTATCAAGTATGTTATCAGGTTATACCTTAATTCCAAAAAAATGTACATATACATATAAATACAAACTCAATTCAACAACTAACATCAAGATTCAAAATTCAACAATAATCCATCAAAAATCATAAAAATACAGACTCAAATTCAACCACTATCATCAAGATTCAAAATTCAACAATAATCCATCAAAAATCATAAAAATACAGACTCAAATTCAACCACTAACATCAAGATTCGAAATTCAACAATAATCTATCAAAATCAAGTTCAATAACATGAAGTAAAGGTAAATCAAATCAGGGAAAAACAGATTTCAAATCGAAGTTAAAATAAGATTCTCAAGGGTCATCCCAGAAATCTCTCAAGGAATCCTAACCGTGATTGAGTACCTTCAAAATATATCCTATTCCTACTGCAGGCTGTAGTGGTACTCTAGTTCGAATACCACTACATAAACTCGACCTGCATGGGCCACCACTAAAAACGTGTCACGATCCGCACCCACCGTGAGGGTACGAGTACGTAACAACGCCCAGTCTACGTCGCAGTGTCGGCAGTAGAACGCTGTTCTAGGTCATGAACTATAACTAGCATAATATGAATACTCTCCATAAGGAGGCCAACACAGAGGTACAACTCATTCACAATCTAAGGTAGAATGATAAAGATAGATAAACATGAAATCCAAAAAAGATACAGGAGATAGAAGTCTAAGTGTCTAAGATACATAATCCCAGAAATACATCTCAAAACTCAAATACAGTAATCCACAAGTAAATACAACTCCAGACAAAATGAAATAACTATCTAAACAACCTCTACTGTGTCTCCTCTAGGCTAGCAGGCAATCCCAGGCTATCTGTAAAATTTATCAACAGGTCCAGTCAGGACAGGAGCGAGCACAATACATCTCAACAGTTCATAGCAGGTTAGAAAATATAATCATGCAGTAAAGTAAGATATAGATACTGAAGAAATGTAGTATATAAACAGGGAAAGAGAACTGTAATAGAAATATCTACTATAAGTAAAGAGCTACCAGTGACTAGTGATTTAGAGCACAAAGTCGACATGTGAACGGCTTGATTGTACCTGGCTATACTAAAGAGGCGTACATGGCTATTCTACTTTAGAAATTGTTCACATGGCTATTTATACTCCCCCGTACCCCCAACTAATACACAAGGATCCAAACAGGTTATGTTATGATTCTATGTAACAGCCCCCGAAGGGTAGTAGACCCCGAAGGTAATAGACCCCGAAGGTAATAGACCCCGAAGGTGATAGACCCCAAAGGTAATAGACCCCGAAGGTAATAGACCCCGAAGGTAATAGACCCCGAAGGTGATACATAGTAGTCCCAAAAATGGAGATTCTGATAGACCCAATAAATGGGATAAGGATTCAAAGAAGACTCTGTGATCATATGAGTATATGTCACAAGTGATCAAAGAACCAAAGAAGCATATGATACGCTATGTAAGTGAAACGCACAGAACATAGAGTACCCGATGCTCCCTGAAGGGATAACATCTCAAGAAGGGATCCATATAGTACTAATCCGTGTGACCAACGTGACAGTATCAAGTAAAGTAATTTAATACAGAAAATAATTCTAAGCAAGATATGAATTAATCAGAGAATGTACTCGCCTGATATCTGAATGTCCAAGATAAAGATATTGTCCGAAGAGAGGTGTTTGGCTCCTAATTGGAACAGCACAAGTCACAACATGTCTAGAAGGGTAATATAAAGCACTACAATACATTCTACATGAATCTAGGTCAAACTAGGCCAAAGTCAACCCTTGGTCAACTCTGGTCAACTACACTAGTCAAACTAGGTCAAACTAGGTCATGTCCTAGCCCAGCAAGTCTTACTAGGCCTAACCAAGACTATCCTAGCAAGCACACATCAATACAAGGCTATACAAGCCAACATACACCCAACTCTATATAGCATGCAATTATTCAATACTCAAATAGGCAAGAATTCACATTGGATATACACTAGGTAATCTATTACTTTAAACTATATATGTCTACACATATATACACATGCATATATTGGTATTCAACATTAGGTCTATAATCATGGCATTTCAAATGGTTATATAAAACTTATATATTACGACACAATATGCTAACATATATATAATATACATACATAGCTAAGTTAACTGTATTCATAAATACTTATTTAAGAGGCTATGTGTGTGTATGTGAACATAGAATATTATATCTCATTAACTTGTATATTACATACATTACATCTATTATTACATTACATTCATGCTTGCATTCATTCATCATTCATTTATTCTCTTGTACTACTATATGCACCATACATTACATACTATGGAACCTACATATTCATTACAAGCCATACTTATACATGCTTACATTAGATAGGATACTTACATCTCATACATCATTTATTTAAATATTTACTCATGCTTGCATTCTCTATTTAATTACATAATGTATATACATTAATATGGGTTAAAATCAAATAGAATATTATATTACACACAAGGGTGCACAAAATGCATCTGCCGAATAATAACTCCTACTAATAATCAATACTGTACCATCTCAGCATGAATTAAAATCTAGGATTAAAGTATGTTATATATCTATGTGTTAGCTTTCCGAAACTTTAAACGGATCGCATTTTCGTTTTCGGAAACTCCCGGAATCGCAAAAACACCAAGAACGCGTTTGTCTTTCGTATAGCTGACACTCAAATAATTCTCCAGAAAGTTACAAAAAGAAATAGGCCTATTAATATATGTTTTTGGAAAGCTAACTTCAATACGCTTCTTTTAAAAAAACGGGAGATTAAACCGAGCTTTGAGCTAGAAGTTATGACATTTCTAAGTTAGGGCTGAAATTAAAAACGTGGATAAAAATCATGACGGATTTGGGTAGTTTGAGACAAAAGAACACAAGTATATAACATAATATATCAAGAACTCACTCTCTACACTAATATATATATGAGACACTATAGAACACATCTCCAACACAAAAATATGAGATTAAACATGTAATAATTCATTCATACATAACAACAACACATAGTGTGTCAAAATTTGGGGTTTTCCCACATGGACACAACCACAACACAAAGGACACTCCTATGACCTCCAAATGGACACGAAATGGACACAAATGGAGATACAACCATGGGGGTCATTCCTATGGGTTCAAAATAGACCTATATGCATGAGAAAATGAAAAGGAGAAGGGATTTATACCTCCCGGTAGATCGAATCGAAGAAAAGTCTTCCCGGAGCGACACCGACACGTAGAGATTCCAAAAGGACACGAACGAGCTCCGAATCCTCCCAAACTTGGGTAGCTTCCTTCTTGGCTAGAATGGAGAAGGAAAGAAGAAGATTTGGTGGTGAAATGGAATGATTTGGTGGAGAAATTGCTAGGGATTGCTCTCTAGGAATTTGGGGAAGAACAAGAGAGAGAGTGTGGATGAGAATAATGAAATGAACTTGAGCCTATCCTCTCCCAAAGTGGCTGGCCATATGGAGCTATTTGTCCTATTATGGTAAGGTCCAAAATGCCCCCACTAACCTATTCTATGAGTATTAGGAAAGGGCTAATTGGTTGGGGCTAAATTAGTCATTCTAAAGTCTCTAATCACACTAACCTTATCCATAATAATTAGTCTAACCTCTAACTAAATATTTCTATCATGTGGACTAAAATTAATATCATGTAGGCTATGCCTAACTAGTGTGTGGGTCCCACTAGAGTCAAACTACCCCCGGGTCCCCGTTTCAAGTCGGATTGAGTTGAAATTCGAACCCGACTCAAATAACCCCAAAACAATATCATAAATAATAAAATAAATTTCAACCCCAAAATAATATCATAAATAATAAAATAAATTTTAAAAATATTCAAAAATGTAAAATGACAAAAATACCCCTGTTTCTGAAACCAGCAAGTGCTTCTACCTTATCTTTCGGCTCTGTGTCGGAAGTAGATTCGAAAGAAGTCATATGACATGACTTAGTTTTTTCAGCCTTCTTAGATTTTAGGGAAGTAATCTTTTGAATGGGAGGAGATTCAAAATCTGCCACCAGATCAGGATGAATCCAGATGATTTCTTCTGTTTCAATAGTGATTGGTACTAATCCTTCAGACTGTGGAGGGGGAATATTCACGATTTCAAGAGTTGCCTTGGGAATAGGAACAATCCCGCTTTCGAGGAGTTGAGGAGGAAAATCTTCGAATTGCATAGATACAACGTTGGAGGTGACGATCTTTTCTTTCGGAGTGAGAGTGACAGCTCCAGATTTGATCATTTTCTGGATTTTTCCTTTCAGTACAAAACATGTACGAGCTGTGTGACCCAACATTCTATGGTACGGACAGTATTTAGGATGATCTGTCTTGCCAGCTTCATCAGGTTTCTTGATTTCAGGTAATTGTATTTTATTACCTTTAAGTAGACATTCAAAGATACCAAGGACATCATCGTCGTCAAAAGAGTATTCTTCTTTGGGGCGAGGTGCTCTTGGTTGTTGATTTGTTGGAGCTGGGGTGGCTTGGGCAGATAATACTTCTTGATTTTTGCTCTGGAGATTGACTTCGAGAGTCTCTTTTCCTTTACGATTGTTAGATCGCGTACTATTGCTAGTATTTTGACCTGATTCATTGGGATTCATGTGTACCCCCAGACCTTTGAAAGTCTCGGCACTGACTTCGGCAGCTTTGGCACTGACGATGAAGGAAGGCCAATCTTGGAATTGAGTGGATCCTGTCCACATGCTGATGATTGGTAAGAGATTTGACTTGCAAGTGTCGATAGTGACGGCATCGGGAGTTCCAAGAGGCATTTTTAAAGCTTCTCTTCTAAATCTTTCAATGAAACTTTCAGTGCTCTCATTATTTTTCTGTTTGATTCTTATAAAAGCAGACATAGTCATGTCATTAAGCCCTTCATAGAACCGTTCAAGAAACATTTGTTTAAAGCCGGCAAATGAGGTAATACACCCATCAGGGAGACTTCTATACCACTCATAAGTCATTCCTTTGAGACATCCGACAAACACCTGAGTAAGGAGGGTGTCACTTGGTTGTAGCTGGTCAGTCATCACTTCAAAATGATTGATAAACTGACTAGGAGAAGTGGTTCCATCAAAGAATGAGATAGTAGGAGGCTTGTATTTAGGAGGATATGATACTTGCTTCCATTCTATTGGATAAGGTTGCTTGATACCTAACCTTTGTAAACCATCTTTCTGTTTAAATGCCTAAAATTGGGTTCAGAGATTCCTCAATTCTTCAGTAACGACTCCGAAAGATTGTGGAGTTGTAGCTTGTAGAGAATAGTTAGGAGGAGGGACAGCATTATAAGCACTACCCCCAGCTCCCGAATGGCTAGGAATTGGTTGAGCTTGCCCAGGGATATTGGATTGTACTGCTGGAGGAACATGCACTGGACCTACACCAGTGTCAATTGGTATGGCGTCAGGTACAGTCCGTTAATTTTGCAGCTGGTTTGCCATAAGTTCATACATTGATTTCATAGTATCAGCCATAGATTTTATTTGTTGTTCCAAAGAAGCAATTCTTTGGTCTTGGGGAGTCATCGAAGAAGAAGGTTCATTGTTTAAATCAGTATTCCCATCCACTATATAAGTTGTGACCATACGAGGGATTGTTGATGATACTGTTTGTTCTGAATCATTGCTTTGTGTATCAAAATCAGTTGTAGGAGAACTACCCCCAGTAGAAAGAGGTGGGAAGTTGGATTCTCCAAGGAATTCAGAATAGTCTTCAGAAACTGAAGTTCTTTGATTAGAAGCCAAGACTCTTGCTCTGGTGCCTCTGTATACCCCATCTGGACTATCAGTTCTACCCCCAGTATCCCGAGAGGTCATGTTGATAGAAGCGAAAAGAGGTTCATCTTCATCAGACATAGGTTCACCTTGAATTCGATTAAAGACAGACTGTCGTTTAGTTTGACATCTGCATTGAATTATGACCCTTGGTTGGAAGTCACATTCATGATCAACATGGTCATGATCCATTGACACAGAATTATTCCTCCTTTTTTGTTGAAGATGTTCTCGCAAATCCGTATGTGAAGGCTGAGGTATATTTGAGGACAATCTTTGTGAATTTTTAGGAATGTATTTCCTGTTCTTGGGTCTTGACGGCTCTTGATTATACAAGGAGTGATTAATCTGAGCCACATAATTTCTGGCATATTCTGCATCCGGATCTCTTACTTTCATTTTCGATTGGTGTGGTTTCTTAATACCAGAAGTGCTTCCCAAACGGGATTGATTAAGTTTCATTCTTAGATTTGTTGGAGGTAAAACATTGGTTTTTGACACTTGAAGTTTTCCTTCCATTGATCTGGATATTTGCAGAGAAGGAAGAGCTGAACCATCCCCTTGAGTAGGAGTTGGTAACAAACCTTTTTGTAAAGACAAATTCTGTGCCCAATTTGAAGAAGTCGTAGAAGAAGACATTAAGAAATGTTTCTTTTTAGACTTGTTCAAATTTTGAGACATAGAATGTCCAGAAGGAAGAGTAGTCAAAAGACTATTTCCTTTTCTTTGACTAACAAAATTGTCAGCCAAAGCTGTTCCTGAAGTAAACACTACAGGAGCAGAAGAAACAACTAAAGAGTTGTTCCTATTCGAAGGGACTTTGTGAGCCATTTGTGGAGGAGCCATAGCAAGACTACCCCCAGTTCTAGCAGAACTTGGCAAGGAGGAAGAAATAGCTAAAGAGCTATTCTTCTTAGAATGTGCTGATGATGATTTGGCTAAGGAACCAGTGTTGTCAGCATATGAAGTCTTGGCTAAAAAGCAAGATTTTGGTACGCATGCTGAGTTAGGGAGAGCTGACTTGGTGGATGATGCGTGCGGGATACACGTTGAGACAGGCTTGGTTAAAGAACCAGTGCTGTTAGCGTGATTTTTGGGTTTGGAAATGCACGTTAGAACAGGCTTGGCTAAAGAGCCAGTGCTGTCAGCGTGACTTCTGGACTGCGTGACTACGGAAACAGATTTGGCTAAAGAGCCATCACTGTCAGCGTGTCTTTTGGATACTGTCGTCTTCGAGCACACAGAAGTATGCGTGCCTGCAGTAGAGTTCTTGCCAGTGTTAGTAATAGACACTGTGGCAGAAACTTCACCATCTTTGGTTGCCAACAGATTCTTAGGGACGTAGACAGATCGTCCCTTTGATTTGGCGGTGGTGATGGAGGCTGAAGTGTGCTTGCCACCCTTAGCCCGCTGTATTTCTTCATAGGCGAGTTGATTGAACTGAATCGATATCACCTTCTTCGTCGATCCGACTGACGAAGCATCGCATTGAGTTGTTGCCATCTCAGAAGAGGAGATGGGTTTCCCCAGCAGATTTGCCAATTTATTTATGGAAAACAACATGGGCCACCACTAAAAACGTGTCACGACCCGCACCCTAGAGTAAGGGCACGAGACGTGGGTACGTCCAGCCTACGCCGCAGTGTCGGCGATAGAACGTTGTCCTAGGTCTCATGCATCTAACAGTATAAGGCTAAGCAGTTTATACTCCCCGAATGGGGGTGACATAGCAGAATGTAAACTCAATCACATCTAAGGTAGAGCATAATAGAAGATAGATAAAACATGAAATCTATAAAGAGATACATCAGATAGAAGTCTAAGTGTCTAAGATACACAACCTAGAAAACATCTCAAATCTCAAATACAGTAATTCATAAATACAACTCAAGACAACTGAAAATAAGCTATAAGCAAAACCCTAGCTATCTATACAACCTCTACTGTGTCTCCTCTAGGCTAGCAGGCAACCTCCAGGCTATCTGTAAAATTTATTAACAGGTCCAGTCAGGACAGGAGCGAGCACAATACATCTCACGCAAATCATAATATGTTAGAAAATATAACGTACAATAGAGTAAGATACATGAAACGCTGAAAGAAGATGTATATAAAAAACAGAAGGATATGGTAATAGGAAATATCTATATATGATAAGTAAGAACTGTAAGCAATATATGATTTAGAGTACAATATGGTTATGTAAACGGGTTAGGTTATACAATAAAATGGGACTCCTTTGTACGTGGGTGTACAATGGACATATATAATTTCTTATACAATAGGATTGATCACATAACCATTTCTACTCTCCCTCCCCAATCAATACACAAGGATCCAATTCAGTTACGTTACCTTATACAATGGCTTGTACAATGGCTTGTACAATGGCTTATACAATGGCTTGTACAATGGCTTGTACAATAGCTTGTACAATAGAGCTCATTGTGATAATGAGAGTACAATATGCACAATGAGTGTACAATGATAAGGGTATTCAATAAATACAATATGTCAGTGAAACGCACATCACAATATGTATTTAGTGAACACAAGAAGATAACATCGTAAAAGAAGATCCATATAGTACCAATCCGTGTTACCAACGTGTCAGCATCAAGTAAATTAATCTATGGCAAGAATAGATGTTCTAGCAAGTATGAAACGGTCAGAGAATGTACTCGCCTGATAACTGAATGTCCGAAGAGGGTGTACTGCCTGAGGAGAGGTGTCTGCCTCCTAATCAGAGCAACACAAGTTACAATATGTCTAAAATAAAGAAATAGACTGCTACAATGCATCTACATGCTGTCTAGGTCAAACTAGGCTAAAGTCAACACTTGGTCAACTCTAGTCAACTATCTAGTCAAAGCTAGGTCAACTGGGTCAACCTAGACTCAATGAAGTCTCACTAGGCCTAACCAGTCTACCCTAGCTAGTACACACCATACAAATCTAAGGCTATACAAGCCAACACAAGTCACATATCAAGATACATCACATTCATGCATATTCAACATTTTATATATATATATATAAGAGAAAAGAACTAACATGTAAAGCTATGTGTGTGTGTGTGTGTGAACATGGAGGTGTAAATGAAAAGAGAAATCAACACTAGTTATGAGTTTACACTACACATGACACAAAGCTAACCCATCTATATTACACATGTATTATACTTAACATGCATGGCTACAAGTATACATCTATATACATTAGAGTAGAGACTATTTAAGTTATAACTAACATGCATCTATACTCTACATAAATCTATATACATTATAGCAATCATTTAGAGAAGGGTTACATGGCATGGTGGTTGATATAGAGTGGGGTGTCCTTGTGCAGAGGGTGAAGTTCATTCTCAGTTTAGTTCCACATTTGCATATAAACTAAAGTGAGCTATCCCATAAACTGGTGTAACTAACCACATAAAATGAACCATGTTATCTGAAATCTGCCATTAAGCCAACATCCTATATGCATACAGCTCATGCATTGTCTAATACTGAAATTAACTAACATTTCGAATTAAGGGGTTGAAGGTTAACATTACATTCATAGACATTCCACTATATTGAAAACTGAAATTGGCTTGGCAATAGGAAAAGAAAGGTATATATGCTTACATGGACAGTTCAGTGTTCGAACAACCTAAAATGAACTAACATTCAATCTAAATATCAGCTATGCATTGGTTCTATGTCTACATATAAAATCTGATATTGTATTTACAATATTTATACATTATGCATTCATATCTATCATTACATATATACCTTGCATTTATATCTAGCATTCATTATATACTTTCATGCATGCATTGTATATCATTCTTTCATTCATGCATTTATGCATTACTTACATACATTATATTAATTGCATTCCTACATGCTTGCATTCAACCATATATATACATTAATGTAAAGAGAATATATATCATATACATATATCATTTCATTCATCTAACATATCATGCATTACATACTCTATATTCATTTAATATCCATACTACATAGGCTCATAGGTTACACAAAATGCATATATCGTATAGTCACCCTTCTACTTAAAACTAATGCTGTACCAATTGGGCCTTTACTAAATTCTAGGATTAAAGTATGTTATAGCTCTTCGTGTTAGCTTTCCAAAACTTCAAACGGATCGTATTTTCGTGTCCGGAAGCTCCCGGAATCGCGAAAACACCGAAACGCGTTTGTCTTTCGTACAGCTGACACTCAAACAATTTTACAGAAAGTTTTAAAATGAATTTGGCTTATTAAAATATATATTTGGAAAGCTAACTTCGATACGCTTCTTTTAAAAAAAATGAAAGGTTAATTGGAGTTATGAGCTAAAAGTTATGGTATTTCTAAGTTGTTCTAGGTACTAAAAATGTGGATAAATATTATGACGAATTTAGGTAGTTTGAGACAAAAGAAACACAAGTATATAACATAATATATCAAGAACTCACTCTCTACACTAATATATATATATATATATATATATATATATATATATATATATATATATATATATATATGAGACACTATAGAACACATCTCCAATACAAAAATATGAGATTAAACATATAATAATTCATTAACACCTAACAACAACACATAATGTGTTCAAATTTTGGGATTTTCCACATGGACATAACCACAACACAATGGACACTCCTATGACCTCCAAATGGACACGAAATGGACACAAATGGAGATACAACCATGGGAGTCATTCCTATGGGTTCAAAATATTCCTATATGCATGTAGGGATGGATTAGAGGAGAGATTATACCTTCCGCGAGAGAGATTCAAAGGAAAATCCTTCCGACACGACACCGAAACGTAGAGATTCCAAAAGGACACGAACGAGCTCCGAATCGTCCCAAATTTGGCTAGCACCCTCTAACCATGGAGTAGAAGAGAAATAAAGAAGATTTGATGGAAGAGGGGATTGATTTGGAGATGAAATCAATGGAGGTTCATCTCTAAATTAATTTGGAGAAGAACAAGAGAGAGAAAGTGGATGAAAACAAATAAATAAAGGAGTGACTCACTCCTTATCCCCCCCCATAGGTGGCTGCCCAAAAAAGGTGAGATGTCCCCTATTTGAATGTCCAAAATGCCCTCCACTAATCTATTTGATTTAAATTAGGAATGGGTTAAAGGTTGAGGTCATTTTAGTCTAGTTTTAAGTCTCTAATTAAACTAAACCTATCCATAAATAATTAGTCTAACTACTAACTAAAATTAAAATCATGTGGACTTAAATTAATATCATGTGGGCCATGCCTAACTAGTGTGTGGGTCCCACTAGAGTCAAACTACCTCCCGGGTCCCCGTTTCAAGTCGGATTGAGTTGAAATTCGAACCCGACTCAAATAACCCCAAAACAATATCATAAATAATAAAATAAATTTTAACCAAAAAATAATATCATAAATAATAAAATAAATTTTAAAATATAAAATGACAAAAATATCCCTGTTTCTGAAAACTGGGGGTGATAGTGATAGGGAGAGGAAATTCATCTTTTGGACAGGCTTCATTAAGATCCCGAAAGTCGATGCAGACTCGAACTTTGCCAGTTTTCTTTAGAACTGGGACGACATTGGCTACCCAATCAGGATGTTGTTCTTTTCGGATATAGCCACAAGCGATGAGCTTCTTGACTTCATCGTCGATGGCATCCATCATTTCTGGCTTGAAGCACCATTGTTGCTGTTTGACCAGTTTTGCATTCGACAAGATATTCAATTTGTGAGTAGCAACTTTAGGATCTAGACCTAGCATGTCCTCATAGCTCCAGGCAAAGACATCAATGTATTCCTAAATAAGAAGAATTAATTCTTGCTTATCTGCCTCTAAGAGGTTCTTACTGATAAATATTGGACGAGGTGACCCGCTCTCTCCTACATCAATTTGAACTAATTGATCTTCAGTAGGAGGTTCTCTTTGTTCGAATCGGAGTTCCCATTGGATATCCATTCGTTGAGCCCAGGGATCTGTTTCAGGACTTTCTTCAACATCCTCGTCATAGCCTTCTGGAAGTTCGACGGAGACCATGTTAGAAGATACAGTCAACCGATGGACTTGACCGATGCTGGTGTCAGAATCCCATGATCTGGAATCAGAAGAGTTAGAGTGCTCTTCACTATCGGATTCAGAGGCTGCTGGAGATAATACTGGAGGTAAAGAATATCCGAGACCTCTTTTGGTCCTGATGTAGTACATCTCTGACTTTCCTTTTGGTATAGCCGTATGGATAGGAGTTCTTCCACCCTTACCGTAGTTGAGGCCATTCTTGAAGTCATAACCCATCTTTCGGATGATGTCTTTTGATTATTGACAGTAACGACGGAATTGAAGATGCCCCGTATCATTACTTTTGCTATCATCCGTATAACTGAATTGTTGTTCCGGTCCTTTACTAAAAAGTATTGGACTCTCGCCTTTCTTTCGAGCGGGAACAATATGATATGAATCCTTTGGGTGTTCAAATAAGACTTCTGTTTGAAGAGAATGCACAACTCCTATCGTAAATGATTGAAAGCTATCTAACATATCCAAATAGCACTTAGCATGATAAATGACATCAGTATACTGGAAAGTAGATGCTTTTTCATTGATTTGTACATTTGTATTTACAGCAGGACCTTTAGCCTTAGCAGGCTTGGTCAGATTGATTACAAGAGGGGGAGAAAAAGAACGTGGAGGAGGATTGGCTTTATTACGACGGAGGTCGATAACAAGCGGCTCAGAGGAGGTGAGCTCCCTTTTATCCTTGTTATGAGATAAATCAATAACAAGTGGCTCAGAAGAGGTGAGCTGCCTTTTTTCCTTGTTACGACGTAAGTCTATAACAAGTGGCTCAGAAGAGGTGAGCTCCCTTTGATCCTGATCATCATCAGTTGGTTACTTCTGGACTGGCAAGTGAATAGCCAGTGGCTTGGAAGACTGAGGACGAGAAACACGCCCTTTGACAGGTATGATGAGGGTGTCATTAGGCACTGCTTCTTGTTCTTCTTCAGTGTCCAGAGACAGCACTACCTTCATGAATTCATTCTTGTACATACGAGCATCGTTGCAGTATGCTTCGACGCCTTTGAAAGGATAGAGATCAGCAACCTCCTTTTGAACTTCTCCATTGTCATCAACATATTTGAAACATTGATGGAGAGTCAAAGGAACAATGTTATGCTCATGCAGGAATGGTCTTCCCAACAAAGCATTGTAAGAACAACCATGATTGTCAATGATATAGAAGGTCACCTTTGTGTGAAGATTGCCTATTTGAAGTTTTAGACGAATCTTGCCCAGAGGCTCACTCCTTCCCTGATTGAACCCAAGGATGGTGGTGATTGTACTGGAAAGACTATGTACTGGGATCTTCAATGCATCTAACATTGTCTTTGGCATGATGCTGAGAGCCGACCCTGGATCTATCAGAATACGATCGACTTTCATTGAGTCGACATATCCTGTATAGTAGAGAGGACGGTCGTACCTATTATCTTCCATCAACATGTCATCTTGTGTGAAAGTTATGTTTAGAATTAACTCCAACACACTATGACAATGGAGGCAAGAGACTGGTTCTGCTTTCGGCTTCTTTAGAAGGGCTAGACAGGTTTCTGCCTGCATGAGAACCTCACTCAGAGTTTTCTGAGTCTCTTTGGAGAGGCGCAAGAGCTCGAAGATGGACAGCCGGGCCGGTGTATTGGCTAACTGCGCCAAGATATCGAAGTTGTAAGACTTTTCAAGTCCGGAAGGAGATAACTTCTTCAAAGGTTTGTCGAAGCGGACTTGTTGTTTGCCTTTGTCAGCGACCGTCGGCTTGAGAGGAGTAGACTCTACAACCGGTGAGGATGCAGTAGGAATATCCTCAGTAGAAGCAGGCTGTACTGGAGTAGGCTCAGAAGAAGAAGCAGGATTATCTTGAGCTTCGGGGTAATCCTTTCGATAGGCTTTCCCTGATCTGGTGCCCAGTAAGATTTCCTCGTCAACTATGGGGTCAAAAGACACCATATTGCAAGTCTTTGTCTTGCTCTTAGAGCGGTCCTTCTTCTTGGAGGAAGAGGGAAGTTCGAACTCCGAGGTAAGATCCGGATGAATCCACATAATCTCGCCATTGTCAAGAGACAAGGGGACGAGACCTTCACTTCGTGGAGGAGGGAGATTCTCGATCTCAAGAGTAGCGTTGGGAATAGGAATGACACCATGCTGTACCATCTGGGGCGGGAAGTTACCGAATTGAACTAAAACCATGTTCGCTGTAACAGTCTTCTCGTCTTGCTGCAGAGTGACCACACCAGCGTTGACCAGCTCCTAAATTTTGCCTTTGAGCACATAACATACTCGAGTGGGATGCCCAATGAACCTGTGATAAACACAGTACTTATGATGATCAGTCTTACCGACTTCATCGGGCTTCTTCGGATCTGGGAGCTGGAGCTTATTGCTTTTGATCAAGCAATCAAAGATGCTCACTTTGTCATTCTTATCAAAAGAGTACTCTACTTTCGGACGAGGTTTTCTTGGTGGAGGTGCTGAAGGAGTAGAAGTGGACGTAGGGGGAGCTACGTTGACCATCAGAGATTCTTTGTTCTTATTCGTCAAGTTGATATTCAAAGTTTCTTTTCCCTTGCGGTTGTTCTGGCGATTGCCACCACCTGATGTCTGGTGTTCATCTCGGTCGGGGTTAGACATTTGTACCCGTAGTTGCTTAAATTTGTCGGCGCTAACTTCAGCTGCTTTAGCGTTGACAATGAAGGATGGCCAGTCTTGGGACTGAGTAGATCCTGTCCACATGCTAATGATTGGCAAAAGATTTGCCTTGCAGGTGTCTATGGTGACAGCGGCCGGAGTCCCAGGAGGTATTTTCAAAGCTTCCCGGCAGAACCTTTCAATGAAACTCTCAGCAGTTTTATTGTGTCTTTGCTTGATTTTATTGAGGGCTGACATGGTCATGTCGTTGATCCCCTCATAGAATCGTTCCAAGAAGATTTGTTTTAAACCTGAGAAGGAGGTGATACAACCATCGGGCAAGCTTCTGTACGAATCGTATGCTACGTCGGCTAAACAACCGACGAATACTCTGGTAAGAAGAGCGTCATTTGGCTGAAGTTGGACAGTCATTACCTCAAAGTGGTTAATGAACTGACTGGGAGAAGTGCTGCCATCAAACAGCGAGATTGTTGGGATTTTGTACTTAGAAGAAAATGGGACTTCCTTCCATTCAACTGGGTAGGGTTGCTTGATCCCCAACCTCTGCAAGTTGTCCTTCTCTTTGAAGGCCTTAAACTAAGTGCGCAGGAGCTTGACAGCTTCATTGGCATCTTCTACTGATGTAGAAGGAGCTGGCTGAGTCACAGTGTTAGAAGGAGGAACAGCGTGATAAGCACTACCCCCAGCACCTGACTGACTGGGTGTAGGTTGCATCTGTACAGGAGGTACTTGAGTAGATGCTACCCCCAGCCCTGCATTGAAAGGCACCGACGATGCTATGATTTCAAGATTTGTGGGAGGTACGGTCGGTGGAACTGTATGCTGGGCCACAATGATAGAATGCATACTTGCAACCATCTCGGCCATGGTCTTCAACTTGTTTTCTAATACAGCTATTCGTTGTTCTTGACTAGCCGAACTGGAAGCATCAGGATCTTCAGTGACAACATAAGCTGTCACTTCTCTAGGTACAGTAGAGGACACTGTATGTTCCGAACTTTCGCTGTATGCATCGTAGTCGGAGAAAGAATTATCTCCTGAGTGAGAAAGAGGAAGATAACCGGAAGGATCTTGAAGATTCTTTTGACCGATTGTGTCTCGGCTTCGGGATCGGGTATGTTGGAATACTCCATCAGAAAATTCTTGGAGTAAATCCAAATACCGCTGGCTTGGCTTGCGAGGCTTGCCGTGCTTGGAGCACTTCCTACCTCCAGTGTCTCTGGAAGTCATGTTGACAGAAGCGTACAAAACTTCGTCTTCGTCTTATGACATAGGTTCAGAGTTTGTAAAGTTCAGACGATCGAAGATAGATCGTCTTGTTGTCTGACAACAACATTTGATGACAACCTTGTTATTGCAATGGTGTCTAAGTGGTTGCACTAGGGATGTTGAGATGTTGTCCCGCTTTTGCTTGAGATGTTCTCTGAGATCAGGAACAATGACGGAACGAGAAGAAGTTCGAGGGATGTGTTCTTTGACAATATTCAGAACATGGTTCCGGTTCTTCAAATATTTTGTTCCCTGAGTGTACAGGGAAGTACTCATTTTATTGGCATAGGTGTCCGAATTTTTGATCCTGGAAGTTTGCTTCTGATGCTGGTTGGTCTTTGGCATTAGCTGTTTGCGTTTTACCGAAGTTGGTCGATTGAGATAAGTTCTTAGATCAGCAAACTCACCCCCAGGGGTGTCTGTCTGAGACACCAGCAATTTTCCCTGTCTTGAACGGAATATTTTGAGAGTTGGGAGATCTTGGAACTCTGCTACCGGAGTAGACAGAATACCTCTCTGATCAGTACACTTCCCTTTGGCAAGGATGGAAGAAGAACCCTTATTAGAGAGAGTTCTTGTACTGATTTGTGCCGGAGCACGTTCAGATTGATCTTCTACGGTAAAAACTGAGGAATACTGAGAAAAGACCAAAGGGCCTTTTTCTTTGTTTTGTGAAGAAGGGTTAGCTAAAGAGCGTTTCCCTCTGTTGTCTTCCAAGTCGTGGGACGAGGAAGCTTGAGAAAAGACCAACGGGCCTTTTCTTTTGTTTTAGGGAGGAGAAGGAATAGCCAAAAGACTACCCCCAGTGGATTGCGCAGGAGCAACAGGGTGCTTGAGAAGAGGAGTAGAGCTTTTCCCCTTGCTGTGAGAAGAGGGGAGAGTAGCCAAAGGGCTGTCTCTCTTAGACTGCGCTGGTGCAGTGTGCGCAGGGACTGAAGTAGCTGTTGGCGCACTGACAGGTTGCGCATGAGTAACTCTGGCAGAAGATCTTCTGGCCACAGTCTCAGCAACTTGCGCAGCAGGAGTCTTGTTGCCAGAGTGTTTGTGTTGCACTCTGGTTACTGGAGTGGTGGATTGCGCAGGCAGAGTTGCAGCCAACTGCGCCAGAGGAATAGGAGTCTTGCACTTTGACAGAGTAACATATAAAGTGTGTTGTGCACTGGCAAGGGAAGTAGCACACTGCGCATGGAAAGTAGCAGCAGACTGGGCAACAGAGACAGCAGTCTTGGAAACAAAGGCAGTAAACTGCGCAGCAGGCTGAGCAGCAGAAGCAGTAGACTGCGCAGCAGTCTTAGGCACCCACACTGGGTGAACTTTGCTTGTGGCAGAAGTTGTTGCAGTGCGAGGGGGGGTCCTGGAGTTGATCATCGCCTCGTAGGCCGTCTGGTTGACCTTTACAACCAGCGTCTTCTACGTCTTTCCGACAGACGCAACATCACATTGAGTTGTCACTTCCTCGTCGGAGGAGAAAGTCGTCCCCAGCAGAGTCGCCATTTTGTTTGCAAAAACAAAAGTTGATCTTTATTTCAACAAAGTTTGTAAGAAGATTACAAGAATTCTGGGAAAGTACAACTATAGGAATCCGATCTGAATGACGATCGCTTTATCCCTTGGACGATGTGAACTTTGAAGACGGTAGCCTCTGAAGATTGCAGCAGCACTTTGGCATGAACTCCTGATCTCTGGTGATGATTTCTGATATGTGTGTGATCCCCTCTAGGAAGGACTTAAAACTCTATTTATAGAGTTCTAGAAATAACTACTTTTTAGTTATTCTGGACTACGCAAGATGGATTGCGCATGCATTGGACCGCGCAGGCATCAGACTGCGCTGGCAGTTATTTGATCGTGGGCCAACTGTAGCGAACACATGGCATTATTTGATTGAAATGCGCATGATCGTGTACAGACGGTTACCACATAATGAGTCATTGATGGCATGAAGGCCACGTGTACTTTATCAGTTGTCTTGATGAAGTGCGCTACCTGAATTGCGCTGGCTTCAGGTTGCACTGAGATGGACCACGCTGCAGAGAGTCTGGCCAATTGCGCTGCATGTACAGCTGTCCTCGAGCGCTGTGCTGCACGATAAACGAACAGTTTCCTCGTCCTCCGTGCTGTCAGTTGTCAGAAGATCTGATTCTCTGTCAGGTAATGATGACAAGGACACGTCAGCTTGCGCACTTGGATGAGTGCGCAGTTCAGCCTGCGCAATCGAGTTGGTGCGCAATCTGTCTCCTGCGCAGTTCACTTGAAGGATGCCTAATTTGATTTTCATAACTTCTTTGATGGGTGCAACTTGATTTTTAGGACCTACAGTTGTCACAACTTGTTTATTTATTACAACTTTTAAAAAAAGGAAAGAAACTAAGCAGAAGGGTGCAACTAGGACTCTTGGTTCCTCTGTCTTGGTTTAGCTAACTCCTCGGAATCCAAGTCGGGTCCGTAGTAAGAAATATAGGCCATCTCCTCGTCATCTCAATAACCTAAAATATTGGTCTCCAGTCAGGAGGGAAACAAAAACATGCAAATCCTTTCCTGCATCTTATTTAATAAATAAAAGTGAGACAAGAAGCAGTTTATAACATAAATAAGTTTTCTAAACAATAAATAAAGAAGCAGTTATGTAATAAAACTCTGGAAAAGAAAATGATGCAATCTAGCCATCAATAGTGTATGAGCGCGTAACTTTCTGTGTCCGGCTAGGGATGGAGGCAGTAAGTGTTCTAGTGAACACGGTCCGGCTTCAGCCCAAGTGGGTTAGGCTTCCGCAATCCACAGTGATTTAGTAAGGGGGCTTTGACCATAGGTGTTAACACTACTCCCCAAATCCCCGAGGTAATGAGTCAGTCAGGCAGTCAGTATGATCAGAGAGGGATCCCGTGAGTCAAGTGTTGATTCAGCAGTTCTACTATACAATAATATTAATTATTAATTAAAATATAAGTTTGGATAAGTATGAACCTGCCTTGATGTTCCCGTTGTTGTAAGTGACGACAAGAACATACTCAGGCTAAGTCCGGGACTCAAGACCTACATTAATTGATACTCTATTTTAGAAGTCATTTCAAGGGTTTAACTAACCGCTAATAATTATAATAAACAATCATTTTAGTTATAAGAAAATATTTTCAAAGAAATAAGTCTTTAATTATTTAATACTTTAAATCGCATATAATAATAGATAAAAACAATTTTTCTAATTAAGTGGTTATTTGGTAAATAATACGAGAAATATTATACTTAAATTATTAGTAGATAATAAACGATTTTTTGTACTAATATTATAATTAGAATTTCTTATAAAAATATTTGGAGATACTTTGAAATTAAATAGTATTTTTGTTTACATAAACTAACCAATATTTTAATAGATATTTTCAATTAATAAGAAAACCATTTTACTAGTTTAGAAACGTACTTAAAACTCTTTAATTAAAATATCATCTAAACTTTATTTTAAATAAGATAAAGGCTTACTAAAATAATTTAACGATTTTATTACGAAATATTTTATATTAATAATTAGTGAAAAATTATTTAATTATATAAATAACTCAAAGATTTCCACGAAAAATATCTAACGTTTATTATAAAAATCTTTTTTGGTAATAAAACTATTTTTGGAAGATAATTAATATTTTACCCCAAAATAGTAAATAAAAGGGTTTTAGCCTAAAATTACTATTTTCTATATTAAGAATAGGCTTTAATATACAACTTTTTGTTTGAAACTAATTTTTAGTATTTTATTAATCGTAAACTTAATGGCAACAATATTAATAACATTTAAATCAACGTTATTCCTATAATATTTGTAATTAAACGTTTAGTAAACCATTACCTAAAAACATACACGTTAATATAACACTTTATATACATTACGACATACTCATAATTAATAATAATCTATCCATAATATTAATAAATTACAAGCATTTTATTAATAGGAAAGTATAATCTATCTATCCCAGAATTGACAGAGCTTTATTTTATCAATTTCGGTCGGAACACGATTGGTTTTGGTATTTTGTAAAAATACACAGAAATGTCAGGCTTACCAAATAGTTGATGAGGGAGTACCGAAGGGAGACCTCGGACTCGAAATACGGGTACGCAGAACAGAACGGTGTACGCACACGGGACGTACACGTGTCACCCCCATTTCTCGTATTTCGTATTTTGTGCGTATTTTGATTTTATCAGGTATTTTAATTTTCTGTACTTGCAGTATTCCTGGCTTCTCGTATTTTGCTCGGTTTTATTTTTGAGGAGACTTGGCTTGGTTTGACTTGGTTTAGCATGGTTTGGTTCTATTTTGGTTTATTGTTGGACCACCCTAACCTATACTACCCCTCAAGCTCACCCCACCACCACCATTTAATACCATTCCCCTCTCTCTCTCCTCACATTTACTTTCATTTATTTCCCCCACCAAGAAACCCCCTTCTTCCTCCATCCTCCAAACCCTAGTGGAAGAGAGGCAAGTTGCATCTTGCCAAACATGAGAATCCACTTTCATGAGTTCATCACTTAGCTTAGCTCATTGGGAGTAACTTTAGTTCTTTGTATTTTCGGATTTGGGGTTTTGTGGAGCTTGGGTCTTGTACTTTACATTTTCGGATTTTATATGTTTTGATGTGTTTTGGCCGATCTTGGGTGGGATTTGATGTGCTCATGTGGTAGAGAATCAAATTTCACCCAAGATGGACCCTTGGAAGTTTGGATTTGGAGCTCGGATGGCCGAGTTGTGATGTTGCTAAGTTTTCGGCCATGGTGTTCTTCCTTAGGAAGAAGATGACTCTGTGGTAGCCGATGGCGCCTATTTCCCCTGCGTAGGTCCGATGGCGCCTACTTTGGCCGCTTGCCCTTGCAAGTGCGCCTCTTGGCCGCACGCTCCTTAGCGCTGCGCGCCCCTTCCAAACAGAACGCTTCATAGCGCCTGTTCTCCTTGACTTGGCCGATGGCGCCTATTCTGTGAACTAGGCGCGGTTGGCCAATGGCGCCTACTTCTCCTTTGATTAGGCGCAGTTGGCCGGCCATCCTCAACTAGGCACCATCTGTCCCATCAGACTAGGCGCTATCTGTCCCATCAGACTGGGCGCCAAACTGTCCCATCAGTGGTAGGCGCAGTTCATTCTATGGACTAGGCGCAGTTCATTCTATGGACTAGGCGCAGTTCATTCTATGGACTAGGCGCAGTTCATTCCCCATGACCTAGGCGCACTTGGGCCGGCCTTATTCTAGGCGCACTTCAGTGAGCATGGTAGGCGCACTTTAGGGTGCTGCCTACTAGGCGCCCTCTAGTGCCCTCAACCTAGGCACACTCTAGAGTGTTGTCAACCCCCCCCTTTTTGGCACACTCTAGTGTGTTGCCACTCTGGCCTGCCCTGGTGTACCTGCATCCCTTGTGCCCCCAGAATCTTCTTATTTCTGGGTTTTATTTTAATGAATTGGAGCTTCAAGGATTTTGTTGCCCACGTCACGACTTGGCTCGACTTGGCACTTTTGACACAACTTGGAGTTTTGCCATTTTCTTGATCTTGACATGATTTGAGTTGACTTTTCATAAATTGTGACTAGAACTATATAACTGGAACCTGTTAACTTGACAACTTGCTAGTGGCCCGCGGCGGCGCACTTCCTTGTAACATGACATGATAATATAATAACTTGACAACTTGAGCTGCTGAGGCAGGCTTACTTGACTTGCTACGTGACTTGACACCGTGGGTGTGCATCTTGTGCTTGATTAATCTACTGGTCCAGTCTTGCATCATGTCTAGGACGTGAACCTCTGGGTACCACGGCCAGAGGTTCACATGAATTCGGACTAGGTAAATGATTAGTTCACAAAACTAGAACATGGAGATTTCCCGGCTACAGGCAATCCCGTTACCTGGGCGGCCTTGGGAATTGATGCTTGTCGACGAGTAGGGCACAATTCCAGCACACTGTTAGGTGTTGCACCCCTTGATGGTACTTGAGGGTACACTTGTCTCTCGGACAATGTACCCACCTGAACCCAGCTCCTTGCTTGCGTTCTGGGTAGCCTGGATAGTCTGCAGGGCCTGTGGCTGATAGGAACATCTCATTGCATCTTGCTAGTAACTAGGTTGTGACAACCCTAGTTAGTTAATTTATCAAGCCGTAGGACTTGCTTGGTCGTTGTGAAATGGTTGGCGCCTGGTCTTGTCTAGCCTTGTCTTGCTTGCCTAGTCTTGCCTAGGCCTGATCTAGTCCCTGTACCTGGCTCTCATCCCGAGCATGCTTGTCTTTATTTTAATTTTAGATAAATGGTCTAGCGCATGCGTTATTCAGGCGAAGGGTTACAACCCCGGTCCTTGTTTGGTTTAAGGGTTGTAACCTGGGAGACCGGAATATTCTCATGTTATGACCAGTTATCGCCCTATTGCATATATTTCTTTCTTGTACCTTTATTTTCATTCCGACTTGATATGCTGGTTTTAGTTCTTGTGCATGGCCTCCTTTGTGGCACTTGCTCTTTCTGGGGTCTGACCCAGCTGGTTTTGTATGGCCAAATTTCGGAGCAGCTACCGAGGATCTACCGCAGTTCCAGCCCGATGGTGTCAACTAGAAGAAACCGGGGCCAAGAGTGGGTTTCTATTTTTGTACCGCTCACTCATATGTAAATTAAATATTCTTTTGAGGCGTTTGCCGGCGAGCACCTGTTAGCTCGTATGTACATTTTCTTGATGCTGTAAACATGATGAACAGATCCTAGGGTTGATCATGTATGATGTACTCTTTGCTAGTCCTGACATTTTGTAAGACTAGCTGCTTGATCATCCAATATGTAATATTTGGGACGCCTTGTATTTATATATTTGATGCTCAGACATCTTGTAATCTTAACGCTTGCTTGAGATTGAGACAATAGGCTTGCTAATGACCACAGGAGACTGATGGCTTGTAGTTAACCCTCATATTTCTAGACAGCCGTGACCGTATACCGAGGTGTTTTCCATTTCGATATACGTAGCTGGCTGTGTATGCCCCCGCTCTCCAGTATTCTGGTTCTGGGGCGTTACACGGTTTAAGTGGTGGCCCATGCAGGTCTCGAAAATTCAAGAAATGTGAGGGTTACCGGTAGATGTCTCAATCAGTAATCTCCCTTGATCTCTGCTCGTACTCTCTATTCCCTGGGAATCTTGATTCGGTCACTTGCATGCATCCTTGCTCTTTCACTGTCCTTCCTTATCGTTTCCCCCTGTCGTCTTCTTCAGCGGCACTGTTCCCGGACGTGCCGATCAGCCAGGAGAAGCCCAGCATGAACCCCAGCAACAAGAGGAGCAGTCTCAGGACTCTGGAGCGGCCTCTAGAGTTGTACCTTCTGGAGGTCAGGAATCTCGTGTTCATGAAGCTCAGCCCGTTCCGCCTGTGAGACAAGAGGAGGGAGCCTTGGTAGGGCTTATCAGAGATTTGCTTGCAGCCCAGGATCGTCGAGGCGACGCCCTGCACCAGGAAGTTCATGAAGCACTGAATAGAGGAGGTCACCAAAGGAACCAGGCGGCCAACAGTTTCAAGCGCTTGAACCCTCCGTTCTTCGATGGCAGCGAAGACGCAATCGCCGCGGATGCATGGCTTCAGGATACCGAGGTAGTTCTGGAAGCGGCGAGGACTCCAGAGAATGAGAAGGTGGCAGTGGTCCGCCTACAGTTGTTGGATCTTGCCCGCAATTGGTGGGCAGCTCAGGCCATGGGATTGGCAGCGCCAGTCCCTTGGGCAGTATTTAGGGAGAGGTTCCAGACGAAGTACTTCGATGCCGTGGCACGGTACGATTTGCAGACTAGATTCACCAACCTGAAGCAAGGAGGCAGGACGGTCGATGGCTATGCGACCGAGTTTTCGAGGCTGAGTAGGTTTGCCCCCACCTTGGTGGCAACCGAGTATGATCGGGCCCAGCGTTTCCAGCAAGGGCTCCACTTGGAGATTTTGTTAGCAGTTGAGCAGTTCGAGCACCAGACGTTCGACGCCGTGTTGAGGGCAGCCAGGAGGCATGAATACACCTCCCAGAGGATTATGGATAGGACCGGAAGTAGGAAGTGGTCCCACAGCCAGTCGCACCAGTCGTCAGCACCAGCCCCGGCAGCTAGGGGTATTACGATTGGAGCTCCGAGTCGGACGGCCTCAGTAACGTCGGACCGACATTCGATCCCGACGTTTCCTCAGCAGCAGCAGAAGCAGATATCTTCTTCCACAGTAGGATGTTCATACTGTGGGAAGCCGGGCCATGTGGTGGCAGAGTGTCGGAGGGCACAGGGATTGTGCCTAGCTTGTGGGGCGGCGGACCATAGGATAGGGTCGTGCCCAAATCGAGGGAGTTCATCCTCGTCCAACCTTACTAGTCCTTCAGTTAGGGGACCAGCACCAGTACAGCAGCAGCACCCGAGGCCGATGTTGCCTCAGAATCAAGCTTTTCAGCAGCAGAGTCCCCAGCAGTATGCTCAGGCCCAGGCTCAGATTCAGGCCAGGCATAGAGGTAATCAGCAGAGAGGACAGGCACCCAGAGGTCAAGTGATGGCAATGACCGCAGCAGAAGAGGTAGCGCCAGGTGAGGTTGTGGCAGGTACAATTCTCGTCAACTCTACCCCAGCATCAGCATTATTTGATTCTGGTGCATCTCATTCATTTATGTCTGCACGATTCGCGACACGGATAGGATTGGAGCCCGAGTCATTATCAGTGAGGCTTGATGTGCTTACTGGTAATGGTCTTGTGGGAGTAGATCGAGTGTTTTCCTCGTGTCGGATCGTAGTTAGCGGTAGAGAGTTCCCCGCTAGATTGGTAGAGTTTCCCCTGGCAGATTATGATGTAGTCCTAGGTATGGACTGGTTGAGAGATCATTATGCCAGGATAGACTGCCACATTGGCAGAGTTATCTTTAGTATCCCCGGAGAGCCAGAGTTTTCATTTTCCAGAGGCGCAGTAGAGCCCTCTTCCCCGGTATTACGGATGGCAGTAGCAGCAGTGCAGTTACCCAGGATTGTGGACGAGTTTCCAGATGTCTTCCCAGAGGAGCTTCCAGGTATGCCGCCAGAGAGGGAGATCGAGTTCACCATAGACTTGATTCCCGGAACCGCACCAGTGTCAGAGCGAGTCTACAGGATGGCGCCTTCAGAACTAGAGATTTTGTATAAGATGATTGAAGACTTGAGAACCAAGGGATTCATCCGTGCTAGTGGATCGCCTTGGGGAGCCCCTATGCTTCTTGTGAAGAAGAAAGATGGTACGTCCAGGCTATGTGTTGATTACCGTACCTTGAACTCAGTGACGATCAAGAACAGATACCCTCTCCCGAGGATTGATGACTTGTTCGACCAGCTTAAAGGGGCTTCAGTATTCTCGAAAATAGACTTGAGGTCAGGCTACCATCAGATCAGGGTCAGAGAGCAAGACATCCCGAAGACGGCATTCAGATCAAGGTACGGGCATTGGGAGTTCCTAGTTATGCCCTTTGGAGCAACCAATGCGCCGGCAGTGTTCATGGATCTCATGAACCGTATCTTCATGCCTTACTTGGACCAGTTTGTGATCGTATTCATTGATGACATCCTGGTCTACAGCAAGAGTGAAGCAGAGCACGATCAACATCTCAGAGTTGTCCTTCAGACACTTAGAGAACATCAGTTGTACGCCAAGTTCAGCAAATGCGAGTTCTGGCTCGATCGCATTTCGTACTTGGGTCATATCATTACCCGCGGAGGAGTGGAAGTGGATCCCCAGAAGATTGTGGCCATTGAGTCGTGGCCAGTTCCTAGATCAGTAGCAGAGGTTCGCAGCTTTCTTGGATTGGCCGGCTATTACCGGCGATTTGTTTCAGATTTTGCTAGAATTTCAGCGCCGATGACCCAGTTGACCAGGAAGGATGTGCCATTTGTTTGGACAGCAGAGTGTCAGGAATCCTTTGAGAAATTGAAGCGAGGTTTGATGACGGCTCCCATTCTCACTCTTCCGGATGGGACCGGTGGATTCACAGTGTATCGTGATGCTTCAGGGAAGGGATTAGGATGTGTTCTGATGCAGCATGGGAAGGTAATTGCTTATGCTTCACGGCAACTTCGCGATCATGAGAAGAATTACCCAACCCATGATTTGGAGCTAGCAGCAGTTATTTTTGCATTGAAGCTTTGGAGGCACTACTTGTATGGTGATAGAGTTGAGATTTTCACGGATCATAAGAGCCTGAAGTATGTATTTACCCAGAAGGACTTGAATATGCGGCAGAGAAGATGGCTAGAATTATTGGTGGATTATGATGTCAACTTGCGGTATCATCCAGGGAAGGCTAATGTTGTAGCAGACGCCTTGAGCAGACGAGCAGGAGTCTATCTCCTGACAGCACAACCAGAATTATTGTCAGATCTTCAGAAGATGGGTATTGAAGTAATTCTTCCTTCCAGCGTGGCTTTGATGGCTAGTATTCAAGTTCAGTCCAGCATAGTTGAGAGGATCAAGGCATCGCAGTCGGCAGACCAGAAGATTCAGCGGCTCAGAGCAGAATGTGAGGCAGGACGCAGACCAGAGTTGAACATTCATGAGGATGGTACACTTAGATATGGCTCGCGTCTTTGTGTGCCCAGTGGAGATATCAGACAGGAAGTCATGGTAGAAGCTCACAGTTCGCAGTATTCCATTCACCCAGGTGGCACGAAGATGTACAGAGATATCCGTCAGCACTTTTGGTGGAATGGCATGAAGCGAGAGATAGCCCGATTTGTCTCGCGGTGTTTGGTTTGCCAACAGGTTAAAGCTGAACATCAGAGGCCAGCCGGACTACTTCAACCTTTGCCTATCCCAGAATGGAAATGGGAGCATATTACCATAGATTTCGTCACAGGATTGCCGAGATCTCCAGCAGGCAAGGATGCTATTTGGGTTATCGTGGACAGGCTCACCAAGGTTGTGCACTTTCTCCCTTTCAGAGTTGGGCAGTCAACGGCGCAACTGGCAGACAGGTACCTCAGGCAGATTGTCAGGCTTCATGGAGTGCCAGTCAGCATAGTGTCAGACAGAGATTCGAGATTCACTTCTCACTTTTGGCGTAGTCTTCATCAGAGTTTGGGGACTCGTCTCAAGTTCACTTCAGCATATCATCCGCAGACAGATGGTCAGTCGGAGCGCACGATTCAGACTTTGGAAGATATGCTAAGAGCTTGTATGCTAGACTTCGGTGGTTCGTGGGAGGATCACCTGCACTTGGTGGAGTTCTCGTACAACAACAGCTACCAGGCCAGTATCCGGATGGCACCCTTCGAGGCCTTGTATGGCAGGAAGTGTAGGTCCCCGCTAGCATGGGACGAAGTCGGAGAAAGGCAGATGCTCGGTCCGGAGATGATTTCTCAGACTGTCGAGGTAGTCAGGAGAGTCAGAGATCACATCCGAGTTGCTCAAGATCGCCAGCGCCGTTGGGCAGACTTGCATCGGCGTCCCGTAGAGTTTTCTGTAAACGACCATGTGTTCCTTAGGATCTCGCCCAACCGTGGCGTCATTCGCTTTGGCACACGGGGAAAGCTTAGTCCTAGGTATATAGGGCCGTTTAGTATCCTGGAGCGAGTAGGAGATGTGTCCTATCGTCTCGCTCTTCCACCGTCGCTAAGCGAGGTGCATGATGTCTTCCATGTATCTCAATTACGACAGTACATCCCGGACACGAACCATATCCTGGATCATTCGAATTTGGTCGTTGGTACCGACCTTTCGTATGAGGAAAAGCCCGTGTCTATATTGGACCGGAGAGAGAAGATCCTCAAGAACAAGACTATTAATCTAGTCCGTGTTGCTTGGGGTCATCACTCTCTGGGAGAGTCAACGTGGGAGCGTGAGGACGACATCCGATCGCGTTATCCCTATTTGTTTGACTCGTAAGGTATAATGTCTTCCTTGTGCCTTACACCCGTTCCATCCTTGATTGAATGCATGATTGTATGGCTGCCTGCTTAGCGTAACTTGCCTGTGATTAGTCTAGCCTGTCGTGGCAATCTCTAGCCCCTTGATTAAATTCCGAGGACGGAATTCTTTTAAGGTGGGTAGAGTTGTCACCCCCATTTCTCGTATTTCGTATTTTGTGCGTATTTTGATTTTATCAGGTATTTTAATTTTCTGTACTTGCAGTATTCCTGGCTTCTCGTATTTTGCTCGGTTTTATTTTTGAGGAGACTTGGCTTGGTTTGACTTGGTTTAGCATGGTTTGGTTCTATTTTGGTTTATTGTTGGACCACCCTAACCTATACTACCCCTCAAGCTCACCCCACCACCACCATTTAATACCATTCCCCTCTCTCTCTCCTCACATTTACTTTCATTTATTTCCCCCACCAAGAAACCCCCTTCTTCCTCCATCCTCCAAACCCTAGTGGAAGAGAGGCAAGTTGCATCTTGCCAAACATGAGAATCCACTTTCATGAGTTCATCACTTAGCTTAGCTCATTGGGAGTAACTTTAGTTCTTTGTATTTTCGGATTTGGGGTTTTGTGGAGCTTGGGTCTTGTACTTTACATTTTCGGATTTTATATGTTTTGATGTGTTTTGGCCGATCTTGGGTGGGATTTGATGTGCTCATGTGGTAGAGAATCAAATTTCACCCAAGATGGACCCTTGGAAGTTTGGATTTGGAGCTCGGATGGCCGAGTTGTGATGTTGCTAAGTTTTCGGCCATGGTGTTCTTCCTTAGGAAGAAGATGACTCTGTGGTAGCCGATGGCGCCTATTTCCCCTGCGTAGGTCCGATGGCGCCTACTTTGGCCGCTTGCCCTTGCAAGTGCGCCTCTTGGCCGCACGCTCCTTAGCGCTGCGCGCCCCTTCCAAACAGAACGCTTCATAGCGCCTGTTCTCCTTGACTTGGCCGATGGCGCCTATTCTGTGAACTAGGCGCGGTTGGCCAATGGCGCCTACTTCTCCTTTGATTAGGCGCAGTTGGCCGGCCATCCTCAACTAGGCGCCATCTGTCCCATCAGACTAGGCGCTATCTGTCCCATCAGACTGGGCGCCAAACTGTCCCATCAGTGGTAGGCGCAGTTCATTCTATGGACTAGGCGCAGTTCATTCTATGGACTAGGCGCAGTTCATTCTATGGACTAGGCGCAGTTCATTCCCCATGACCTAGGCGCACTTGGGCCGGCCTTATTCTAGGCGCACTTCAGTGAGCATGGTAGGCGCACTTTAGGGTGCTGCCTACTAGGCGCCCTCTAGTGCCCTCAACCTAGGCACACTCTAGAGTGTTGTCAACCCCCCCCTTTTTGGCACACTCTAGTGTGTTGCCACTCTGGCCTGCCCTGGTGTACCTGCATCCCTTGTGCCCCCAGAATCTGCTTATTTCTGGGTTTTATTTTAATGAATTGGAGCTTCAAGGATTTTGTTGCCCACGTCACGACTTGGCTCGACTTGGCACTTTTGACACAACTTGGAGTTTTGCCATTTTCTTGATCTTGACATGATTTGAGTTGACTTTTCATAAATTGTGACTAGAACTATATAACTGGAACCTGTTAACTTGACAACTTGCTAGTGGCCCGCGGCGGCGCACTTCCGTGTAACATGACATGATAATATAATAACTTGACAACTTGAGCTGCTGAGGCAGGCTTACTTGACTTGCTACGTGACTTGACACCGTGGGTGTGCATCTTGTGCTTGATTAATCTACTGGTCCAGTCTTGCATCATGTCTAGGACGTGAACCTCTGGGTACCACGGCCAGAGGTTCACATGAATTCGGACTAGGTAAATGATTAGTTCACAAAACTAGAACATGGAGATTTCCCGGCTACAGGCAATCCCGTTACCTGGGCGGCCCTGGGAATTGATGCTTGCCGACGAGTAGGGCACAATTCCAGCACACTGTTAGGTGTTGCACCCCTTGATGGTACTTGAGGGTACACTTGTCTCTCGGACAATGTACCCACCTGAACCCAGCTCCTTGCTTGCGTTCTGGGTAGCCTGGATAGTCTGCAGGGCCTGTGGCTGATAGGAACATCTCATTGCATCTTGCTAGTAACTAGGTTGTGACAACCCTAGTTAGTTAATTTATCAAGCCGTAGGACTTGCTTGGTCGTTGTGAAATGGTTGGCGCCTGGTCTTGTCTAGCCTTGTCTTGCTTGCCTAGTCTTGCCTAGGCCTGATCTAGTCCCTGTACCTGGCTCTCATCCCGAGCATGCTTGTCTTTATTTTAATTTTAGATAAATGGTCTAGCGCATGCGTTATTCAGGCGAAGGGTTACAACCCCGGTCCTTGTTTGGTTTAAGGGTTGTAACCTGGGAGACCGGAATATTCTCATGTTATGACCAGTTATCGCCCTATTGCATATATTTCTTTCTTGTACCTTTATTTTCATTCCGACTTGATATGCTGGTTTTAGTTCTTGTGCATGGCCTCCTTTGTGGCACTTGCTCTTTCTGGGGTCTGACCCAGCTGGTTTTGTATGGCCAGATTTCGGAGCAGCTACCGAGGATCTACCGCAGTTCCAGCCCGATGGTGTCAACTAGAAGAAACCGGGGCCAAGAGTGGGTTTCTATTTTTGTACCGCTCACTCATATGTAAATTAAATATTCTTTTGAGGCGTTTGCCGGCGAGCACCTGTTAGCTCGTATGTACATTTTCTTGATGCTGTAAACATGATGAACAGATCCTAGGGTTGATCATGTATGATGTACTCTTTGCTAGTCCTGACATTTTGTAAGACTAGCTGCTTGATCATCCAATATGTAATATTTGGGACGCCTTGTATTTATATATTTGATGCTCAGACATCTTGTAATCTTAACGCTTGCTTGAGATTGAGACAATAGGCTTGCTAATGACCACAGGAGACTGATGGCTTGTAGTTAACCCTCATATTTCTAGACAGCCGTGACCGTATACCGAGGTGTTTTCCATTTCGATATACGTAGCTGGCTGTGTATGCCCCCGCTCTCCAGTATTCTGGTTCTGGGGCGTTACAACACGGAACGGAAACCCGCGCGGGGTGACGCGGACACGTGCGCGGGCGCTGCGCAGGCGGGGCAGCCGCGCACGGCGCTGTCACGCGGCGAAAAGCCGCTTGACACGCGAGGGAAGGCCGGGGACGGCCGTGCGGCCTGCAGGGGAGCTGCTGGCACACAGGATGGCCGGGGACGTCTGGGCGGCTGGCGGGGAAGCCGCTGGCGCGCACGGGATGGCCGGGGACGGTTGGACGGGCTGCTGGTCTGCAACGGGGATGGCCGTGCGGGCGGTCATCGGCCAGAGATGCGGTCGGGGCGCAGTCGAGGGTGACGAAAATACCCCCGATTGGGGTGTCAGATCGACCGGGGTGGCGCGTAGATCGTTAGGACGGAATCGGTTTCGGAAATGGATGAGTGTGGAGGAAGATGGAAGAGGTTTGGAAAGGTGGAAAGATTCTATTCATTTTTTTTGGAGAGGAAAGGTTCCTGATATATTTTACATGGAGATAGAGGGGAGAGGTTACATATGAGTGGTGAGAAAGAGATGGAGAGATAAGGGGAAAGTTTGAGAACGTGGAAGGAATTATAGAAAAACTGGAAGTGGGTCATGGGTTTATTTATTTATTTGTTTTTTAAAAGAGCATTTTACAGGCTCAAACCGTGCTAGCATCTGGAATCAGCAGAGCACAACTACTGCATACAAGCCAAAAACCTGACAATGGGATTGCCCAAAGCTCATGGTAGCAAACTTGTCTTCATCCATGGCCCAAGTTAGCAAAAAATTGGAAATCTAGGGATGTTGGACCGGGCTAAGTTTTTTTTGGAATTTAGGCTTGAAATAAAACGTATGGGTAATTATTTGGAGATTAATCAGTTTGGGCAGGGAATGAATCTACTTATAAGAAAGTTTAGAAGAAGGAGAAAAACGATCAAGATAAAAATATAAAAATCTGCTTATAACTAATCTAATAACTACCGATAATGTAACCTATTAGCAATAATACATAATTTAAATAATAATAATAATAATAATAGTAATTAAAATGGGAGGGGATTTTACATCTAGGGGGTTCGACTTATTTCGACTTTGTACTACAACTTGCTTTCGGTAGGGAATCCGGTAGATGATGGCTATCGCAGTATGTTTGGGGACAAAAATTGGAAGCTTACGAAGGGTTCCCAACTTCTAGCTGGAGGAGAGATATATTGTGGTATGTACAGGATCAAGCCGCTGAGGTGTACAAACAGCCCACAAACATCGGATGGAGGCTCGAGGGTTGTTTGACAGGAGTTTGTGAATCGTCGAAAACTTGCTGAGAGGATCCTTTGAAATGACTTGAGGGATACAGAGGATTCAGTTCGTCGAGACAAAGTTACGAATGTAGATGAGTCAAAGATTGAGGGTCAGGTTCCATGACGGCTGGTCGGTCTCCAGATGGTTGATGTTCTATGGATCCAATTTTAGTGATGGGTGGTTTGCCAAAATCTTATTGAACGATATTGGTTTCAACAGTTTGAAACTATGAAGGAGATTAGGTGTGCAACAAACTCAATCCTAGCGAGTCAAATTCTTCATTTCAAATATCATGATCATGATGTTATCATAATAATTTTAAGAACTATTATTTTTAGAGGAAAATTTAATTATAATTTTTTCGTGATAAGGTCTTTGAAATGAAAAATCAATGATATAAAAAAGTTGTACTTAAAGTGTATTTGTTATAGGGTATTTTAGGTAATATGATATTTTTTGTATGTGTAAACTAGCATGACAAATTACTTAAGTATATCCAGGTTAGAGAGAATTTTGAGGTTATAACGTATTTAGGATAGATTGCTTGTTTGTGGTTTTAATTTTGAGGGCAAATTATTTTAAGGGGAATACTTTGTAGCACCCACAAATTTTTTATATAATATTTGTTTGTATTTATATTATAAAAAGTATTAATTTAACTTTATGAATTCCTTAGTATATTATTATTTTAATAGAATATTATAATAAATTTTGTATTATTTATTAAGGATTATATTTAAGAGAGAAAGATTATACCGAAATAGATGGCAAGCGGACAATAAGCTGCACCGCCAGCCCTTTTTGGAAATTTAATGTTATTCTTAGTATGTTTTAATTCTAATCAACTCATGTTTTTATATATAAAAATAATTATATTATTTCAGACATTTCTATTTTAATTAGTTTTTGTTATTACTTGTATATTATTGTATTAACGGATTTTATTTTAGGTTTGAATTAAATATAAATATATGTTTGTTCTAGAAAGCCTATTGATATTAGGCTTATCATTCCAATTGATGTGTTTCTCTATATTAGAATCATATTTCTATTAAATTTTTAAAAAGAATGAGATATAATTGTGTGAACGAAACGTGAAAATTGTCCTTCCAAACTGATAGGACATGGCGAAGACCGAAGAAAAGTCACACAAACCAAATAGCTAAAATCACAAAGAAAGCACAATACAAACACCAATATATTTACGTAAAAAATTTTGACAGAAAAAATCATGAGACGATCAGAGTCCAACAAGAAAAAGCCTTCATTAATAGAATAAGAAGATAAACCAACTCCTTACAAACTTCTCTCCCGATCAACGGATCACCTCAGTACTTTAATAGATGGAAATAGATTACAGTGACTCAGTGAGTAGAATAAAGAATTATCGAAGACAAGATGACGAGGAAGAGCAATGAACAACTCCTCGAAACGATCTCTCCTCGAAGCAACTCCCCAAACACCCTTGAAACTCCAAATCTCTCTCTCTCTCTCTCTCTCTCTCTCTCTCTCTCTCTCTTCCTATCTTAGTATGTTGCAACCTTTCAGAAATCCCTCCTTTTGATCTCTTGATAGTAGATGATAATGAATTAGTGTTAGGAAAGACCTATTTAAAGCACCCCAATCTCGAAAAGATCCAGGTTGTTAATCACGATCCATTGGTGTAAATAAAACACTTAATTCGACCTTCAGTCACCTGTATACCGAAGGTATACCGGTAGCGGTATACCAACAGTGTACCAAAAAATTGGCCATTTCGAGTCTGGATCTATTATGGAACAAAACCGTGTCAAATCAATATACTTTTGAAATACTAGTAGCGGTATACCTTCAGTATACCTCTGACTTTAATACATATTTTCCAATGTATTTTGATACGTTCTCAAATTGAGCCATCTTCATCGCCTTCGACTTCCTAGCTTCTCCAACACATGGATGCCACTCCTTGCACTCCGGAGTGTTCTTCAGATAGGTTGGGAACCCCACCCAACACCAACAAATCTCTCATTTTCCAACTAGGTGGAGGAGATCCCATTCTAATGATCTTCCTGTAATACTCAAATTTATCCATTGGAAAAATCGTCGTGAGCATATCCGCTCCATTGTTCTATGTATGAACATTTTTAAGCACCGCTTCCTTTGCCTCAAGCACATCTCATATTCAATGATATCGAGTTGCATTATGCTTAGATTGACTATGAAATATCGGATTATTTCTAAGATGAATAGCGTTTTGGCTGTTCACAACAAAATGTACTATTCTTGCTAAAGTCTCATTTCCTGCAAGATCTCATTCATCCATAATAACTCCTTACAAGTCTTCGTCATAGTAATAAACTTTCTCTATCGTAGACAAAGTAACACACTTCTGCAACCGCGACTGCCACGAAATAGCTCCACCAGCAAACATCATAACATAATCTGAAGTCGATCTTCTGGTATACACATCCCCAACTACATTAGCGTCATTATACGCAACTAGCTTCGACTCGTCACTCCCGAATGAAAGCTTCCAATCAACAGTGCCCTGAAGATAATGAATGATCCACTTGACCCCCCTCCAATGTATCCTTCCCGGATTAGAAGGATACCCGCTCACCATACCTACTGTATGAGCAATACATTGTCTTGTACACACCATGACATACATGAGACATCCCACTAATAAAGTATATGGAACTTTCCCACAGTGAACTTAAAGTTAGCTGTAACAGGGCTGTTCACTTTCTTCGACACATCATCCCGAGAAGATGAAGTACCAGTGAATATACCACTTAGGACAACTAAAACAATTAAACTCTCTTCCCCCCTCTCTCCCTCCCTCTCTCTCTCCCTCTTTCGATTAATCTTCATCCCAAGAATAGTATTCGATGCGCCCAAATCCTTTATAGAGAAGGTCGCATTCAGTTGGCGCTTCAACTTGATTTTTTTGACACACCAATAGCATATCATCAATATATAGCAATAAAATGATGAAATCATCATCGACATAATACTTAGCAAATGCACAATAGTTCGATGTCGTGCATATATAACCATGTTCCCCATAAATGACTCAAACTTTATATCTACTACAACAATGCCTGCTTCATACCATATATACCCTTCCTTAACTGGTAGACTTAATATGACTTGTCCTTTTCACAAAATCTCTCAGGATGCTCCATGTATAATTCATTCTTTAAATCATCGTAGAGAAATATCGTATTGACATCCATTTGCTGAATCCCTAAATCAAAATTGTCAACTAAACCTATCACTACCCGAATAGATAACAACTTGATAACCAACAAATTTTTTTATCGAAATTCACACCCTTCTGATGATTGTAGCCTTCGACTACCAGCCTCGTTTTGTATCAAAGGTGAGTAGTATCTCATGTTTGCTTCACTCTGAATACCAATTAATTATTCAAAGCCTTCTTGCCCTTTGGCAATCATACCAACCCATAAGTAGAGTTTGTCTGTAAAAAAACTTATCTTCTCATGAATGGATGCATCCATTTCTGCCTATATTCGTCTTCTTTTGCCTTTGTGAAGCTTTCAGGCACTTCCCCGTTAGTCAATCCCACATACTCATCTGGCTAGTACCTTGTTGATGATCAATGCTCTCTCGTACTCATCCTTAATGGAGCCTCTGGTGGTGGTTGTGTACTAACAGCCTCATTCCCTTCAGATACTATATGATCGACATGCTCATCCTCCTAAGGGTCACCCTAATCATTATCAGCAGACAGATGACCAATATTAGGGAAAAATTCGTATAGTGGCTTCCCTATAACTGGATTCTTTGCATTGTCCTCTACAAATAGCTCGAAGTGGGATGATTCTAACTCAGGCAAATCTTCAACCTTAGAAGGCATCTCAGAATCACAAGTGTTGGTTATGGCCTGATCCTTGATGAATACCACATACGTGCTTTTATAGAGCTTTCCTTCCACTGGGTCGTAGATTATATACCTAAACTCATCCCAACCATCGCCAACGAAGATGTACTGCCTCATCTTTGGCACAAGTTTGAACCTCTCATCCTTCGGTATATGCACAAAGACCTTACACCCAAACACTCAAAGGTGATTGTATGACGTCTCTTTGTCATATCATAATTTATCAGGCACATTACCCTGCAAAGGAGCATTAGAAGATAAATTAATAACATAATTTATCAGGCACATGACCAATGTTAGAAAAATACCATATTCTGCTATCCAACCATGAAGTGCGTGCACCTATCCAATTTTATGGACTTAAATCCTTGAATCACTTTTTGGCTTAATAAGTAGCTCATTCTTTTCTCACCGATATGGCTAAGCCGTATGTGCCACAACTCGGTAGACGCAACATTGACCGTGTTCACCTCCCATATCCCATGCGCACTCTCTTCCATATAGTAGAGACCAACTTCTTGTTTCTTCTGACAATCACCAACGAACCCATGGAAAGCTTCCACTGATAGTTCCCAAATAGATTGAAAAATCCCTCATCATCCAATCTTTCAACCGATACCAGATTAAAATGGATATCGGAGACATGACAAACACATTTGAGCACAAAAGTTGCTTCTTTATTGGTCTTTAAATGCACATCTCCTATGGCAACAGCCTTTGACACATTTCCGTTATCCATCTTCAATAATCTATATTCTTTTGTTGTATATACGACAAATAGTGCCCTATTGTGATATACGTGTATCGAGGACCCTGATTCCACCTATGAGCCCCCTAATTTTAGGGCTCTTTTAATTTTTTTAAATGAATTAATTTCCATATATAATTTTATTATAATTAGTTTTGATCTTTAAATGTACCTTTTCGTGACTTTGATTTTTCGAGCACCAGGGATGTCAATCTCTCAAAACTTTATTCTTGAGTTTTGCAGTAGATAAGATTATCTTCATTTTGATATATCATGTCCCACTCAAACTTGATCATTTGCATTCTATTTACATCGTGCAACTTTCTGGTCAATTTAGGCAATTTGACCATCTTCTGAAAAACTTGACCTAACTTCTAATTTTATTGCGGGACTCGACATCGATCCAACCTAATCGACCCAATATATGATTTTGATCTATTTTGATTCTACTACACACATGCCACTTGTGTGCCATCCAATTGATCTTTTGCATGCAATTATTTCATCAATGATCATAATTGATCTAATTGTAGTCATGATCGCACCAAGCCTAAACCTAACCTAATCCAACCCTAACCACTCAACCCAACTGCATGTGACGCCCCCCCCCCCCCAAAAAAAAAACACACCAAACACCCACAATTCAAACATCAAATCCTCAATTTCCCTCAACTGTAAACCCCCTGAGTTATTTAATAATTCTTTTTTACCTTATTTAGAATTAATAATAAGTAGAATTAGATAATTGCTTTCATGAAACTGTTTATATTCATATGTGTATGTAATCTTGTACATATGTTCATGTTTATATTAAACACATGCTTAGAAGTTTATCAGTATATTTATAGGTATAGAGTTAGATGTATATGCATGTCACTTATATAAATACGTGTATACAGTTATAACCAATTATTGTATATATTTGTATGAAAATTATATACATATAGATATAGTATAATTTAATAATTATAAATAAAAAATAGGTGCTTATAATTATATTTATGTATAGCCTGCATCTCATTGCCCTACTCTTCTATTTCTAAATTGTTCTTTAGGCCAAGTCCAATCAAAACATAATTGTTTTTCTTCCAAGGCCCCCAGCGGACCCACCATTTTATTTTCCATGTTCCTTTCTATTTTTTTGGCAGCCTACTTACTCTTAGGCCAATTTACTAGAAGCCCAAGGCCAACCTCCTTTTCTAATTGCTACACCTTGCTAAGTACTACGTACTATTTCCATGCAAAGAAATCCCCACCACACAACCATGTTGTATAATCATTGTAGCCAAGCAGTGCACGCCTTGTACCACCCCTACCCTTTCTACCTGGCCGACCAAGCAAATCCCTTTCTCCTCACTCCCCTTCTATATAACTTATAGTATTCAGTAGAGAAACCCTAACATCTACCCACAAGCCATCTTCATCCCTTCTTCCACTGTTCCATTCAGGATTCCTACCATCTTCCTCCTAACAACACAACCACCACCATCACCATATGTCACACAAGCTCCATCCTCCTTCCCGCTCGAATACCTATCAATCTTGGTGTCCATCGACTGCGTCACTGCCAAGGCACTTGGAGATGTTGGAGCCATGAAGACTACCTTGGAGACATACTACTGTCACCTCCCGAAGCTTTTCCAGCCAAGGGCTACGCACAGGCGGAGCCGCGGTGCACAATGGTAGCAGCATCCGCGACCAGTAGCCGTGCCTGGCAGCAGCGACCGCCGTTGACGGCCACGAGGGACTCTGGTGAACGACGGTGAACCTTCGACGACCCCTCTGGATGTGTCACCATCCTTCCAGATGATCCACAGAGGCAATTCATGCGTTTCGTACGAGATCCCGTCGTGACGCACGAGTTTTGAAACTTAGAAATTATGCTTCATCGCAACAACTTTGCTTGTATTTTCTGGACAACCCGACTAATAGATCGTCGATCTGATTTTTACGTCTCAATCTCGGTATATACTCCTTCGCTCACCTATAATTTCAGCCGTTAATTCGATCGTCTGATATATCAAAATTGACCAAAAAGTTGCTTGAATAAATTGTATTATTTTTTGACAGTTTCGAGGAGCCAACTTTGTAGATTTGTTTGTCCTCTATTGCAGCTCCGTTTGATGCGCCACCAGTTCCTGTGCATAGCAGATATAACCACCTTCGTGTCATAAAATTTTTAGCTTCGTAGGATATCGTTTGGTTGGTTGAAATCAACGCCAAAGTTGGCCTCTCGAAACCGTAATTTCCAACTTATAAAATTCCAATTTTGGACCCGGGACTCCGGATTCCAATTTCGATGCCACCAGTGGACTCGTGGCGTTGTTTTGGCATAAATTCATATAATATTTGTTGCGTTTAAAGCAACGTGGCCCTAACATGCATTTCGGTGCAAACCGAATCCTAATGTTCGGGTCAACGGATTATTTTGAGATCGGCTCATCGGAATCTAATTCTGGATATATCGTTGGGGTCATATCATCATTCTGGACTCGTGGACTTATACTTTGCTAGGTTTAGGAACATTTTATCCTAGCACATTTTTTGGTACAAAACTAATCCAATGGAGGACATCATTTTGACCCAAAATTACTATTTTGCCCCTATGGCCAAATTGGACTTATGGGTAGGCTATTTTAGCTAATTTGACCATTCTGAATACGTTGGTGATGTTTGTTTTATCATTTGACGACGTTGGTAGATTGTCCTTTATGTAACCACCATTAGTTATAATTAATTCCTATTTATGTTCGTTTTTCGGAATCCATGCATCGAAACTATGCTCGGTCGATTCTAGTGATCTTACATCGCTGAAATTGACAAGATGACCATATGGATCACCAAGATAAGATTGTTAATCCTATGGTTGATCATCTTGTCTCGATTTGCGTGTCGTAGTTTTTGTTGTACGAATAATGAGGTACAAACTTGATATTTTGAATCTACTACTCATATTATTAGCTTTAGTGATTATAGAGACTAGTGTGACTTAGTTCTAGATGGTATAATTAACAAGTGTCTTAGATAACAAAAGGTAATAGGTGACTAGAAATGACCCAAGCTCCCTAGGTAGGAGTTATTAGTCATACGTGTACGATAGTGTGTGATATATCTTGTTTCTGATTTGCGTTGATAGACATTTGCATAGAGTATGGTTCTCATGGATAGTATGATAGACTTTGGTACTGAAGCCTCAGTACAGTTCGGACAACTCCAGGCAAGTGTACCTTGCCATCTTGTATTTTAGTTCCATATTTAATCTCTTAAATATCTATTTTATTTGTTGTATTGCATACCGACGTAGGACCATCGATCTATACTTTGCGTCCGAGGCAGATTCGAATGCAGGTGTACGTTTGTAACATCTAGTATCGATCATTAGAGATTATTTCGATACCATGGTTGTACCAACCTGGTACACATGTACCATAGGATACTGTTATGCTCTATCATCTTGTCCAGATTTTTTGTATTCCAGACATTATCTGAAGGGCCAAAATCTGTGTTATTTATATTACCTGTCTAGATTTACATCGACTTATTATAGGTGACCTGACTGTTACTGTTAGAGGATCAGATCACACGAGTCATGGATTCGACTCGTACGGTCTCATGGGAGGAAAGGACAGCTACTATATGCTTGGGCTACTATGCACACACTGTTTCATATACACCGTTGAGTCTCTTTATCGGAGCTACGATCCTGCATCCCGTTGAGTCTCTATATCGGAGCTACAAATTTTATATTTGGAAAGCCCACATATCGAACATTGTCCTCAAAAGTAACATATCTCATAGGTTGGTTGTTGGCTAGTTCACCATGTCTCGTTGCAGTTTCCATACTCACATTTCTAGCATTGTTTACATTTGGCTTGCATATTATGCACCTTGTTGCGTCCCGCTGAGGACCTAGTTTTCTTCCAGGTTGGCTGAGTAAGTTTTGTTGAGCTGCTGGATTGTTGATGGTATTCATTTCATTACAGGTATTCAATCTTTCAGAATTATATGTTTCATTTACTGTTATTTGTATCTGCTTATCAGCCTTGTATTTATAGATGCATTATCTTTCTGAGTCTATTCGGACAAGTATGATTATTGGGCTGCAGACTAATATTTTCCTTATGTTTCTATTACTTAGATTAAGATATAGAGTTGATGTAGTGATAGTTGTACCATTTAGAACATCTTATATGCATTCTAGTCGGACTAGAGTTTGGTTGAATATGTAGCTGGCCAATGCCACGTGTCTCGGTCCCACATATTTTGGGACTGGAGCGTGACATAATTTTTGTGGTGGCCTATGCAGGTCGAAATAAATCGTTTTAGTTACATCCCTATACCGAACGAGCCTGCAGTAGGATAGTATATTAGGATCTCAATCCACTACTGCTATTGGAAATTCTCTTGACTTCTACTATCTCCTTTGAATTTTGTATTTGTGCTGAATCATACCTTCTTGAATTTCCATTTATGAACTCTCGTGCTTCCCTATCTCGGAAGGGCAAACTTTGTGATTGATTAAACATTTTAAATATATCTTATTATAGATTGTGATTAAGATAGATAGAATATTTCGTAGGTGATTATTTAGGGTATATACGGGTTTGGACAGACATCACTACTAGATGGACCGACATGAAGTGTATGGCATTGCTATAAAGATTTAACTTCTACAGAAAAATACCTTGATTGAGGGAGAGTCCCCTTTGACTAGAACATATGGAATTGAATTAGAGGTTTACATATTTATAAATATGTTGGAAGAAATTCTAGCAATTATTGAGATGACTACATATATGATTAGAGAATTGCATAGATTGACTTGGGAGTAGACAAGATCAGAATAATGCTATCTCTACAATAGAATTTCTAAATGATATGATTTGAGCTCAATGAGTCGTGAATTAGTGATTTGACTTCAGCCTATAGATTATCTAGAGGTTTTACTTGAAGGAAATAGCGACCCATGCTTTGCAGGACTAGGTGAATAACTAAGGTGGGTAAGCTTGTATAGACACTCCGGCAAGATAGTGGTGGAATAGAGTATAGTACAAGGCTTAGCTCTAATAAGAGGCATGGGAGTCATTATAAACCATACTACCATTGTCTAAGCTAGACCAAGTTTGAAGATTATGAAGATTTCTTAATCGTAAAGAATGAGATGAGTGAGAGTTCAACTTGAAGGAAGACACAGTTGGTTTCTAGATTAACGGGTGCCAACTTGGTGGATGATAGAAAATAGAGCCCAAGGGCACCGTCAGGACACAAAATTATGAAGCATGCTAATCATGACTAGATATCAATTCTTGGAGTTATATTGAACTGAAAATTGAGGATTTTCACATAGGGGATATAGAAATCATGACTATGATAGAATGGAAAATAAATTTCTTGGGTAACAAGAAACTATCATAAGGAAATTAGATATGAGAGAGGAAAGTGATCTAGGAGTGGATAAGTCTGAGATAGACTAGACAACCATCTCCATATTGGTTGAGTTAAACCTTGAACAACCTATTAGGAATCGGAACTAAAAGATTTGCCAATAGGGTTAGATTACGATAAAGATATCAGAAATACGTATTTATGGTTAGGCGTGCTTGTAAGAAATAAGTAATTTGCTTATGGTTAGAAGGGGTAGAACATTAGTTATGTGGCTAAGATATTTTGACCTAAGGCTTGTAAGAGTATGGTATATAATTTGAGGGATTGATTGAGTTGGGGATTGAATATATCTTTTTATCTTCGATGGTTAATCATAGCCAAGGATCTGGCAATAGTCAGATAAGTCGTACCTTAAGAGGTGGGTTGGTAAACCCTTCATCAATGCGAAATAGTTAGGAAAATCCTGGAGGAATTGTAACTGGAACAATTGTGTTTGAGTACGTAGTGAATATACAAAGAAGAAAGAATTATAGGAGCATTACTAGGTTTAGGTTGGAGATTTGGAAAGGGTTGTGAAGTATAAATTGAGGCAAGGAATATGACCATGACTATCTATTGTGACATGACGAGGATTACAGAGAGAACTATATATTAAGCAAAACCAAGAAGTTGGGATTCAAATGAGGGGTAAGGAGGGTATAGATGATACAACTTTCAAAGCAAGGATAGAAAGATTGTTATAAAGCCAGTACCATAGGTTGTAGAGAGACATATGATCAAGATTAAGACATTCAGAAAACAAGGACGAAAAATAAAACGATATGAGATAAGAAGGAAACGAGAATTTCAAGATAGAAAAAAATAGAATATCCTAGAATAGATTGATGAATAGAAACTAAAGTGGTGTAATACATAGTGGATGATAAGTTTCTGAGATGAAGATGTTCCATAGACGGAGGAAAACTTACAGATTTAATATTGTGTTGAAATTCGAGAATTTAGGATATTTGAAGACCTTGACAGATTATATTAAGAGCAGCTTGATATTGTGTTAGTGGAAGTTACATTTGAGAAGGCTAGATCAAGGAGTGTACTAATGGGAAGGAGATAAGATAGAAGACCTTCAAATACTATTAGTTAGATTCTAGATTAAGATTAGACTAGTCGTGTTTAAAAAATCATGTGTTATCCCATGAACTTGATAGATGGGCTAAACCGTAGTATAATGTGCAATCTCTACATCTTGTTTGGCTATCAAATTATTCTAAGTGGCATGGAGTTGTATCTTTAGGCCGTATCCATGTCTCTTCGTTCCTTGGTCACCTATCCTATGTTGCGACCACAGCTTCGGGATCATTCCAGTTATTAGATCGACGATGATCTTATCCCTTCCCTAATCATGTCATAATCTCAAATCAAATCCTTGATTTCTATACCTCTTGTGCTTGATATTCGTATTACCATAGCCACTTCTTCTTCCAAATTTCTTGACAAAGTATCCACCTAAGTCGTACCTTATTCCTGTGAAAAATTCCTTATTGAACTTATACAAATTTCTCCTTACCATAACTTGTAACTTCTCTGCTCGCGGTTCTCTCATACTTGTCTCCTTCTTATGCAATTATAAACCTCTCTATGCTACCTCTCTCTAGTTAGGTCCAACCGAGTCAATTCCTTTTTATTCGTTGAAACTCTGACCCATATAGGATTAGCACTAAGTTGATAGTAATTTTCTTATACAGTTATTGGCCAATAGTACTGTGATAGTACCTAGGTTTTCTTAGATCACCGTAGTTTGTAATACCTATATTCTCGTCTTCCTTCTTAGAAAACACACTATCCCAGGAAAAAAAACCTGCTAGTAGAACCGTGATCATAATTTGTTGTGGCATTTATAAGTTGAGAGTTTAGTATACCCTAGCATCCTAGATACTAGTGACATCAATGTCCCATATAAACCATATACGACTAGTCATACCTGACTCCTTTAAGATATTAAATTTGTATCCTTTTAAACTATGCCTAAGTTTAATTTCGAGGATAAAATTTTCTATGGTGGGTAGGATGTGAGCCCCTTAATTTTAGGGCTCTTTTAATTTTTTTAAATGAATTAATTTCCATATATAATTTTATTATAATTAGTTTTGATATTTAAATGTACCTTTTCGTGACTTTGATTTTTGGAGCGCCAGGGATGTCAATCTCTCAAAACTTCCTTCTTGAATTTTGCAGTAGACAAGATTATCATCATTTATCATTTTGATATATCCTGTCCCACTCAACTCGCTCCCTTGCATTCTATTTACATCGTATAACTTTTTGGTCAATTTAGGCAATTTGACTGTCTTCTGAAAAACTTGACCTATCTTCCAATTTAATTTCGGGACTCGACATCGATCCAACCTAATCGACCCAATATATGATTTTGATCTATTTTGAGTCTACTACACACATGCCACTTGTGTGCCATCCAATTGACCTCATGTATGCTATTATTTTATCAATGATCATAATTGATCTAATTGTAGTCATGATCGCACCAAGCCCAAATCTAACCCAATCTAACCCTAACCACCCAACCCAACTGCATGTGACCCCCCCCCCCCCCCAAACACCAAACACCCACATTTCAAACATCAAATCCTCATTTTCTCTACCCCCTGAGTTATTTAATAATTCTTTTTACCTTATTTAGAATTAGTAATAAGTAGAATTAGATAATTGCTATCATGAAACTGTTTATATTCATATGTGTATGTACTCTTGTACCTATGTTCATGTGTATATTAAACACATGCTTAGAAGTTTATCAGTATATTTATAGGTATAGAGTTAGATGTATATGCATGTCACTTATATAAATACGTGTATACAGTTATAACCAATTATTGTAGTTATTTGTATGAAAATTATATACATATAGATATAGTATAATTTAATAATTATAAATGAAAAATAGGTGCTTATAATTATATTTATGTATAGCCTGCATCCCATTGCCCCACTCTGATATTTCCAAATTATTTTTTAGGCTAGGTCCAATAAAACATAATTGTTTTTCTTCCAAGGCCCCCAACCGACCCACCATTCTATTTTCCTTGTTCATTTCTATTCTTTTGGCAGCCTACTTAATTTTAGGCCAATTCACTAAAAGCCCTAGGACAACCTCCTTTTCTAATTGCTACCCCTTGCTAAGTACTACTTACTATTTCATGCAAAGAAATCCCCACCACACAACCATGTTGCATAATCACTGTAGCCAAGCAGTGCACGCCTTGTACCACCCCCACCCTTTCTACCAGGCCGACCAAGCAAATCCTTTTCTCCTCACCCCCTTCTATATAACCTATAGTATTCAGAAGGAACCCCTAACATCTACCCACAAGCCACCTTCATCCCTTCTTCCACTATTCCATTCAATATTCCTACCATCTCCCTACTAACACAACCACCACCATCACCATATGTCACGCGAGCTCTACCCTTCTTCCCGCTTGAATACCCATCAATCTTGGCATCCCTCGATTACATCACTGCCAAGGCAGTTGGAGACATCGAAGCCAAGACGACCACCTTGGAGACATACCACTGTCACCTCCCGAAGCTTCCCCATCCAAGGGCTGTGCACAGGCGGAGTCGTGGTGCACAATGGCAGCAGTATCCGCGGCCAGTGGTCGCGCCTGGCAGCAACCGTCGTCGACGACCATGAGAGACTCCGACGAACCTTCTGCGACCCCTCTGGATGCGTCACCGTCCTCCCCGACGAGCCACAGAGGCTATTCATCCATTTCGTACGAGATTCCGTCGTGACGCGCGAGTTCCGTAACTCAGAAATCGTGCTTCGTCGCAGCAACTTTGGGCATATTTTTTGGACAATCTGACCGATGGATCGTCGATCCGATTCTTCTATCTCAATATTGTTATATACCTCTTCTCTTACCTAAAATTTTAGCCGTTAATTCGATCGTTTGATAGATCAAAATTGACCACCAAGTTGCTCGAATAAATTGCATTATTTTTTGACAGTTTCGAGGAGCCAACTTCGTGGATTTGTTTCTCCTCCATCGCTGCTCCGTTTGATGCGCTACCAGTTCCTGTGCATAGCAGGTATAACTACCTTCGTGTCATAAATTTTTTAGCTTCGTAGGATGTTATTTGGTTCGTTGAAATCGACGTCAAAGTTGGTATCACGAAATCATAATTTCTAACTTATAAAATTCTAATTTTGGACCCGGGACTCCGAATTCCTATTCCGACGCTACCAGTAGACTCATGGCGTCATTCTGGCATAAATTCATATTAATTTGCTGCGTTTGATGTAACATGGTCCCGACACACATTTCGGTGCAAACCGAATCCTAATATTTGGGTTAACGGATCATTTTGAGATCGGCTCATCGGAATCCAATTCTGGATATATCGTTGGGGTCGTATCATCATTCTGGACTTATGGACATATACTTTGATAGATTTAGAGAACTTTTACCCTGGCACATTTTCCAATACAAAGCAAATCCAACGGAGGACATCGTTTTGACCCAAAATTACCATTTTGCCCCTGTGTCCAAATTGGGCTTATGGATAGGATATCCTAGCTAATTTGACCATTCTGAACATGTTGGTGGTGTTTGTTTCATCATCTGACGACGTATGTAGATTGTCCTTTATGTAACCACCATTAATTATAATTAATTCTTATTCATGTTCGTTTTTCAGAATTCGTGCATCAAAACTGAGCTCAGTCGATTCCAATGATCTCACATCACTAAAATTGACAAGACGACCATGTGGATCGCCAAGATAAGATTGTTAATCCTACAGTTGATCATCTTGTCTCGATTCACATGTCGTAGGTTTCGTTGTACGAATAACGAGGTACAAACTTGATATTTTGAATCTACCACTCATATTATTAGCATTAATGATTATAGAGACTAGTGTGACTTAGTTCTAGAAGGTATAATTAACAAGTACCTTAGATAACAAAAGGTAATAGGTGACTAGAAATGACCCAAGCTCTCTACGTGGGAGTTATTAGACATACGTGTACTATAGTGTGTGATATATCTTATTTTTAATTTGGGTTGATAGATATTTGCATGGAGTATGGTTCTCATGGATAGTGTGATAGACTTTGGTACTGAAGTCTCAGCACAGTTCGGACAACTCCAGAAAAGTGTACCTTGCCATCTTGTATTTCAGTTCCATATTTAATCTCTTAAATATCTATTTTTTTGTTGTATTACGTACAGACGTAGGACCGTCGATCGATACTTCGCGTCCGAGGCAGATTCAGGTGCAGGCGTACGTTTGTAACATCTAGTATTGATCATTAGAGACTGTATCGATACCGTGGTTGTACCAACCTGGGTACACATGTACCATAGGACAATGTTATGCACTATCTTGTCTAGATTTTCAGTATTCTAGACATTATCAGAAGGACCAGAATCTATGTTATTTATATTACATGTCTAAATTTACATCGACTTATTATAGGTGACCCGACTGTTACTGTTAGAGGATCAGATCACATGAGTCGTGGATTCGACTCGTACGATCTCATGGGAGGGAAGGACAGCTACTAGATGCTTGGGCTACTATGCACATACTGTTTCATATACACCGTTGAGTCTCTATATCGGAGCTACGATCCTGCATCCCGTTGAGTCTCTATATAGGAGCTACGGATTTTATATTTGGAAAGCCCACGTATCGAACATTGTCCTCAAAAGTAGCATATCACATAGATTGGTTGTTGTCAAGTTCATCCTGTATCGTTGCAGTTTTCATACTCACATTTCTAGCACTGTTTACATCTGGTTTGCATATTATGTACCTTGTTACGTCCTGCTGAGGACTTGGTTTTCTTCTAGGTTGGCTGAGTAGGTTTTATTGAGCTACTGGATTGTTGATGGTATCCATTTCATTTCAGGTATTCAATCTTTCAGAATTATATGTTTCATTTACTGTTATTTGTATCTGCTTATTAGCCTTGTATTTATAGACTCATTATCTTTCTGAGTCTATTCGGACAAGTATGATTATTGGGCTGCAGACTAATATTCCTATTTTTTTTCTTTTTATGTTTCTGTTACTTGGATTGAGATATAGAGTTGATGTAGTGATAGTTGTAGGACCGTTGAGCACCTCTAGAGGGGGGTGAATAGAGTGAGTGCGTGTGCAGCAAAAAATAATCACCAATTTTAAAATTATAAACAGATAACTATGGCATTAAATAAGAGACAGTAAATAATACAGCAAGAGATAGAGAGATCAAACTTAGTGACACAGCGATGTATACTGGTATCCCTCTGAGAGGACTAATGCAGTCTCGAGTACTCTTGCTCGATGTTAATACACTAAGGCACAAGCTAATTGAGAGCTTGCAGTCTCTTACAACACCGTGCTTGGTGACAAGTGTACGACCAACTTCACAATACCGTGCTTGGTGACGACCGTACGACTGGCTCCACAACAGAGATAATTTCTGTACTTTGAACAACCTCTTTACAACTCTTGAGAACCAAAAGACTCTAGATCGAAATAGATATTACTGGCTTTTTGCTAAGAGGAGTGTAGGTGAGATATGAAAGATTTTGATCGGATGAAAACACTTATTAAATAGAGAAGAGAAGATGAAATTGATTGAGTGATTTGGAATGAGAAATTCTCTTCTATTTATAGGTGTTTTCTGGGACCGAACTCGGGCAAAGTTCTGGCAGAGTTCTGATGCAAAGATTTCGCATGTGAACGTTGCATGCAGATTTGGAGGCAACAAATATTTAAATTTAAACTGACCGAACTCGAGCCGAACTCGGCTTGAGTTCTGTCTAGGTAAAAATGTTAAACATTTGTAAAAAATTGTTGCAAAATGGAATTGAACTTTTTGGTAGATGGAATATGGATAGGTAGGCTGTATAGAAAAGTGGACTATGATTAACCTAAGCCAGTATTACCCAGTCGATCTTACAATTTATATCCTAGACTCAAAAAGATAAAATACATAATAAATTATAAAATGACTCGGACTAGATTCCAATGAAAGTAAGCTTCAGACTGATGATTTACGTGCTTGATGATGCAGTAGTACGCTTGTTGATATTGATTTCATAAGACCTGAAATGATTAGCAGCAGTTCGTATATTTTGTATATAGACTTAAGTTTATGTCGATTATTATAATTGGGTGTGACCATGGATGGGCCAACAATCTCCCCCATTTTGATAATTGACAAACTTGAGTCTATACCAAAATATATCTAAAATAGAACAAATAAAATTACCTGAAAAAAATAGTTTTGGTAGTCTTTTTTTGAATGTTGATTTTGGTATTGCGCTCTTTCTTCCCCTTTGTCAATAAAAAAAAGGTTTTGGCTCTCCCGTAATGTGTGAAGCCAACAATGTTTATCAAACAGACAAAGTAATACTAGAGAGATAACCAAATAACAACATTGCCACAAATAACAAGTACATAAAAGAAATAACTAGTAGTGAAATACTGAAAATGTCATGCATAAAAGAAAGATACAACCATCATAATCATCACAAAGTACTAATAAATGTCTAACTGTAAAGTTTAGACTTAAAAAGAAAACTACATCAGAGATCATCATCTATCAGATCTTATCCAAAATCCACTAGCTCAAGTCCTCATCACATCGGAGTGTCGTCACCTCCAGGAGCATCTGGTAGAAAATAAGCAGCAGTAGGATCGAAGTGAGGAAATGTCGCCTCATTGTCGAACCTGGGTCCAGGGAAGCTGGGGTGATGAAGTATGGTAACTGGATGTGATGGGTCATGAGAGAGACTCCAGTGAATATCAGCAATGCTATGCCGCAACACCTGAGCCTGGGTGATATGGCGGAACTCTGAGTCAAGATAGCCCTAATGTCGTTGCGCAGAGAGGGCAACGAAATCATCAAAGCGCTGATCGAAGCCAGGGTCAAAACTCGGAGTAGGGGCTGGAGCAACAGTAGCAGGAGGAGCCTCGGGGTCAGCATCTGGAATAGGCTCAGCACCAGGAGGCAGAGAAGGAGTAGGATATAACCTAGACCTACTAAGCTCAATGACAGTGGAGGAGTAAGGACAAGTTTGAAGATCGATTTCAAACCTTCTAAAGATAGAAGCCAAATGCATGGGATAGACGAGGTTGTGTCCTACATTTCTGCAGTTGAGCATCAAAGCCATCATAGTCTTTGGAACAGAGAATGGAATGCCAAAGTGAATGTGGTACATGGCTGACAATTCCAGGAAGGTAATCTCATCAGAGGATCCCTTCTTCGGAAGAAGAACAGAGAATACAAACCTATGGAGTTCATAGAAGTTTTGGTTGAGATGCTTGGAGTAAACTCTTCTAGAAACAGGTTTGGGATGGCACAAAAGTTCTTTGAAGGAATCAAAAGTGACACCTTCAGGGAATTGAATGTGATGAATGTCCACTAAAGCTTCACCTACATCAGGAACATGAAAGTATTCATTGATGTCGGTGACGCTGAATTCTAATTCTTGCCCAGCAACACAAGAATAGAAATTTCTGTTATCTTTTACTTGCAGGTTGAAGTAAAACATACGGACAGCATTATCATAAATGTTCTCAGCTACTTCGAAAAAGTCACGAAAGCTGAGACGGTCGAAAGTGGGAGCATATTCAGAAACGATAGTAAAGTTTACACGTGCTCCAGCACAAATTCTACGACCAGAAAAAGAGTTAAACCAAAGGTCCAAAAATTTCTTGTCGGAAAAGTGACCGGAATCATAATCATCGGATCCCGTAGGTCTAGCTGGACTAAAGACATTAGTGGAAACATAGTCAGAGGAGCATATAAGGAAAGCCAAAACAATAAAATCACAATAGTCATCAAGATAAGATATGAAGGTTAATATTAACAAGATGACTTTTTTAATCCATATAAAATAGAGAGACAAGTAATAAAGACACTTGCATACACCCTCATAAATCCTTCACAAATAAAAATATCATGACATCAATCAATAGGATATGAAATAGAAGAAAATATGGGTCCATGATGAACTAGGTATACGACATATTACAGGATATAAATGAATTGAATCAATTAATTTCCTCCCCCTCAAAATATGTGTCTAGTTCCAAAGCACTTATAGCATAAAATATATAACTAAAGGATTTGGGGGTAAAGCAACTATGGATTTCTCTGCTTTGCTTAATGCATATAAGGCTACAATATCGTCAAAAGACGAATAATATTATCTTTAGTCAAGAAGAGATATCCAATTAATAGCCGCTAAAGATGAAAAATTAGAAGAATATTCCAATTAAGCATGTATAATCAAAAGATGGCATACATTAATCTATATGGAAGGATCTCATATTTAAATATGATAGATCAATGTATGTTTATCCTTTGAGAAAATGTCATCATGAAAAAGAATAAAGTCAATTAAGAACAATCATGATGATAGACAGAATATAGCTCAAAAATAAAATAAAAATAAAACTCAAATATCATGTCCATGATTATCTAATTAAGAAAGAATCAACCAATTTATTACTTTACATGGACTAGGTATGTTTCACCATATATGTACCCATCAACGGGTAAAATCCAAACCTTGCTAATGGTAAATAATAATCCATAAAGTTCAAATAGCAAAGACCCATATGTGGCAGTCCATGAGTAGTCAAAGTAGAGTAATAAATTAGTTTGATAATCACATAATAAGATAATATAGGACTGCTCAACCATTAGGATCTTTTATCAATAAAAATAAACAAATTAAACATGATCCAACAAATCTCGTAAAGAAAATCCCAAATCCATATTTATGATAAAATCTCATAAATTAATAAAAAATATGAAAAATAATCATTCTCATTTAAATGATTGCAAATATAATAAAAAAGAGAGATGTAAATGATAATACGATGGAATCATGAATCAAAAGTAAGAGAAATTTAATAGATACTTGCTAATGACTAATATAGAAGGAGACTTAAAGAAAGGAATCACAAACCTCCAAGAGAAACATCTAGGAGAATCATAAATCTTGTTTATGTAAACTAGCATATCATATATAGATTGAAAATAATAAAAAATAGCTAGATGAGTAAAAGTGAACCAAATTATATAGCTTAATAATATATCATAAATAAGCAAGCTACATAACTAATTGAGATTAATGAGATAGGCCATTAACAAGATAAATGTGCTCATTAACTCTTAAGTCACTAACACAAAAAATACTTGCTTAAGTATAGAGTTCACAATATGAGTAATGAATTTTAAAAGAACAAAATAATTTATATACTCTTTACCAAGCAAGAATAAGAACATTGGATAACAAATAAATGAATTAGACTCTTATCAAGTAAAGGACAAAAGAGATGTTCAAGAAAACATAATAAAACAAATCTCTTTGCCAAGTAATGACATTAATCCAAGATAATAAATTAATAGATCGATCTAGAGAATGGAAAATATTATAGCCATTATAAAATAAGTGTATTCTCTAGAAATAAAAAATCTCAACACAAAAAGCTCAAATCATAGTAGCTAAAGTCATAAGAAATATGATGTATCAATTACATGTATTCTCATGTGCTACAAAAACTATTGGACAACAATAATTCAAAAGGAAGCATAAACCCAAGGAATGAGCAAAGAAAGATCATTAAGATCAAGAAAGCAAAAGAGAGCTAAAGATAGCAAGAAACATATTTTTCAAAAAGCTTTCATAGTGCGCTATATATATATATATATATATATATATATATATATATATATATATATATATATATATATATATATATATATAGTATAGATTAGAAAATACGCACTAATAGAGGAGGTAGTTCTAAAATGTAAGATAAAGTACAAAACCGTGTGATTCTTTAAAAGAATATCCATAAATAGTCATGTGCAAGACATAAACAAATATTTTCTCTCACCATCCCAACTTAAAGATATAAAACAAATAAATATCAAAAGTTAGGAATCTTTTATATATATATATATATATATATATATATATATATATATATATATATATATATATATATATATATATATATATATATATATATATATATATATTTTATATTTTATATATATATATATATATATATATATATATATATATATATATATATATATATATATATATAACAATATATATATATATATATATATATATATATATATATATATATATATATATATATATATATTTATATATAAAAAAAAAAAAAAAAAAAATATATATATATATATATATATATATATATATATAATATATATATATATATATATATATATATATATATATTTTGTTATATATATATATATATATATATATAACAAAATAATATATATATATATATATATATATATATATATATATATATATATATATTTATATATATATATATATATATATTATATATATTTTGTATATATATATATATATATATATATATATATATATATATATATAATATATATATTATATATATATATATATATATATATATATATATATATATATATATATATATATATTTTGTTATATATATATATATATATATATATATTTTGTTATATATATATATATATATATATATATATATATATATATATATATATATATATATATATATATATATATATATGAAACTATATATATATGAAACTATATATGAAACTATATATATGAAACTATATATATCACAAATGGGCATACATGGAAAGATCAAAAATAAATTAAACAAAAAAATGTACCCATAATGTCAACCAAAAAGCCAAGAAGATATCATCAAAATAAAGCTTAACGGAAGAAGCTAATTGATTCAAGAAGAGATACACAAATTTGGTCAAAAGAATCAATAGCTAAAGTATGAGATAAACACAAGTTTGAAGGTAACAAGTATAATTAAATACTCTTCAAGTCAATATAAAACTTTTGCTTAACTCATATGCCCACATAAAGATATTTATACAAAATATATATCAACATAAGAATTACATGATCTACATGTAAATGAAAATTTAATGAATATAGTCATGTATCCTTAATGAATGTTTGAAAAACTATCACAAATTCAAAACACATATAAATAAGCTTTATTAGGCAAAGACATAATTGATTCATAAGAGGTTTAATTAAAATAAAATATGAGAATCAATAATGAATATATTATATAAGCACAAGGTTAAAATGGAAGTATAAGTGTATACTTGTCAAGAGATAAGAAGCTTGTGCTAAACACATATATTCACAAATACCGATTACTGTAAATATGACATATTAAAATCAAATCGACAAAAAAAATAACTATCTCAAAAACTTTAAAGACGGAGAGTTGAAATCATATTAACTCAAATCAAAACCAAGCTCCTATGGACTAGAGTGATATGCACGCTTTATAAATAAAGATTAAGAATAACGAGCATGCATATATAAATGTGTCACACTAATAGAAAATGAGTGATAAACTACATAGTGTGAACTAATCATTTAAGCTGAGTAGCTAGTCATGCTAGATAAAAGAATTAATAAAAAAATTAACTAAGTATGCTAGTATTATATTTCACATTGATTTATATAAAAGGCAACTAAAGGATATCAATGTGAGCTAGTAGCAAGACATCAAGTAAAATATGCTAGATTCTATAAATATAAATAATTTAAAGAGAATCGTTTAGCATGTTACCAAAGAGGCTCTAGTGGCCACGCTTGTGTTGGTACAATTACTTGGAAGATGATCTTTGAGCTTTGCAACCACCAACACGCTCCTCGGTGCTATGTTTCGATATAAAAAGCTCCACCTACAACATTAGGCGAAGACTTTGGTATCCAAATAAACTTGGATCCACATTTGTTAGCTTTAGGAACCCATATACTATTTACTCTAACATTGGTAGAAAAACTCCTACGAATAGGACAAGTTAAGCTCATGTGTCCAATACGAGAGCAATAGAAGCACCTAATACTAGTGTATGCACATGTATCGAAATAAGTATGATTATGAACATGTGACATACTAGAATGATAAATATCTCTAGAGTGAGCATGTATGAATTTGGTCTTAAGAATATCATGTTCTAATAGAAAATCATCATGCAAACAAGTAAGAGAATCAAATTTAGCATTTAAAGCATAATTCTCTTTTTCAAATAAAGCAATTCTAGACATAAAATTATCATTTTGTTTCTTTAAAGATTCAATAGAAGAATCATGCAAATGATTTAGCTCATGTGTTTGCCTCTTAAGATCTTCTATTGATGAAGAAAGAGATTTGATTTTCAAAATTAAAGCATCATTCAAACTCTTTAGAGAAACACAAGATGAGTTTTGAAAATCAAGTCTAGATAATAAATCATTGTTTTTATTTCTCAAAAACTCATTAGATTCTTCTAAATGAATAACCTTTTCTGAAAGTTCTTCATTTGTAGAATGAAGGTCATCAAGAATCTCTAAGGATTGGTTAGCCATGACTTTTCACTTAGAGCATTTATTGCATTTAGAAGAAACATGATTGTCCATGCTACTAGAAGTAAAACTCTCTTTATCGGAGGAGGAGAAATACGATGCCATAGAAAAAATTAATAAGGATCTACTCTAAGGATGTTAAGCCTAACAATTGAGTCCTTGCTCTGATACCAATTGTAGTAACCCTAGAGGGGGGATGAATAGGGTCAAGCTAACTAATCAAGCACTTAGCACAAGCTAATGGACAATTTAAAAATATAAGTGCAAGAGAAGAAGCAAAAAAAATACCGACACATGATATATCATGTATCCTCCCAAGGGGCACTCCAGTCCCGAAAATCTCTCCGACTTTAATCTACTATTTGAGTAAATAGTTACACACGAGTTTGGATCTGAAGAACTCGCCAACTTCTTACACGAGAGCTTTAGTCCGAAGGCCTCTCCAACTTCAACCGAGAGTTTGGATACGAAGACTCTCCAACTTCAACCGAGAGTTTGGATACGAAGACTCTCCAACTTCAATCGAGAGTTTGGATACGAAGACTCTCCAACTCCAACCGTTCACAATAGGTTTTGATCTTGTTATACAACAAGATGAAGATCTTACTTTTTAACTCAATAACTCTAACACAATTTGTGGATGACAAATGAAAGCTTTGTAGAGTTGTTTGTGGATAGACTTTGGTGGTTTAGAAATTTTTAGGCTCAAAGCATCAACCTTAAATGAAGGGGTTCAAGGCTATTTATAACCAAAGCATTGAAAGGAGCTCAAAGGCAACTTTTCAGTCAGCAATCGGTATACCGTCGGTACGAACCGGTATACCGTCGGAATACTGGTCTGGAATTGCAACGGCTCGAAATATAGCTGTTGGGATCATTAAATGTTCGAAATCTGACCGTTGGATTTTCAACGTTACTAAATCGGTATACCGTCGGTATAGATCGGTATTCCATCGGTATGCCGATTTTGTAGATAGAAACTTTATGTGAACAAAAATCGGTATACCGTCAGTATGTCGATTTTTATCCGAAAATGATCCTGGGCTAATTTCTACCCTATCTTTCGATTTTGCCATCCATTTTTTGTGTTTATAATTATTCCTAAGACTCATTACAGACTCCAGATATACTGTAGCAGGTGCAGGCTTCTTCAGAGTCTTGAAATGATGATGGCATGGCATGGCTTCTTTCCTTGATAGATGTTGGCTTCTTCCTTGACGTCAGCTGTCGAAAGATATCTATTTTGTGAAAACTGAATACCTTTTTGGGGCTTCGCCCCCGAACCCCCGACGGGGGATGCTGCCCCCTCGACCCCCGTCCGTTGACCGGGCAGCGGAACCCCCGAGTTCGTGGCTCCGAAGATGTCGTCGGGTGGTTCAGAGAAATCTTGTGGGATCCGTCGTCTTCGGCCCACCATGATTTCTTCATTGCATATGTCCACATTGATCTTGCTTATTGCTTTTCTGTATGTGCATGTTGGACGAACAAAGCAATATACATGTAACAAATATGATAAGATAAAGTATAATAGGACAATGCTAAGTTTAAGTATAAGAGCTATAGTGATAGCATAAATATTAGTGATATCATAATGTTAAACTTAATTGAATAACCATAATCAAAACATAGTTTTAATTTTAGTAACTCAATTAAATTTAAGATATATAAAATAAAAACTCATATCACTAATAAGTAAAATAATAAGTACATATCACCAAAGGTATAAGTATAAGTAGAAATGCTATAGTGATAGTATGAAGAATAGTGATAATGAAATGCTAAACTTAACGGATTAACCATATTCAAAAACATGATAAAATTATTGGGCCAACAGGAAGATCCTGCATGTGAGGAATCAACCTTTCTCTTTTGGTGCTTAGGTGCCATAGATGAGAAGGAGAGGATAATGGAATACCTTCGAAGATGACGAAGATGATGGAGAAGAATGGCCCACTAGACTCCTGAGAAGCTCGAATGGAAGGAGGCAGAGTTCTTGGGAGTATTTGAGGGTTTTTCTCGGTTGAAGGATGAGAAAAAGTGGAAGGAAGAAGAGGATTATATAGAGCTAGGGCCGGCAGTTCGGTTCTGGAATCTGAACAGCGCTGACCGAACTCGGTCCAAACTCGGTCAGAGTTCGGTCCGAGTTTGGCTGCTTGTATTTCCAATGCCATAAATGCAGTATTTGTTTAAAAATTTAAATTTATAACTGTTGTACTTCTTCATTTAATAACTTCTATTACTTTGGGTTAGCTGTAGGGGCTGGATCCCAGCTAGCGGTAGTCCGAAGACTAGTGCACCATATCGCTTCAGGCTATTTACACCTGTATGACAGAAGGACCCTTTCGACTTGTACCCAAAATAATTTCCGCTAAATAAATTACGAAGTTTCGAGTTATAAAAATAAATTTAATAAACATAGAAAATTATGAATCTGAAAATTCAAGTATGTCAAGCTCTCGCCTCATAATGTTAAATCGGTCTTCACCCAGTGGTTTTGTGAAAATGTCTGCTAGTTGATGATCTGTGTCAATAAACTCTAGGCAGATGTCCCCGTGTTGTTGGTGATCACGTAAAAAGTGATGACGAATCTCAATGTATTTTGTGCGTGAGTGACATACATGGTTCTTAGTCAGGTTAATAGTGCTAGTGTTATTACAATAAATAAGAATCTTAGTGTAGTGTAGATTGTAGTCTTCTAGGGTTTGCTTTATCCATAAAATTTGAGCATAGCAACGTCCTGCGACGATATACTCAGCCTCAGTAGTTGATAATGCTACAGAATTTTATTTTTTGCTAAACCATGAGACTAAGGCCTTTCCTAGGAAATGACACGTATCGTTGGTACTTTTACGGTCTACTTTGCATCCTGCAAAATTCGCATCCGAGTAACCTATCAAGTCAAAGGATTTGGTTTTAGGATACCACAAGCCGACTGTAGAAGTTCCCTTAAGGTATCGGAAGATACGCTTAACGACACTTAGGTGTGATTCCTTAGGATTTGCCTGGTATCGTGTACAGATGCAAATACTGAACATAATATCAGGACGACTAGCAGTTAAATATAATAAGCTACCAATCATACCTCGATACTTATGCTGGTCGATAGGTTTGCCACTTTCATCAGTATCAAGCTTTGTAGATGTAGCCATTGAAGTTCCGATAGGCTTTACATTATCGAAGTCGTACTTTTTCAGTATGTCCTTCGTATACTTGGCTTGATTGATGAATGTTCCCTTTGAGTGTTGTTTGATCTGGAGTCCTAGGAAGAAGTTCAGCTCTCCCATTATACTCATCTCAAATTCACTCTGCATACACTTAGCAAACTCTTGACAAAGTTTTTCATTAGTAGAACGGAATATAATGTCATCAACGTATATTTGCACAAGAAGAATGTCATCATCTAAAGATTTGATAAATAAAGTTGTATCAATACTTCCTTTTGAAAAACTATTATCAAATAAGAAGGCACTTAGGCGTTTATACCAAGCACGAGGTGCACGTTTGAGTCCATAGAGTACTTTCTTAAGCTTGAAGACGTGATCAGGTTTTTGAAAATCTTCAAAGCCAGGAGGTTGTTTCATAAAAACTTCTTCTTTTAGAAATCCGTTCAAGAATGTACTTTTCACGTCCATTTGAAATAATTTAAAATCATTAAAACATGCAAATGCACAAAACATGCGGATAGCTTCTAGTTTAGCAACAAGAGCATATGTCTCGTCATAATCAATACATTCTTCTTGATTATAATTTTGTGCCACTAGACGTGCTTTGTTGCGTAGAACTTTTCCATCTTCACTTAGTTTATTTCGGAACACCCATTTGGTACCAATTATTGATTGACCAATAGTTTAGGAACGAGTTTCCAAACTTGGTTTCTCTCAAATTGATTAAGTTCCTCTTGCATGGCATTAATCCAAAACTCATCATTAAAGGCATCTTCTATATTCTTAGGTTCTATTTGAGAAATGAAAGCTACATTTGTCGCTATTTTAGAATCTCTAAGAGAGGAGCATGTACTTACACCTTTTGATACATCACCTATAATGAGTGTCTCTGGATGATCTGGTAAAAACTTCAATGATTCAAATTTATGAGTCAGATCTTCCATAGGACTCTTATCGGTTTTAGCTTGTACACCTTCATCATCACTGTCGCTAGATCTGTGACTATTGAGCTCATCAAAAGTAACGTTAGTAGATTCTTCAACAATCATAAACCTTTTATTGAAAATTCTATATCCCTTACTCTTAGTAGCATATCCGAGAAATATCCCTTCATCTGCTTTAGAGTCAAACTTACCCAAGTTGTCCTTGGTGTTCAGGATAAAACAACGACATCCAAAAACTTTGATAAGAAATATTTGGAATCCTTCCAAACCAAAGTTCATAAGGTATTTTCTTCGAGATAGGTCGAATTGACACCCTATTTAAAATATGACAGGTTGTGCTAACAGCTTCTACCCAAAAATATTTAGGAAGATTATGCTGATTCAGCATGACTCTAGCCATCTCGCTTAGAGTACGGTTCTTCCGCTCCACAACACCATTCTGTTGAGGAGTTCTAGGACAAGAAAATTCGTGGTAGTACCCACTATCATCACAAAACTTTTTGAAATCAGTATTTACGAATTCGCCACCATGATCACTTCGGATACGAGTAATCATGAAGCCTTTTTCGTTTTGTACCTTTTTACAAAATAAGTAAAATTTAAAAATAGCATCACTTTTGTTTGATAAAAAGTAAACCAAAGTAAAACGAAAAAAATCATCAACAATAACAAATGTGTAGAGCTTACCACCAAGACTAGCGACACTACTAGGACCAAATAAATCCATATGTATTAACTGCAAAGGTCTAGATGTACTTACAGCGTTGATGGATTTAAATGTAGACCTATGTGCTTTGTTCTTTTCACAGTCAGCACATACCATATCTCTCTTGAATGGAATCTCGGGGAGTCCTTTTACCAGCTTCTTAGTGCTCAGTCGTAAGATAGTGTCTATATTTGTATGTCCTAGTCTCATATGCCATAGTCAGCTTTCATCTAGATTAGCTACTAGGCATCTTCCTGCATTATTAGTACTCTCCAAAAAGAAAACATAAATATTGTCTTCTCTAATCCCTTCATATATAGGATTACCAGATGACATATCATATATAGTACATTTGTCTTTTACAAAGTTGATACCATAATCTTTATCAGCCAAATGACTTATGCTTAGTAGGTTATGTTTCAATTCTGTAACTAGACAAACGTCTTTTATTACAGGATAAGGAGATATATCAACAGTGCCATTGCTAATGATATTACCTCTCAGATTATTTCCGAAGGAGACGTATCCTTCTTTCTTCATCGATAGCGTGGCGAACAAAGATGCATCACCAGTCATGTACCGCGAACATCCGCTATCGAGGATCCACTTGCTTTTAGCATGAGAGGGTTGAGGGTCCACCTACAAAACAAGTAGATGAATCCTTTGGTACCCATTTACTGAAGGGTCCATATTGATTAGTCTTAGGTCTCCAAAATAAAGTACGATTGTCAACAAGTTTCCTTGCTAAACAATATTGTGATGTGTCCATGAGTACCACAATATGTGCAAGTGAGTTTAGAAACAGTGGTAGTTGAAACTGTGTTGATATGCCTATTTGGTTTCTTTGAAAATCTATAAGTGAAAGCATGGTGATAATCGTATTTCTTTCGTGCTTTCTGAGTTTTAGTCCTCTTAGGTATATGCTTAGCATTAGGACTAAACTTAGGCTGTGTCACAGGTATTGCTTGTTTGCCTAACTTGATTTCTAACTTTTTAGAAACCGTAAAAGACTCTTCATATTTAGCAGTCATATCTGAGAGTTTTTGTTCTGTGACCAAGTGCTTCTTCTTCTCTATGTCATATAACTCTTGTATTTTGACATAGTCTCTTTCTTTTTTATCAATTTTGAGGATAGCCTTATGATAGTCTACTTTGAGTTTGGCTATCTCTTCCGTGTTACCGGTAGTAGACGTCTCTTTAATGTCTTCAATAAGACTGGACAGTCTAGCTATCTCGGTTGTGTATGCCTTAATCTCTTTTCAAGATTGCTTATACTTGTCAAGCATATTTCTGTGTTCTTCAAGTAGTTTGCTAAAGGTATTTTCTAATTCATCGAAAGTAAAGTCATCATACAAAGGGTTTAAGGATACCTTATCAAAAGCCATAAGACAGACATTGGTATTTCCGTAGGGTTTGTCTTCTTCCTCTGTATCACTGGCATCACTTTCATGCCAGATACTTGTGTTCGCATACTTTCGACTGGTTGTTGCTTTTCTGCTTGATCTTGATCTATCGTATGGACTGCTTTTCTTCGAAGTTGGACAGTCCTTCTTCATGTACCCTAATTTCTTGCATCCAAAGCATATTGTTTCATCTTTATTGCTTTCTTGGATATCTCTCTTCCTTCTGTTTGATTTCTCAAACTTTAGGAATTTTTTGAAGTTCTTCACTAGTAGGGCTTGTTCATCACCACTTGATGATTCTTCCTCAAAATCATTGCATATAGATTTTCTGGCTTGAGCTTTAAAAGCGATAGACTTTTCTTTCGGGGTTGCTTCTTCAAACTCTTGCAGATCAAGCTCATGGGTCATGAGCTTGCCCATCAGTGTTTTCAGAGACATGGTGGTGAGATCGTTTCCTTCAATGATTGTTGTTGCCTTTGGGTTCTAGTTCTTGGTTAGAGCCCGTAGCACTTTTCTGATCTTCTCATGATTGCTGTAATCCTTACCAAGAGGTTGCAAAGGATTAGTAATTTCAAGGAAATGTGTGAACATCTGTGTAATTGACTCACCGAATTTTATCTTAAAAGATTCATACACCTGTGTTAGTCTACTAATTTTGGATTCCTTCACTTGGGAAGTACCTTCATGAGTTACCTCAAGAAGTTTTCAAATCTCGTGAGACGTCTTACAGGTTGAAACTCTGTTGAATTCTGTTTTGTCAATTGCGCAGAACAATGCGTTGATGGCACGAGCATCTAGACTATCCTTTGCTTTTTCAGCCTCTGTATATTTGTTATGAGGCTTGTCTACAAGCAGGCCATCAACTACTGTAGGTGTCGGTTTCTTATAACCGTCAACAACTATAGACCAAAGATCAAAGTCAATAGACTTTAAAAAGAAAATCATCCGTGTTTTCCAGTAGGTATAATTAGTGCCATCAAATAGTGGAGGTCTATTTGTGGATTGCCCTTTACCGTTGAATATTGATTTCACGGCTACCATATATACTCTCTGAGGTTTGTTATATTAGAATATAACTTGCTCTGATACCAATTGTAGGACCGTTGAGCACCTCTAGAGGGGGGGTGAATAGAGTGAGTGCGAGTGCAGCGAAAAATAATTACCAATTTTAAAATTATAAACAGATAACTATGACAGTAAATAAAAGATAGTAAATAACATAGCAAAAGATAGAGAGATCAAACTCAGTGACACAGCGATGTATACTGGTATCCCTCTGAGAGGACTAATCCAGTCTCGAGTACTCTTGCTCGATGTTAATCCACTAAGGCACAAGCTAATTGAGAGCTTGCAGTTTCTTACAACACCGTGCTTGGTGACAAGTGCATGACCAACTTCACAACACCGTGCTTGGTGACAAGCGCATGACCGGCTCCATAATAGAGATAATTTTTGTACTTTGAACAACCTCTTTACAACTCTTGAGAACCAAAAGACTCTAGATCGAAATAGATATTACTGGCTTTTGGCTAAGAGGAGTGTAGGTGAGATATGAAAGATTTTGATCGGATGAAAACACTTATTGAATAGAGAAGAGAAGATGGAATTGATTGAGTGATTTGGAATGAGAAATTCTCTTCTATTTATAGGTGTTTTCTGGGACCGAACTCGGGCAGAGTTCTGATGCATAAAGATTTCGCATATGAACGTTGCATGCAGATTTGGAGGCAACAAATATTTAAATTTAAACTGACCGAACTCGGTCAGAGTTCAGACCGAACTCGGGCCGAACTCGGCTTGAGTTCTGTCTAGGTAAAAATGTTAAACATTTGTAAAAATTGTTGCAGAATGGAATTAAACTTTTGGTAGATGGAATATGGATAGGTAGGCTGTATAGAAAAGTGGACTATGATTAATCTAAGCCAGTATTACCCAGTCGATGTTACAATTTATATCATAGACTCAATAAAGATAAAATACATAACAAATTGTAAAATGACTCGGACTAGATTCCAATGAAAGTAAGCTTCAGACTGATGATTTACGTGCTTGATGATGCAGTAGTACGCTTGTTGATATTGATTTCACAAGACCTGAAATGATTAGCAGCAGTTCGTATATTTTGTGTATAGACTTAAGTTTATGTCGATTATTAAAATCGGGTGTGACCATGGAATGGACCAACAATAGTTGCACCATTTCGAACAACTTATACGCATTATAGTCGGACTAGAGTGTGGTTGAATACGTAGCTGGCCAATGCCACGTGGCTCGTTCCCACGTATTTTGAGACTGGGGCGTGACACTACCAGCCAAAAATTGTCATTGTAGGCAAGGTTCATAATAACCATAACACCTATAATAATTACATCACCTCCATATGCTGATATAGTCATTGTGTTCTCACCTTGTTTCTCTTTGTTGCTCTTTTTCTCTTTCTTCTAAGTGAAATACTTCAACTCGATGTAGCCCGGCCCGTCTTGCCATTATGATAACATTTGGAGTCCTCGTACTGACTATTAGACTACCTTTGGTCTTGTTTCTGCTATAGCTCGGATCCCTTGTTTTTTCTCTTGCTTCGGCTCTCTAAAACAAGCGCCTATGAATATAATGTGGATGATGTGCCTTGAAATTTCTTTCTCATCTCTTCATTCAATACCTCGCTCTTGGCGAACTCCAGATTAACCATGCCTTCTGGAGCAGAAGTGATCATGGACACTCGTACAATCTTTCACGAATTTGATAATGTACATGGTAACCAAAGCTCTTGTACCTCATCGTCAAGCTTTACTCCCATAGAAGTTAACTGGTCAACCACGTCTTAGAACGCATTCAAGTGATTCGTAATAGACGAACCATCATTCTACTAAAGTCCATCATCTAGAAACAATTTGTCTACCTCAATTTTTTGGCATACAAAGGTTCCAACTTTTTCCATAATGTCTTTGCGTGCTCAATATTGTCGATGTGATTATAAACATTCTCGTACATGAACTGCCTGATATACCCACACACCTGTATATGCTCGAAATTCCAGTTCTCTTCAAATTTCACACTCGGTTTCTCGGAAGCAAATACTGAAAGATACAACTTCTTGACGAACATCAGATCTTTCATGTTGCTCCACCAATAGTTATAATTGGTGCCTTCACATCCATATTTTTCTACTCGGTTTGACTGTCAACCCTAACACCTGGCAACCTATGCTCTAACACAATTTTGTCAACCATAACTCTGATACCACTCTGTTGGAAATGAAATACGAAAATCGTTCCCCCAAACCGATATAACATGACGAAGACCAAAAAAAAGTCGTACAAAATAAATAGCCAAAATCATAAAGAAAGCACAATGCAAACACCAATATATTTATGTGAAAATTCATGACGAAAAAAAAATCAGGGATGGTCGAAGTCCAACCCGAAAAAGCCTCTACTAATGGAATAAGAAGATACACTGACTCCTTATAAATTTCTCCCCCGATTCACACGGATTATCATAACACTTCAATAGATGGAAATATATTACAATGAGTAGAATGAAAAATTACCTTATACAAGATGACGAGAAAGAGCCAATGAAGAACTCCTCAAAACGATCTCTTATCAAAACAACCCCCCAAATTCTCTGTGTGTGTGTGTGTGTGTGTGTAGGCGGCAACATGTGAGAAACTTCTCCTTTTGATCTCTTGATAATATATGATAATGAATTAGGGTTAGAAAAGACCTATTTAAAGCACCCTAATTTTGAAAAAAATCTGGACTGTTAATCACGATCCAATGGTGTAAAATGGTGGTAATTAAGTAATAAATTATATTTTGGATCAATAAATTGATATTTATATATGCACAATCAGCAATCTTTGGTTTGTAGTCGGTCTTTAGATATATTGTCACTATAAATAAAATAGTACATGACCAAGAATATTAAAGACTATAATCTCTTTTCAGAAGAAGATAAAAATAAACTTAATCCAATTGTGGCAGCCAGTAATTCTAAATTATGACACTATTATTGTTGGATTGTAGCTCGGTTCCGTTTGGGCACTTAAAAGTAGAATCATGAACTGTAAATAATTAAAATTTGTTCATGGAATCATGAGGTGGGCTAGTAGACTGGGTATATATATGCCCACCTCATGAATATATATATATATATATATATATATATATATATATATATATATTCATGAGGTGGGCATATATATATATATCCAGTCTACTAGCCCACCTCATGAATATATATATATATATATATATATATATATATATATATATATATATATATATTCATGAGGTGGGCATATATATATCCAGTCTACTAGCCCACCTCACGGGCCAACTCTATTTTGGGTCACATCACATTTCCAACAACTATATGTATTGTGTTTTAAATAAATTAAAAAATCAATTTAAGTAACAGTCTAAATTTGTTCTATGAATGGTGTTTTAAACATATTTAAAAAAAAAAAAACTAATTTAACTAACAGTCTAAATTTGTCGTTATCGATTGGCCCACTGGGCTTATTTGTGAGTAACAAATAAGTTTTTGTCGAACCGCACATGTTCAATAGAATAACAACTATACAAAAAAAAAAAAAAAAAAAAAAAAAAAAAAAAAAAAAAAACCAAAAAAAAACTGCTACTTAAAGGTCATCTGAGATTCTGACATCAATGTTGGCAGATCAGAATAATGGACCATGTCTTCTGTCAGCACAGCTAGTTACGATGCCCGGTGTTTTAGTGAGAAAAATCTCTACAGCATAAACTCTCACGCTAACAATTTTGAGGTGGAGCGAGTTTGTTTACTGTCATATTAATGGTCCAGTATTATGCAAGTAAATAACATAAACTACTATTTTTTATTGTATAACAATATTTTATAATATTAACTTACATAGTAAACAATAATTTACTAATAATATTTACTTGCAAAATAAACCATAATTTATACTATTGACTTCTAAAGTCCAAAGTTTATATTAACAAGTTGTCAATTTTTAACGTTCATTTATACTATTGACTTCCATACTCCAAAGTTATGCTAACAAGTTATCAATTTTCATAGTTCATAAATTGTACAAATATGAAAATTTATAATATTTAGTTGCAAATTAATCTATAGAATATTATATTCGAAAAAGCGTCTGTATAAATTTTCTTAAGTATTGCTAACTCGCGAAATCAGTCACAGGCGCTTATTATTAACTTGAATATACATGAAATTACAATACTCACCCTAGTTGTTCTCTTTGGGAAGGCACAATCAATCTGAATGATCCCGAACAACAATGCTTCTCTCTTAATGTGGACTATTTACATCACCATGTCACAAGATTGGGAACAACAATGCTTCTCTCTTAATGTGGACTATTTACATCAGCATGTCACAAGATTGGTAAAAAAATAAAATGTAGGCCTAGAACCTTTCAGGTTCATTGATCGGCCAAAGAAGAATGGTAATTACAATGTGTACATAGCTAAAATACAGAGGTACCTTCACATCTCGGATAGCAGGTTGCTTATCTTCCGAAGCTCCTTGAGAGCTGCCATTGCTGTGGCCTGACCCTTGCCCCCAAGAATGTTGCCCGCTTGACCGCGCTCTTGCTGGAAGACGGATTCAATCACCTGAGATAGCCCAAAAGAAGCAATTTTTCATGGTTAGAATGGGGATTTCTAGCAAATGTAATCAATGTCTAAAACTCCCAGTTACGGAGAAAGAGACGACTGTCTACATAGTAAGCAAGCAAAAGATCTTCATTTACTATCAAAAACTGTGACTGGTATAGGAAATGCAAGGTTGATTGGCCACATGTAATGACAGAAAATTTTAGTATCGACACCGTTCGCTTCTGGACTGTGGGATTATGCCGTCTAAATCATAATAACTGTAGGAAACTGTTCTATAGTATAAAATGTCCTGCAAATTTTAATTTCTTGTCCCCACCTAAAATTTCACTTTTGAGAAGATGTGTAAAATGGGAAGGATGTCCCTCTTCTATTCAAGGTATCAATTTCACTTGTTTCATGAGGAAATATTGAAAATAATCTATATCAGCCAATGGAGGTTTGTCGAGTAACCATGCCAAAGCCCATCTCTCTTCTTCCTTCTACTGTTTAAAGGCCATCTATTCACATTAGCAACATGATAGTATCTATACAACAAAAATAACAAATCTTTTATCCCAAGTTTTTCGGGTTGACTATCTGAATCCTCTTCTTCCATTCAAACTTTTTAATGAGTCATGTCCTCTACAATGCTAACAAAATCTATATCCTTCTTTAAGGCTTCAAACTATGTTCGTCTAGGCCTACCACTAGTTCTAGCAACTCCATTAACTAGTATATTATCGTCTCCTTACGGGAGTATTGGTCTAAAACCACCTAAATCGATTTTCTCTCATCTTCTAACAAATTACAATACATTCTCAATTGGCGTCACCTCTAACTTTCCACGGGTACACTAATTTATTATCACCTTTAAATTATTGTCACTCATCCACCTTAGCGTTCTCATTTCGGCTATACTAACTCTCTAGACACGTAGTTTTTTAATTGCCCCACACTGTAATCAATAAAATATGGGCTTATAGCCGTGCCGTAGAATTTTCCTTTCAACATAGTATCTATATGTGTGAGAAATTCAGATAGTTTGAATCTGCAAAGTCCCAATCTTATGTTAATGTTAGGTGCAAATGACATGTCAAAGTAAATTCCTCGAGTAATTAACTATAAGTTAACAGAAAAAGATTGTCATTGCTACATTTGAACTCTGAAGAAAGAGAGCAAAAGTAAAAGTTCGGTATCTCAAATTGCATCCTAGCATATAATAGATCAAATAAACAAATCACATAAAACGTATCTTAAGAGTATAATGAGTAATGCATTACAGTTTCATAATAAACTAAGCAAAGTAAAGCAGAAAATATTTGTTACCTGAATATTGTCAAGCATAGATTGTCCAAGATTTTTAATTAACTATAAGTTAAAGAAAAAGATTGTCATTGCTACATTTGAACTCTGAAGAAAGAGAGAGCAAAAGTAAACATTCGGTTTCTCAAATTGCATCCTAGCATATAATAGATCAAATAAACAAATCACATAAAACGTATCTTAAGAGTATAATGAGTAATGCATTACAGTTGCATAATAAACTAAGCAAAGTAAAGCAGAAAATATTTGTTACCTGAATATTGTCAAGCATAGATTGTCCAAGATTTTTCAGAGTTCCCATTATTTTCTTGTCTCCAACTTCTTTCCTCTCACTCTCTCCACATGAATTGTGGTCTGATGTCGAACTGCGTGGAATTTCCTTGCAGACCTTCCCAACACTTGATGAACACTTGTCTGAGTTCCCTTCACCAGATCCTCTACCAAACCTCAAAATCCACTGAAGCCTACTGGACAATACTTTCCGGTCCTTCGATTGAATTCTCTGTTTAACTTCCCCATCTTTAGTAGGTCCAACTTTAGTAACACTAATAGTAGCAGCAGAAGTGTTTTGTGGCCCTTGAACCTCATCCATTTGATTAGACTCTAGGTCATTGTCAGCAATAAAAGAATTAGAATATACGCTACTCTTTTCTGAATCATTCTCATGGTCATTTCCCATACTATGTTGACTGTTATACATGGAAAACACAGAAGAGTTCTCACCACTCAAGCAAGTTTCATCCACAGTGCAGTCTGAGGTCCTACCTGTAATATTTTGATCCAAGGGGTCCTCAGGTGAAACTTTCCCCACATTCACATCCAAAGGAAGATTCTCTTTCTCATTAGGAAGTTCTTGAAGTGCATTATGTTCCAACTTACTACTAACACCAGACAATTCTTCAAGAAGCCGACGCCTAACAGATGAAGACTTAGCCTCACTTTTATTGGTAGAATGATCAGATTCAGTTCTCAATAAGCTAAATCTGTCTCCCAATAAAGCCTTTTTCTTTCCCCTTGTGATGGAGCTTTCATTCTTTTGAACGGCTTGTTCTTTATGCAACACTCTCCACAGTTCCTCCCAATAACTATCAGGCAATGACTGGTTTAGAGGCTTAGGTGAAGCAGAAGCTGACGCGGTTGGAAGGCTTTGGACTCTGCTAACTTCCTTTCTAGAACTATACTGTGATAAAGAAGAGATGTTTGTCTCATGAGCAAGAGCCTGCCAAGACTTTGCCTTATCTATCAGTTGCTTGACATCTACGTTTTCAGGAAAGTTGAGCAATCTCTGGAGGCAAGTGGTGGCATTCTCCGTGGCCAACAAGGATGACCTTAGATGAAGTAGCATTGAGACTGCCATGCAAGAAATGAGTGCACCGCGGGGAGAACACAACACTTTAAAGCTGTAATCTTCTTCATTCTCCACGGATGAAGCATTAGAGGAAGAGAACAGTTCATCCCAAGTCAGTAGAAGGTCATTAAGGGAGAATTCCCGTCCAAAGAGAACTCGAAGCCATCTAAGGGCGAAGTATTGAGGCTCGACCCCAAGCTCCACAAGGTGGTTATGGAGAGATGCGTCTATGATGGAGAGCAAATGGTACAATGCTGAAGAAGCCTCGATTACAGGTGGCAAACCCATACTTGATCCAACAGGAGAAGGGGAGAAGAAGTCTGCCATTGCAACCACGCCATGGGCCCCACTCATTAAGCTGTCAAACATGCAGTAGGCATCGTGCTCAATGAATCTCTCAGAAAGGATAACACCCAACTCTCCTTCAGCTCCATACGCATCACTTAGCAAGAACAAGTTTTTTGTTTCGGGGTCAAGGTCATTGATGCTGGCGACTTTGGGAGTGCCTTCTACTTGAAAGTTATCATCTTTATCAGTGGCATCTAAATCCAAGCTAGCAGACTTTGTGAATCTGTAGTTAGAAACCTGATCACCATCGGGGAAGGACATTTCATCAAATTCATCACTGAAGTAGTCTTCATTTAGAGCCCGTATCTGAGAGAGGTATTCAAGATCAACATGGAGCACATAGAGTAGAGGAGCCAATAGTTCATGCATACCTGTTTCAAATAGAAAAAATAATAGTTGAAGTAGTCTGATAAGAAAATTATCAGCATAATAAAACTCTACAGGGCTGGGCTGGGGGTGGGTGGGGGAAAGTTTAAACACCCTAGTTGTTCATTCTGATAGGTTCTTCCACCAGCAAACTAGCCTTATGCGTCTCATGGAAGGTACTATATAGGCCTATAGCTAACTTAGTATAGTCACAAGATGGTCATTCTTCCAATGGAGCCAACTCAATATCCAAGATGGCATACTCATAAGCGCCATTATTGTGTGTTGACCATAACAGTGACCATTCGATTTAAAATTTGGACTTTTTATCAATGAAGATATCCATGTAAACATCTAGAGATCATTCTGCAGTTTGAAGGTCAAAATTCCATCACAATGTCATTATTTTCTCCTAGACCAATAGCATTCAGTAGCTTTACTGATAACTTACCTTGTCTATACCCATACTCTGGATGCCTAAGACACCACAACAGCAGTACCCTTCTTAACATGGCCTGGCATGCAGGTGTCTGGAAGTAGCTACCATGTTCCGGATACAACCGCGACAAATCTTGGTCAACCGTTTTCTCTAACTCTGCGTTTCGGAAGAAGCGGCCCCAGATGCTATCTGCAAAGAAACATGAAACAATGTCAATGTGACAATTCTCAAAATTGACTAGATATTCCTACCACATAGATTGAGCAACTACAACTGCAAAGTGCAACATACTAGGAAGCACAGATGCTCCAAAACGGTTGTTGTGTACCCGTGTTGGACACTACACAGACACTACAAAATACAAAGAAATATGGTAATACGTTGTGTCACCGTGTCTATTATGTGTCGTGAATATTTGTACCTGTGTAACTTAGGCAATCTATAGATGTCCTTGTTGTCCTATTCAGATGCAAAATGAGCAAAGATACCTGGATTTTGTGATAGGGGATTGTCCACAGTGAGATCAGGAGATTTAGTGCCATCTTTAGGGAGATGGGGATCTACTAGAAGATGGCGCCTCAGACTAGCATATCTGTTGAAACAAGATTCAAGCATATCATGTAATTGCTATGTCATACTATATGGTAAGATCAGAATAAAGAAAGGATGCCGTTATTGGCACTCATAAAATATCATCCTGCACTCCTCTTTAATTTTTATTATTCCAATTCCAAATTTGTTCCTACATTAACATTATTGGCACTGCTAAAATGTCATCTTGCAGTCCTCCCTACATGCATGCACAAATTAATGTCAGATTTAATAAAGAGGTGGATTTGGAATTTAAGGTTGTGTTTGATTGGGCTTTTTTTTCCATGGAAAATATTTCCATCACAAATTTTCCACCAATTGTAGTGTTTGATAGCTTATATTTCCCATGGAGTTATTTTCCAGAAAAATATCATTTTCCATATTTTCAACTAAAATGGTGGAAAATAAAACTTGTCCAACCGATAGGAAAATATCATTTTCCATGGAAAATAACTATTTTCCGTGGAAAATAATGACAATCAAACACCCAAATTAAGTTTTCCATGATTTTTTTTTAAAATTCCATGGAATTTTTTTCCTAGGAAAATAATTCCATGGAATTAATTTCTTTTTCCACATATTTTCTACGTTGCAATCAAACGCACCTTAAATGATAAAAAATTAAAGAAGAGGGCCGGAAGACATAATGAAAAAACAAAGAAATCGAACCAAAGAAATTTTTTTAATGCCACATCAATGGGAAATCGAACCAACACAGAGAAAGAAAAACAATCAATCAACCAGCCAAGAAAATTCACATGAACACGTCATGAACACTTCCCATATTCTAATCACCTACAAGCGTTACACAAAAGCTCCCCTAATTCAGAGAATATAAGATATAAATCAAGAAAAAAAGGATCTTTTTCATTCATTCGAAGCCAGAAACCCTAATTCCACATGAACCAGTCGTGGGCACTTCCGATATTGGAATCACCTACTAGTATTACATTAAAAGAACCCTGATTCAGAGCAAACATAACAACAACAAAAATGGATTTTTCTTCAAAAATTCGATGCCGGTAACTAAAATTTCGAAATTTATATGATTCAAAAGGAAGAGAGAGGTGGAAGAAAGGGGAAGGAAGGGGTGTCGAATGCCACCTCCTCCGTGAATCGGCGGCAACACGACGAAGCTCCTCGATCGATGCGGAAGGAGACGGAAGAATGCCCAAATCTATTCGCCACCGGACGCCCCTCAAATTCGAGAACCTCGAACAATTCGGGTCGGGAGACATGGCCTCCATTTGAAATGAGGAAGCTTGACGATCGGAGCAGGGGTATTCCGGGAAGAATAGGGGAAATTTTAGAACCTATAGGTGCATTTTGGAAAGAGAATTGGGGAGTTCTTAAAGGAAAGGCGAGAGCTTCAGTGGAGGAGGAGCGAAATTCCGGAGCTTGTGGGAGCATTTTGGGAAGACATTTGGGGATTTTTTGAAGGGAAAGGATGTGTTCTGGGGAGGAGATTGGGGAGTTTTGTCGTCTCCATTGGGAGAGGAAAAGGAAACATAGAAGGTGTTGAAAAGTTGTTTTTTATTTCTTCTTCCTTTTCATTTGGGTTTGGAGAAAGAAAGGGGTGGAAAAAATGGATGGATTTCTTATTGGTAGAGGGGGACAAGATGGTAATATGCCCCTTACCCACTTGGCGCAGAGTATCATGACCTTAACTCAAATCTTGTAATTAGACACTACTGACCTCATGAGATGCCATATTTATAACTAGGGGTGAACGTTGGTTTAGTTGGTATCAACCGAACAGAAACGATCAAAATCAAATAAACCAAAATTTTAAACATTTAAAATTAAAATCGAAATAAAATTAGCCAAAATTGAAACAAAACCTAATCGAATAATCAATTTGGATGAAATATTTCTATTGTTTAATAGGTCGGATTCAAAGTTGGAATAGTGGTTAAATTATTATTTTTTTATACATGCATTTGTTGTAATTCAAAGTTACGTCCAAAGTTGGACTAATTTTTAAATTATCAAAGTTGGACTTCATAATATATACATAGAATTATTGTTTTCAAAATAGACACATTTTTAATTACAAAATATGCATAAAATTGAGGATATTTATATAATTGCATAACTCTTATTCGGTTTTCGATTTTTGACCGAAATCGAAATCCAAATCAAAATCGAATAAGAATTTTTTGTATTTTCAAAACTGAAATCAAACGAATTTTTTCCAAACCGAACCGAATCTCTTATTCGGTTCAGTTCGGTTCCATTTTCGTGGTATCGGAGCACGATATCAACGCTTCTGATCCCAACATCTGATATGAGAGCTTCCAGGTTCTTGAGAGAGAAGGTGCAACCATGTCTACGGAGCAGATGAACACACGTATGATCATCCTCACAGGGGAGAACTGGCAATTTGGAAGTCAAGCATGGTTCGTTGGAGGGCAACAGCACAAAGCCATCGGACAAGAAGGTCATTGGATTCATCCGCCAATGGTTGGACTACTCGGTATTTCACTACATGTCCATGTAGAGTTCAACAAAAGCACTTTGGGAGAATCTGCATTCGCTATATGAACAAAAAATGGCTGACTAGCAACAAGACGTTTCTTATTCTCCAACTCGTCAACTCGAAGTACACGGAGGATATCTTGGTGGCACAACATCTGAACGAGGTTCAGGGTAACCATCAGTTAGTTGTTTGCGATAAAGATAGTGATTGATGATGAACTTCAGCCCTTCTGCTTTTGAGTTCTCTACCGAAAAGCTGGAAGATGTTGGTGGTGTCGGTGAGCAACTTCGCACTGGATGGAGTTGTCACAAAGAAGGAATCAAAAGTATCTTATTGAATGAGGAGGTCCGACGTAAGCAAATTGAATCGTCGTAGGAGTCTGCTCTGGTTGCTTCCTATGGAAATGAAAGACTATCACAAGCGAGGATAGGAGGAGTTCTCTGGATCTTGCGACTATGGAGCGTAAGGAAGACTGTTATCACTATAGCAAAATGGGTCATTTTAAGAAGAATTGCATAAAGCTCAAAGATGAGAAGACTAAAGACAATAATGATCAGGTAGATTTCATGACTATAGGATATATCATCATCGCAGCAACCGACAAAGAGGAACCTTATGACGTGTCATGACAGCTATTGGGTCTTGGACATGGGTGTTAGCCTAATGATTATATCACTTGAATATGGCTAATTGATTAAGTTTAACATAATGATGTCACTAACAAATAACTACAAAAATAAGTCAAATCAGCAACGCAATTAGTGATGCATGACTAAAACGTCATCAATGTTTTGTATATTAGCGACAAAGTATAAGAAACGTCGAAAGACGTCACTATTTGCGACGTCCAACGATATTTTGCGAATGAAAAACATATGTCGCAGAGAAGTCGGTAGTATATTTAGCGACGTTTAGCGACTCCGTACTTATTATTTTGTAGTGTATAATACAGTAGTGACGTATAGCGATGGCGGAACACGACGTCGCTAATGTTTTTAATATAGGGTTCCAACTTTTTATTTTCCCTTATTCACTCGTTTCCAAATATTTTTAACCGTCGCTCGAGCCGCTCTCCCTCTCCGGTACTCCTTCGCCTCCTCCGGCGCTCCAGCCCCTCCGTCTCCGGTCCTCCTCACTCTCCGTCGTGACCCCTTTACCGCTCCAGCCCCTCTCCGTCTCCGGTCCTCCTCCTTCTCCGTTGTGAACCCCCCGACGCAGGCGCTCCTTCGTCTCCTCCCCTGCCTCCGGTTCTCCTCCCCTCCGGCGACCCCCTCCCCGATCACCCTCCTCGGTCTCGGTAAACCCTAATCCCCCCCCTCTCTCTCTCTTTTGTAACATAGACACGACACGACCAGACACGACGGGACAGGATACGACACATACACACACTAACATGACACTGACACTACACACACACTGACACGACAGGACATGACACACACACACACATACTAACATGACACTGACACAACACACACACTGACACGACACACACACACACTAACATGATACTGACACGACACAAACATTGACACGACCGGACATGAAAGGACATGGCACACACATACTTTATAGTTTGATAACAAATTTAAGATTAACACACATTTATCCTACTTGCCCAATTTAGCCTCTCAATTGTTCAAATTAGATGAATTGAGTCCTCTCTCGTAAGATTTTTTTGGGGTGGTCTTCGAATCGAACCGACTGTCTAAATGTGAAGTATCTTAATTTTAATCGTAATTCACAACCCATAATTAAAATTGGATTAGATATATGCAAGTATTAATTTGAAGAATTTGCATTTATATTCTTCGTCTTAATTTGAAGTAATAATTTAGCCCCACCTTTGCATTTGTATTCTTTTGTTCCTTCTCAAAGGTTAGATGGTAGAATTTCTCAAGGCACCTAGAGTGTATAGAGTGACTATCCTAGTAGTATAAAAGATATTTTAGAAATTTGATAATTGTCAAGGTAAGTTTGGGGTTTAATTGAAAGTATCTAGAGTGTATCCTATAAGATATGATATGGTGTCAAGTGTAGGTATAATTGGTATAGTGTCAAGTCATATGTCAAGATACTAGGTATATAGGTAAGTGCTAGCTAGGTATCGCCAAATATTTTATGGTAAGTGCTAGCTAGGTAAGTGCCAGCTTGGACACTCCGAGATCAAGTTTTCCTTATAGGCTCACAAGGAACACATGATTTTAGAGTACTTTGATGAACGTGTGTAGCCTGAAATCAAGTGTCCATGTGAGCCATCATCTCAAAAGGAAATTTACTTCTGTAAGCCTTTTGTGTCACATTTTCTTTTGAGAGAATTGTCTCACAGTGACACTTGATTTCAGGATACTTTGATGAACGTGTGTATAGTTAGTGTCATGGATATTTGAAACTGTATCCTAGTATCAAGGTACAATAGAGTATCAATGTGATATTGTATACCGTGGTATCCACATGATATACAAATACCTAGAGTTAAGGTGATATGTAGGTAAGTGTTATAGCTAGGTATCTTAGATACTTAGGTAAGTGTCTGTATCAGTTCTAAGTCAAGTGTCCATGTCAATCCTTCTCTAAAAAGTAAATTTATATTTGCAAGCCTTTTTGAGGATTTTAACGTTATAAAGATTCCGAAAAATAGGAGAAAAGATAAAGAACGAATAGAGTAAAAAATCGAGAAAATAACAAAGAACGAAAGGAGTAAAAAATCGAGAAAACAACAAAGAACGAAAGGAGAAAAATCGAGAAAATAACAAAACGAAAAATTCTAGAGAAAAAATTATAATACTTGGTCTTTTCTAGTATTTTTTGAAAATTATGTATAACTCTGAAAGCCTCAAAAGGCTTGCAGAAGTAAATTTTTTTGAAGAGAAGGGCTGACATTGAACACGTGACGACACTCATTTAGTACTCATGTGTATCTATCTATGCATCCATTTGGACAATATTCTCAAATAATGTGTATCCATCTTTACAGAATTATCTTCAAATGGATATGAATTACTATCTGCGACATCGTTCATGGATGTGCAATCGTCAGCCTGATATACGTACGGTGTGCAGAATGAATTTATACAGGGGGTAGAGCAGTTCCTGCAGTTCGCCAAAGCATTTTCTCAATACATGGATCGTACCAAAATTAAGTGTCCATGTGTGAGATGTCGCAACTTGAAATATCATCTAGAAGTGGACATGACATATTATTTGTACTCGAGAGATTTCATGCCGACTTACTATCAGTAGACCTCACACAGAGAACTTGTGCCTTTAGTATCGGAGCTAGAGCCTAATTTGGAGCCATATATGGATGTCCAGGACCACGCTAATTACGACGAAGGGTGGGTGAATATGGTTTTCGATGCTACGGGGTCTAGTTTCAATCCAGACAATCATGATGCGGCTGAGGAGGTACCGAATGCTGATGCTGTAAATTTCATGGAGTTGTTGGAGAATGCAACGACTCCGTTGTATCCTGGTTGTGAGGATCATTCACCGTTGGAGGTGGTTACAAGACTACTGAGCATCAAGTCCGATTTTAACTTGTCTCAAGAATGCTACAACCGAATCATCGAGTTGATTATAGAGATCTTGCTGGAGGGTGCCAAGTTACCTACAGACTTCTACCGATCTAAGAGAATAGTGAGATCGTCCTAGATGGAATATGATAAAATTGATGTATTGTACAACAGATGCATGTTGTACTACAAGGACGACAAGGATGAAGACGTGTGCATATTTTGTGGTGCTGATCGCTACAAGACAACAAGTTCAAGTAGGACTCCCGGTGCAAGGAAGCCGATCGATTCGATGCACTACTTGCCTTTGACGTTGCGGTTGCAGAGGTTGTTTATGGTGAAGGAGACTGTCGAGAGCATGAGTTGGCACAGGCAGGAACAGATTGACGGAATATTGGATCATCCATCCGATGGAGAATCATGGAAGCACTTTGATCGAGAGTATCCAGATTTTTCTTTTGATCCGCATAATGTAAGATTGGGGCTCTCTTCCGACGGTTTTACCCCGTTCAGACTTTCAAGTTTCCAATATTCGTGTTGGCCAGTGATTGTCACTCCATGCAACCTACCGCCTTGGATGTGTATAAAAACTTCTTACATGTTCCTAACCGTTATCATCCCAGGTCCGAACAATCCGAAGAGGAATATCGATGTGTACTTACAACCGTTGATAGATGAGTTGAATCAGCTGTGGAAAGTAGGCGCCAACACATATGATGTTTTCAGAAAACATAAACTTTTAGATGAAGCTCGCTCTTATGTGGACCATAAACAACTTTTTGGCCTAGGTACAAGGAATGGTCGGAGAAGGCAAAGGCGGCTAGGATGAGGGCAAGGAAGTGTTGTAGTGGCTCGATTTCAATGACGGAATATTTTCGTCACCTAGTATGTATTTTATTGAAATATATTATTTTAATAAAAATAGGAATAAAATGTTTAATTTCAATAACAAACAAATTAATTTTAACAGGTATAGAGGGTGAGGACGCCAATATGGTAACCGTTTTCCTGGCCACCCATCGGAAGGACGGAAAGCTCATCGATGATAAGGCCACGCAGAACTATGTAAGTATTACTTTATGTTTCACTAACTTTAATATAACTTAGAAAATATGCAATATATATCCATATAGTTATTAGTAAGTACCTTAGACATTAGCAAGTACGACTTAGACATTGGTAGTAAATATTTTGCTTATCGAGATGTGTACCTTTCTAGGTTGAGTATCTTAGGCTAGAGCATGAGAGTGCTAGTGCACCTACAGAGGAAGGGGCAGATACTGTCACGACCCGTACCCTGAGTAAGGGCACGAGCACGTGGGTACGTCCAGTCCACGCCGCAGAATCGGCGGTAGAACGCTGTATAGTTCTTCTAGAAAGTATAGCAACTAGACACAATATAAATGTACCTGTAATATCCGTACAGAGGTATATAAACTCAACTCAATCACAAAGACATCCAGGAAAGATAGGCACGAATATCATATAAATATGATGGAAATAAAAGTACAAAAATAGAATACAAAGTCACAATACAGTAGAGAGTCGAAAACACGACATACACTACCAAAATAAGCCATATCAGCGACGAAATTAGCGACGCCAACTTAAAACATCGCTAATATTTCTGGAATTAGCGATGCCAAAAGTAAGCGTCACAACACGTCGCTGATAGCGACAAACAACGACATATTGCGACTACCTTTAGTGTAATAAAAAGCAACATCGTTGATTTGTCGAAAAACGTCGCCAGTTTTATTAGTTCAGTGACGTTTAGCGTCGCAAAGATTATGGCGTCGTCGAATATTAAAGGAAAGTCGACGCTTTGCGACGTATTTACAGACGTCGCTAACTTGCTGCTAAATAGGGTTTCCTCGGTTCGACTTTTCATTTCTCTCTCTCACCAAATTTTTTGTTCCCGCCCCTCTTCCCCCGACCTCGACGACAGCCCGACCCCCTTACCTCCGGCGCCGCTCATCCTCCTCCTCTACCGCGAGCCACTTTTCCTCCCTCCTGCGAGCCCCTTCTCCTCCTCCTCCTCCACCGCGAGCCCCTTCTCCTCCTCTACCGCGAGATCCTCCTCCTCCTCCACCGCGAGATCCTCCTCCTCCACCACCGAACTTGTCCTCCTCCTCCTCCTCCACCACCGCGAGGAGACTGAAGGTAAACCCCTAACCCTAATTGAGGTGTTTTTCGTGTCCAAAATGGACACGGAGACACATTACGACCATGTGTTCACTGATACAGTATGTTCGTGAGGTTTTGGACACTTTTTGTCCATTTGTTGGACACGTGGACACCCCCAAGCATGCATATATATGTATTTCACCTCTGTACACTTAATCCCCTACTTACACTTGTGTATTTTCGTATTAATTTAGATTTGCATATTGGGTTTGGATTTCGATATAGTGTTTGATACATTGTTTCACCTTGCAACATTCCTACACTTAGAGACATTTAGTACACAACTAATTATTTTATCCTAGTTCGCAAGTGTACTTTTGGGTAATCTAGGTATATTAGTTTACCAATATCCCCAATGGCCGGAGATTTTGAGGATCGCTGCATTGCAAAAAATGATAGCAACACCTATGTAGTTATCAATTTATTTGTTTTATGTTATCAATTTATCTGTTTTATCCGCTGCAAAACTTTTACAAAAATAACTATTTTATAAATATACACGAGTACGACTTGTACAGTGCAACATAGACTTGTACGATATCACGTCCGTGGCGACTTATTGATTCGACGGAATCGAAGCGAATAAGTATGATTAGATTGTTGTAGAGGGTTGATGTTACTAAAGAGAAATACAATATGTTTGTTGTAGAGGGTTGATGTTACTAAAGAGAAATACAATTTGTTTGTTGTAATAGGTTGATAGTATTATTCAAACACCTCTGAAATCCAAGAGCCATCAGGGTACACTAGAGGTCTCTCTCCACTGTAATAGAATTGGTTTTAGTTATGATGTATAGGTGTGTATTGGACACAAAGCAGAAAGAACAGGACGAGAAGAACTCCATATACATATTTTGGTGAGTGTCTTTGCCTAATACAAGTTTGACACTAACCAGTTTGAAGCATCTTTGTTCTTCCTAGGTTTAAGTTGGGGCTCACATAAGTACAACAAGAAGTAAAGGAGAAAGGAAATGTTAGTTAATATAAGTTGTCATTATATAAAAGCCTTCTATATTCGTCCTACATATGGAACTATGCGTAAACCAAGAACTATTACTGGAGTATAGGAATATTAATAAAATTTTACTAAACCCCTAGTTCTCTTTATTGTTGAAGTATATGAACCAATTAGTCAACATCTATTTGTTGAAGTATGGTACTCCATTCTTTGTAAGTTCTAGCTATATATGTCTCAAGATCCAATACTCAAAAATCCCAAGAAGAAGAAGAAGAAAAGTGTGAGTTCTACAGTATGGTTCTCTTTGTAGAATTGTGTCTTATTTTAGACAACAAAGGTTTCCTATTTTTACAGGTAACATGGCAACATGTGTAAGGGAACATATAGGTGTGTGTTTGTGTTTGAAAGGGAGTGTCACAAGAGTAAGGCGTGAGCATGTGTTAGTATTTTAAGCTGTGAGAGTGTTTGTTTTATTGAGGTTAGTGTTTGTTATAATTATATTATTTGTGACTATCGATCTTACCAGATGGCATCCATGACCCGAGGAGCGGCACGTTGTTTGAGGAAAACAGTGAATGCTGAGGTGGCTCCTCCTACAGTTAAGGAGGAAGTGGCACCGATTGCTAGTGAGACCAGGAGTTCTATTCATCCAGCACCGGTAGCTAGTGAGACCGGGAGTTCTATTCATGCAACACTTGCAAGGGACGACATCTCTCCTCACGCCAAAGATCTCACTTTTTTGAGGTGGTTGCGTGATCGTATCACTGAGCGTTTGCGTGAGAAGCGTGGTTCTCATTAGCTATTAGTACTTATTTGTATTGGACTATTTGTATTGGGTTATTTTTGTATTAGACTATTTGTATTGGACTACATATATGAATTAGTACTGTGTCAATCTCTGGATTGTATTGGACTACGATATGGTGATCAGGACATAGTCCCTGCAGCCATTCGACTGGCGAGGCAGAAACTATGTATCCGTAGATAAAGTTGATTGTCCTCCGACCCTCATCCCTCGGCAATGATGATACGACAACCAACCAGAGAGGATACTTTGAGAGATCCATCTGAGTAGGACGTATACTCTGAGAGATCACCTTTACAAGAATGATATCAGTAGTGGGATTGAGTGTTGGAGGAGATATTATCAGAGTATACGTCCTACTCAGATGGGTCTCTCACCGTTAATATTTTTTTCTGACGGCATGGTGGATGTGCTCCCTCAACAGATTCTTGCTCCGAGCCAAAACATTGCCCCGGAGCTCAAGGGGACATCCTTCGTGTAGAGCTCGAGTGAGAGGTTCCTGACAGCATGGTGGTCTTCTTTGTCAAAGTATCCGTGCTAATCCCACATTGCTTATGGGACGAGCACGGATACTTTGACAAAGGAGACCACCATGCTGTCAGGAACCTCTCACTCGAGCTCTACACGAAGGATGTCCACTTGAGCTCCGGGACAAAGTTTTGGCTCGGAGCAAGAATCTGTTGACGGAGCACATCCACCATGCTGTCAGAAAAAAATAGTAACGGTGAGAGACCCATCTGAGTAGGACGTATACTCTGATAATATCTCCTCCAACACTCAATTCCACTACTGATATCATTCTTGTAAAGGTGATCTCTCAGAGTATACGTCCTACTCAGATGGATCTCTCAGAGTATCCTCTCCGGTTGGGTTATGTTCTGAGCCATCCGTTCTCACACTTAAAATACATATGAATTAGAACTGTATTTTGTATTTTCGGCGAACCCAGGGATTGGATTCTGTATTTTGTATTTTGGTTTCTGTATTTTGTATTTTGTATTTTGTATTTTGTATTTTGGATTCTGTATTTTGTATTTTGATTTCTGTATTTTGGCTCCAGCTCCATTTGCATTAATCTACGGTACGACATGGTGATCAGGACATAGTCCCTGCAGCCATTCGACTGGCGAGGCAGAAACTATATAGCCGTAGATAAAGTTGACTGTCATTCGACCCTCATCCCTCGGCAATGATGATACGACAACCTATCACTATATCTTATATAGTAGTAGATGATGTCTTAGTATTACATTATGTGAGTTCATCTTGATTCTGTTATATTCTTCAGATACTAGATACGATAAGAACATATACTACACCATATGTACAGAACATAGATGAGTCACACTAATGTATGCTAGAATGAATCTTGGGTTGTGTTCTGAGCCATCCGTTCTCACACTTAAAATACATATGAATTAGAACTGTGTTTTGTATTTTCGGCGAACCCAGGGATTGGATTCTGTATTTTATATTTTGGTTTCTGTATTTTGTCTCCAGCTCCATTTACATTAATCTACGGTACGACATGGTGATCAGGACATAGTCCCTGAAGCCATTCGACTGGCGAGGCAGAAACTATGTAGCCGTAGATAAAGTTGACTGTCCTCCGACCCTCATCCCTCGGCAATGATGATACAACAACCTATCAGAATCCTCGACTCTCTTTCGCTTCTTGGATATTGACCCAGCTTCCAATCTCTCATTTTCCTCCGGGTCTACTCTACAATGATGAAGTTGACTGTCCTCCATCCCTCATCCCTCGGCAATGATGATACGACAACCTATCAGAATCCGGCGGCATGACCCGGAGGAAGTACAGATGTTTTCTTCAAATCCGTAGGAGAACTATAAGGCTATATCTTTTCACAACATGTCACCTTGTCAAAGACCCTTAATATGAATATCATGTTACCGCAGTGTCGGAAGACTAATATGTCATAATTTTTTAAGCCGTGTGTTTTGACATAATCCTCCCAACTCTTTCCTCCTATGTAGTAATCTTGCATTACTACATAGCAGGAAAGAGTTTGGAGGAATATGTCAAAACACACGGCTTAGAAAATTATGACATGTTAGTCTTCCGACACCGTGGTAACATGGTTGTCACATTAAGGGTCTTTGACATGGTGATATGTTGTGAAAAGATATATCCTTATAGTTCTCCTACGGATGTTGAAAAAAATCTCTGTACTTCCTCCGGGTCATGCTGCCGGCTGTGCTGCTTCCCCCTCCTCTTCCTGTCCACTTCTTCTCCCCCGACTCTACACTTGAGGTGGATATCATATGTGGCTGAGAGAGTCAAATAAGAAGAAGGGAAGTAGGGAGGAGCAGATGGGTCCAGAGCCATGGTGGAGGAGAGGAGAAGGAAGATGCTTGATCAGAACTTGAGGTAGAAAAGTTGTGACGTTGATAGCGTGAGAGAGGGAGAGGGTGAATGGAGGGAGGGAAGTGGCTGCATGCCTTTGGCTCACTCGAGCGGTATTTGTCCTCCGACCCTCATCCCTCGGCAATGATGATACGACAACCTATCACTATATCTTATATAGTAGTAGATGATGTCTTAGTATTACATTATGTGAGTTCATCTTGATTCTGTTATATCCTTCAGATACTAGATACGATAAGAACATATACTACACCATATGTACAGAATATAGATGATTCACACTAATGTATGCTAGAATGAATTTTGGGTTGTGTTCTGAGCCATTCGTTCCCATACTTGGCAATTAAGCATGTGAAATAGAACTGATTATGTTTACTTTGTCTTACGATACAGATTTTCACATCCAAATTGAAATGGATCGTTACTTCGTTGATCGGTCGCTAATAGAAATTCCCGTCGGACGGGCGACGGATCTGGCCGTCGCTAAATCGACAAATTTTGGTAGTGATTGTTGTAGACTTGGTTATATGGACTGAAATCTGTGTACAGTGAGAAATGGACATTCTGAGAACTGGACATTGTGTGATTGTTGTAGACTTGGTTATAGGGACTGAAACCTGTGTACAGCGAGAAATGGACATTCTGTAATTGTTTGGATCCTATTCTACAGTGAGAAATGGTTATCTTTTTAAACTGCAGGGAGAAATGGACATTCTGTATTTTATTTTTTAATTTTTTTTGCAGATTTAGCGACGTTTACGGACGTTTACCGACGTCCACCGACGTACGTTTGTGTCGGTAAACGTCGGTAAATCTGCAATATTTCTAGGTTACCGACGTCATTATACGTCGGAGAACGTCGGTAAACGTCGGTAATCATCCCAGGAATTCCCAAGACTTTATCGATGTGTAGCGACTTTGAACACGTCACTAAACCACCGACAACACGACGGTAATCGTCGGTAAAGTTACCGACGCGTAGCGACGTCAAAAACACGTCACTAATACAACGACGACACGACGGTAGACGTCGATAATATATCGACGTATATATACGTCGGTAAACGTCGGTACTTGCGACGTTTGGCGACGTTTTGAAGATCAGCGACATATATTTTCGCGACCAGCCCAAAACGTCGATAATTTCGTCGCTAAATATTTTTAGCGACGAAAATTGTCGTTTTAGCGACGTCTTTAGGCGTCGCTAAAACGACGTATTCTGGTAGTGATAAGATCCCAAAACACAAATATAGTATAAGTCTCATAAACTAGCTGGCTCGCAGTCCAGACAAACATAACTAGTAGATCTAGATAGGTAAAATATCATCTATGGGCTCTAGAGGTAATAGCTGATCATAATCTCCATCCTGGCCATACCCGTAACAGGTAGAGCAATCAGCGTCTAAGTCATCTGTAAACATCAACGGTTATCCTGTCAGGAAAATGAGCAAGTACAAACTACCGACAACAGTTCTATAGTATTGACAAATGCTGTAAGAGACAATCACAATGGAATACAAGATGAAACATATTAAGATAGAAATATAACTGGATATGTAAAACAGAAAATCATGTCAGGTGTGTCATACAGGAAAGTAGAACTGAGCGGGATATATCTGATGTAATAATAAATGTAAAATGTGCCTCGAGTATTATAGCTTTATGTGATCGGTCTGGGACAAGATCAGGCTGTTCCATATGACCGGCTATGAGTACAGGACCTCGGTCTGGGACAAGATCAGGCTGTTCCATATGACCGACTATGAGTACAGGACCTCGGCCTCGGCCTGAGTCAAAGGTTGACTTATAGTTGACTTTTGGTCAACTGGTCAACTCTAGGTCAACTCTAGGTCAAACAAGTCTAATGTTGACTAATAGTTGACTTTTGGTCAACTGGTCAACTCTGGTCAAGTTCGGTCAAGTTCTAGTCGCTTTTAGGCTAAGTTTGACTTTTGGTCAAAACGGTCAACCGAGGTCAAAACTAGTCTAAGAGCACTAATCCTGACCATTACCAACCAAGACACCTTAATTCTAACCATATCTTAACACCTTAAACTCATACCTGAGCTTCTAGGTAATTACCTTAACTCTACAATATCTATACTAGCTATATAACTCAACTTGGTATTTGAATACCAAACTAACTTTTAACAAAACAAATTTCTAACCAAAAACTAACTCTCAATCTAACTCTAAACTCAACTCACCTTACTAACATAAAACCTTATCCTCAACATCCAAATACCTTCCTAACATACCATATCTTAACATGATATCATATATCCTAACTTACCAAAACCTCCATTTCTAACATTTATCTAGACACACTCACCCACACTCAAAACATGACTTTGGATGAAAATATATGGACTGATTTAGGACTGAAATGTATGTGCTGAAATGAGTGAATGATATGGATGAATAGATTTGTATGTATGGAATGGGGGAAATGGAAATGTAGGACTGATATGTATGAAATGGAAGTATGGACTGTCTTGGTGAATGAAAGGAGGATTTGGGGACTGAATTGGAATGAAATGGAGGGACTGTTTTATGAGGATGTTACATGGGACTGATACCTGTCCTAAAATGGACTGCAATGAGCAAGAACCTGGACATGGTGAAGAACAGTGTGGCAACTCTAGAGGGGGGTGAATAGAGTTTATATAGAAAATAACCAATTAAAAATTAACTCTTTCACGATCTATGAATAATTAGAGTAAAATGCGGAAAGTAAATGAAGAGCAAGAAAGCATACGCAAATACAGCAATTTTAACCTGGTTTCCCTCGTGGAGGACTAGTCCAGGCCTGAGAACTCTAGCTCAGGATTAAATCCACTATTTGTGAAATAGTAGTTTACAACCCGTGCCTTTACTTTAGAAGTGCACGTCAACTTCTTACAGAGGATCGCAGTGGCGATTTGCTTGGAATTGTCCAAGCGACTTCTTCAACTCTTGCACAAGAATCCTAACTGAGAGATGCTGAGCACTCAAGACTTAGGAGGCTTGTGGCTAGTAGATGGGAAGGGTATGACTTATTTAAGCTATAAGAGAGAAGAGAAGAGAAGATTGGATGATTTGAAATGAAAGAATTCATGCCCTATTTATAGTGTTTTTATAGGCAGAATTCGGCCAGAATTCGGGTAGAAAAATTCAAAAATTTGGCCGTTGGACAACTAGCAACCAGCTAACCCTAAAATTAGGGTTTCTGATTTCTAGGGGACAGAGTTCGGCCCGAATCTCTGTGTGGAGGCAGAGTTCGGCCCGAACTCTGTCTCCAGAGCATAGAGTGGTTCAAAGGGGACCATTGGGCAATTTCTGGTTTGGTGGAGCTTGGGATTATTGGGTAGGCTATAGTCTAAGTTTCAAGAGCTCAGCATGACTCAGATTACATTTGTCTAGACTCAAAGAAAATGTAAAATACAGACTTGAATACAACTGAGAAGCAGAGGCTGAGCTGTTGTCTGTCTTGAGCTTAATGCAGACGTCGTGTGTCGTATTGAATTAATACAGATATTATTTAGTCAATGTTGTCAATATTTGGTTGACTGTGACTTTGTGTCAACAATCTCCCCCATATTGATAATTGGCAAAATAATATATGTATATTCAATATTCATACCTGGACACAGTTGATTATAGCAACATAGCTCCCCCATAATCGATGCCGAGCTAGAAGTAATAGCTCCCCCGTAATCAGTGAACGGTGCTGAGCTAGAAGCAATAGCTCCCCCGTAAATAATGCATTGAACCTGTTGGCCTGATAAATAATATCTCCAAAAAGCACAAACAAGCACAGATATACAAAAGAAACAAATATATCCAGAATATACATAGTTCTCCCCCTTTTGGCATTTAGCAATATAGACTGCAGATGAATGAATAGAAACTGCAGTATAGACAATTAATAGTGATGCAACCACACCAAGCAGAGAAGAAACAATATATGAATAATCAAAATGAGTCACTAATATAAAACTACGATAAGCATAAAATGTCATCATATAGAGCCAAATGTCAAACCAGAGTGATAGAATATCCAAGTACATAAATCCAAAAACAAACTAAATAACTATAAATCAAAATGCATCAACTAAGATCATCATCAGCAGCAGTAGCAGATAGTAGCCAATCTCCATCAAGGAGCACGAGAAGGCCCAGCAGAGTCTGAATGATCAGTGAAAGAGCGGCTGGGGTCCACGATAGCAGCATCCGGATCCAGGAACCGCATGACCCAGGGGTCGTCAATGCGATATCCAGCGCGACCAGGATCCCGCTCCATGGGAATGGGCATAGAGGGGTGCCAAGACATAGAATACCGGATATCGTGCAGCGAGTTGCTGAGGGCACTCATCTGCAGCGTAGTCCGATAATCCATCTGCGTCCAGCGATCGTTCTCAAGAGCAAAACGATCCCGAAGCATAGTCTGAATAGACTCAAGAGTGGCAGGTGGAGGTGGTGCATCCTGACCGAGTGGAGGGGCGTCAGGCTCCTCATCATCAGACTGCTCAGAAGTCTCAGGAGAGGCGACAACTGCCTGAAGACGTCGTGCCATGGACAGAAAAGCAGGAGCAGGCAAGAACTGACAGTCATGAATAGGAACGATGAACGCACGAAAAACCAGAGAAAGGTATAAAGGATAAACCAAGGCTCTTGGTTTCTTCCTGCAGTTTATCATCCAGTCCATCATTGTCCTTGGAAGATTGAAGGGGATACGATAATGAAGGTAATATAAAGCAGAGATCTCAAAGTATGTAACTTCATCGGTGGAACCAGCTTTTGGTAAGATAGTGTTGAAAATGATTCGATGAAGCTCATAGAAATATGGGTTGAGGTGCTTGGCCATAAGCTTGCGAGGACTTATGTTAGGGGCACATAATTCCTCCTTGAATCCTTCAAGAGAAGTTTCACCAACAAATTGGAATTGGCGAGTTTCCACAAGCTTATCCCAAGTATCGAGATCATGAAGTGCAAGATACTCGCCCAACTCAGAAGCATCAAAAGCAATATCAATACCGGCAACCCGGGAGTAGATGTGGGTTGCATCGTGAGTCAAGTTACAATAGAACATTTGGATGGCGCTACGGTAAATGACAAAGTTTGAGGCAACTAACTCATCCAAACATAGATCACGAAATAATGATTCATATTGAGAAAAGATTGTAAAATTTATAGGATGTCCTCCGAACACCGGACGAGTCCGAAAGTCGCTAAACCACTCGTTAGAAGCGTCTAGCGACACAAACAATCGGTCGTCATATGTGGTAGGATCGTGGGGACTAGGCGGGTTGAACAACGGATGAATGGGTTGTTGTTCAGCTACTTGCTCAATGGGAGGAGGAGGATTCGAAGAGGAAGCACCCTCGGTTCGGATCCTCTTCCCACGATTGGGCAAGCGAGGAGCCATTTGCAAGAAATTAGAGAACTTGAAATGGAGAGAAAGAAGGAGATATACCTGAAATCAACAACAAACAGTGGAAGAGAATGATGAGAAACCCCTTTCCCTTGATTTTGAGGAGTAATAGAGCACTCAAGATAGAAAACTAGGGTTAGGGTTTGTAGGAAAAAGTTTGGAGATGTGGAGAAGAAGGAAAGAATGAAGGGGAGAGATGAAAACCCGAAAATAAAGAGAGGGTTTTCTTTGGTCGGAGGGAATCTGGACCGTAGGATCTAAAATGATCAAACGGCTGAGGCTGTCCTCGACGTTGGAACAATGGGACCGAACTCGGCCCGAACTCTGTGAAGGGCAGAGTTCGGCCCGAGTTCTGGATTAGTCTTCCAGAACAGAAAGATGGGTAAGAAGATAGAAAAAATGGTTAAGTGTTAAAAAATGAGGATAAAAGCTTGATGGAATCAAACAAGTAGATAGTGAGGTATACTAATATCAGAATGAACTTAGAAAATATCAAGTAGGCAATAACAAATTAAAACGAACCATATAATAAACAAGGAGATATATTATAATTCAATAGTTTGAATTTGCCATGGGTTAGCTGCAGGGGCCGGATCCCAGCTAGCGGTAGTCCGGTGGACTAGTGCACCGTGTCGCTTAGGCTTTTACGCCTTGTTGTCAGAAGGGCCCTTTCGGCTTGTACCCATAGCAAGTCCATCGTAAGAGAATCATAATATAATCGATATTTACGCAGGTGAGTTTCAATTTATGACAGCTTCATCTAAAATTCCAAGTTCACGACAAAGGAAATTGAAGCGCTCTTCGGATAATGGCTTAGTAAAGAAATCTGCTAGCTGATGATCAGTGTCAATAAACTCTAAGTTAATCGTGCCATTTTGCTGATGATCACGCAAAAAGTGGTGTCTGATCTCAATGTGTTTTGTACGTGAGTGACAGATAGGGTTCTTAGTCAAGTTAATAGCACTAGTATTGTCACAGAATATAGGAATGTGCATGAAAGATAGATTATAGTCTTCAAGGATTTGCTTCATCCACAGAATCTGTGCACAACAACGCCCAGCTGCGATGTATTCAGCTTCTGTTGTGGATAGTGTGACATAATTCTGTTTCTTGCTAAACCAGGAGACTAAAGCCTTTCCTAATAAATGACACGTGCCGCTTGTACTTTTACGGTCGACCTTGCATCCGGTAAAGTCAGCATCAGAGTAACCAATAAGGTCAAATGATATTGTCTTGGGATACCATAGGCCCACAGTAACCGTACCCTTAAGGTATCGAAAGATACGCTTAACCGCGGTCAAGTGTGATTCCTTAGGATTTGCTTGATATCTAGCACATAGGCAAACACTAAACATGATATCGGGGCGACTAGCAATTAAATAAAGTAAGCTACCTATTATACCTCGATACTTACGTTGATCAACGGATTTGCCACTCTCATCTGGTTCTAGTTTGGTTGAGGTAGCCATTGGAGTGCTGATTGGTTTGACGTTGTCAAGATCGAACTTCTTCAGCATGTCCTTTGTATACTTCGACTGACAGATGAAAGTTCTATTAGCCATTTGTTTTACTTGCAGACCAAGAAAGTAGTTGAGCTCTCCCATCATGCTCATCTCAAATTCTATCTGCATATACTTGGCAAATTCTTGACAGAGGGTTTCATCAGTAGAACCGAAAATGATATCATCAACATAAATTTGAATCAATAGAATGGTGTCTTTAAAAGATTTTATAAACAGTGTAGTGTCAATTTTCCCTTTTGAAAAACCTTTCTCAAGCAAGAAACTGCTCAGCCTTTCATACCAAGCTCTGGGGGCTTGTTTAAGGCCATATAGCGCTTTCTTTAGCTTGAACACGTGGTCGAGAAATTTGTGATTTTCAAATCCAGGAGGTTGTTTTACATAAACTTCCTCCTTAATAAAACCATTCAAGAAAGCACTTTTCACATCCATTTGAAATAATTTGAAATTTTGATAATTAGCAAATGCACAAAGCATCCGAATGGATTCTAGTCTAGCAACAGGAGCATACGTCTCATCGTAGTCGATACCTTCCTCTTGGTTGTATCCTTGAGCTACTAGACGAACTTTGTTGCGTGTGACTGAACCATCTTTATTTACTTTGTTTCTAAACACCCATTTAGTACCAATTATCGAGTGATTAGCCGGTCTAGGAACTAGTTCCCACACTTGGCTCCTCTCGAATTGGTTGAGTTCATCTTGCATAGCAGAAATCCAAAATTCATCATTAAAAGCTTCAGAAATATTTTTCGGCTCAACTTGTGAAATAAAGGCAGTGCTAGCAATAGAGTCTCTTAGTGATGATCTGGTAGTTACTCTACGTGAAACTTTGCCTATCACTAAATTTTCTGGATGAGAAGGTTTGAAAGAAAATTTCTTAGGCAAACCCTCCAGAGAATTAGTTTCGGTTGAAGTATTCATTGGAGTAGAAGTTGATGGCTCAACGTCATCATCAAGAGTACTTACTGCACTGTTATCTTCATCAAAAGTCACATTAGTTGACTCTTCCACAATTAGTGAGCGTTTATTAAAAACTCTATATCCCTTACTCTTGGCGGCATAACCAAGGAAAATACTATCGTCAGCTTTGGCACCAAATTTGCCTAAGTTGTCTTTGGTGTCAAGGATAAAACATCTACATCCAAAAACTTTAAAATAAGAAACATTGGGGGTTCTCCCAAACCAAAGCTCATAGGGTGTTTTCTTCGTAATGGGACGAATAAGCACCCTATTCAAAATATGGCATGCTGTACTGACAGCTTCTGCCCAGAAATATTTCGGAAGTAAAAATTTATTCAACATGACTCTAGCCATATCGCCGAGAGTCCTATTCTTCCGCTCCACAACACCATTTTGTTGAGGAGTTCTTGGACAAGAAAATTCATGATCAAAACCATTTGCATTACAAAAATTTTCAAAATCATAATTTACGAATTCGCCTCCATGATCACTTCGGATTCGAGTAATCATGTAGCCTTTTTCGTTTTGAACTTTCTTTACAAAAACTTTGAAAACAGAAATAGCATCGCTCTTATTTGCGAGAAAGAAAACCCAAGTAAATCTTGAAAAATCATCAACAATAACGAATGCATAAAGCTTGCCACCAAGACTAGCTATTCTACTAGGACCAAATAAATCCATATGGAGTAGTTGCAGGGGTCTAGTAGTACTTACAGAGTTGATGGAATGAAATGAGGATTTGGTTGCCTTGTTTAATTCACATTCGGCACATACCGTGTCCTTTTTGAATGTGATGTCGGGCAATCCTCTCACTAGCTTCTTGGTCGATAGCCTGGATATAGCATCCATGTTGGCATGACCAAGGCGCTGGTGCCAAAGTAGTCGTTCTTCTTTGTGGGCATATAAACATCTACCTGCATTGTTAGTATCTATAGAAAGATAGAAAATATAAATGTTATCCTCTCTTTTTCCTTTAAAAACAATGTCTCCCGTTGACCTATCATAGATGAGGCAATTGTTTTGTCCAAAGTTAATATCATATCCATGATCAGCAAGATGACTAATGCTGAGTAGGTTATGCTTTAACTCGGTCACTAGACAGACATCCTTTATTACAGGAGAGGGAGGATGACCAATAATACCATTACCTATTATGTGCCCTTTGAGATTGTTACCGAAGGATACGTATCCTTCTCTCTTCATCGATAGTGATGCAAAAAGATTTGCGTCTCCCGTCATATGTCGCGAGCATCTACTATCGAGAATCCACTTACTCTCAGTTGAGGAAGGAAGGTCCACCTACATCAAGAGTAGATGTGACCTTCGGTACCCATGTTCTTGAGGGTCCTGAAAAGTTAGTTTTCGGAAACCATGCATATATCTTTTTGTCTACCAGTCTTCTAACTCTATACTGTGGTGAAATATGTCCATGTGATCCACAGTAGGTACAGATAGTATTTTTATTTATACTAGGAGCATGAGAATAATATCTATAAGCAACAGGATGATGTGCAGAGTTAGCATGGTGATGATGATTATGCATAGAATGAGTGGCCTGGTGATGGTGTCTATGTGGCATAGCATGATGATATTGTCTATGATGTGTGACATGCTGATATTGTCTATATAGCATGGCATGTGGGTGTGGCATGGTATGATGATTTTGTCTATGTGGCATAACATGATGATTTTGTCTATATGGCATGGCATGGTGATGATTTCTATATGTAGAGTGATGTTGGTTGTGTCTTTGTGCAGTATGATGAGGTATATTCTTACGTGCACGTGGTTTATGGAAGTTTGTGTATATAAAAGCATGGTTATGTGCTGTATGAGGATGACGTGGTTGACTAGCATGAGTGGTGTTGTGCCCATGTGATTGGGTTTGAGGTTGAACAACCTGTTTGCCCAATTTGGTTTCTAATCTCTTAGAAACAGCTTGCAGTTCATCAACCTTAATATTTAAGCCATATATCTTAGTCATGGAAATCTTGTGTCTACTCTTTTCTTCAGCAAGTAACGTATTGAGTGTAGTGATTTCTTGAGTTTGTTGCTCAATACGTGCTTCAGCATCATGTAAGCTTATTTTAAGCTTGGATACTTCATTTGTGACATCAGTGGGTGACGTGTTTCTAATATTATCAAGAAGTAAAGAAATTCTTTGTATCTCGTCTTCAAGACTTTTGATTTTGTCCTTGGCATGTTTGTATTTACCGATGACCTTTTTGTGATCATCGAGCAAATCAGTGAAGGCATCGCCAAGTTCATCAAAATTAATCAAAAGAGAAGTCGTCTAAAGTTTCGTTAGATACCTTGTTGGAAGTTGCCATTAGGCACACATTTGCTTTATCTTGAGGAGAGTCCTTTTCTTCCTCGGAGTCACTCGCTTCACTTTCATGCCAAATGCTTGTGTTGGCATATTTCTTTGATGAGTTCTTTTTGTATGGCTTCTCATAGCGGTTGCTCTTCTTCAAGAATGGACAGTCTTTTCGGACATGTCCAGTCTTCTTGCAGCCATAGCAGGTTAGCTCTTCTTCATCGTCTTCTTGTGGTTCCTTCTTTCTTCTATTGAAGCGAAGGAACTTCTTGAAGTTGTGAACCATGAGAGCTTGGTCTTCATCATCCGAGTTGTCGTCTTCGGTCTCATCGTGCTCAGCCCTTCGTCGATGAGCTTTGAGAGCGATCTCCTTAGTCTTTGGAGCAGGCTCTTCGAAGTCCTTGAGGTCAAGCTCGTGGGTCATGAGCTTACCCATCAAGGTCTCCATTGACATGGTAGTGAGATCGTTCCCTTCTATGATGGCTGTCACCTTAGGGTTCCAAATTTTTGGTAGCCCCCTAAGCAACTTGCGAATCTTCTCATGATTTGAATATTGTTTTCCAAGTGAAGACATGGGGTTGATGATGTCGAGGAATCTTGTGAACATCTGTGTGATCGTCTTGTTTGGCTTCATCTTGAACGCCTCGTATTCTTGTGTAAGACGACTGATTTTTGATTCCTTGACTTGGGTGGTCCCTTCATGCGTCACTTCTAGAAGCTTCCATACTTCGTGAGATGTGGTGCATGTGGATACCCTGTTAAACTTATTCCTGTCTATAGTACAGAATAAAGCATTAATAGCTCTCGCGTCTAGACTTGCCTGTTTCTTCTCTTCGTCAGAATATTTGTCATAGGATTTCTCAATGAGATCACCATTGACAACTATCCTGGCGGGCTTTTTGTAACCGTCAGTGACGACTGTCCACAGGTCGAAGTCTAGAGACTTGAGATAAAAACTCATCCTTGTTTTCCAATACGTGTAGTTAGTTCCATCAAATAGGGGAGGCCTATGAGTGGACTGTCCTTCACTGTGATTGGAAATTAAGGATTGTGTGGTTGCCATGGATCAGCTTTAGGATGTAAGTCCTTGTAAAGAGAACAGAGCTCTGATACCAATTGAAGAACAGTTTGGCAACTCTAGAGGGGGGTGAATAGAGTTTATATAGAAAATAACCAATTAAAAATTAACTCTTTCACGATCTATGAATAATCAGAGTAAAATGCGAAAAGTAAATGAAGAGCAAGAAAGCATACGCAAACACAGCAATTTTAACCTGGTTTCCCTCGTGGAGGACTAGTCCAGGCCTGAGAACTCTAGCTCAGGATTAAATCTACTATTTATGAAATAGTAGTTTACAACCCGTGCCTTTACTTCAGAAGAGCACGTCAACTTCTTACAGAGGATCGCAGTGGCGATTTGCTTGGAATTGTCCAAGCGACTACTTCAACTCTTGCACAAGAATCCTAACTGAGAGATGCTGAGCACTCGAGACTTAGGAGGCTTGTGGTTAGTAGATGGGAAGGGTATGGCTTATTTGAGCTATAAGAGAGAAGAGAAGAGAAGATTGGATGATTTGAAATGAGAGAATTCATGCCCTATTTATAGTGTTTTTATAGGCAGAATTCGGGTAGGAAAATTCAAAAATTTGGCCGTTGGACAACTAGCAACCAGCTAACCCTAAAATTAGGGTTCCTGATTTCTAGGAGACAGAGTTCGGTTCGAACTCTGTGTGGAGGCAGAGTTCGGCCCGAACTCTGTCTCCAGAGCACAGAGTGGTTCAAAGGGGACCATTGGGCAATTTCTGGTTTGGTGGAGCTTGGGATTATTGGGTAGGCTATAGTCTAAGTTTCAAGAGCTCAGCATGACTCAGATTACATTTGTCTAGACTCAAAGAAAATGTAAAATACAGACTTGAATACAACTGAGAAGCAGAGGCTGAGCTGTTGTCTGTCTTGAGCTTAATGCAGACGTCGTGTGTCGTATTGAATTAATACAGATATTTAGTCAATGTTGTCAATATTTGGTTGACTGTGACTTTGTGTCAACACATGGGACTGTTGGCAAAGTCCACATGTTGGACTGTCTCAAGAAGAACAAGGGGCTGAATATTGGGACTGATTTGAAGTCTCAAGTGAAATAGAATGGAGTGATGTATGGACTGAATTCGAATTGAATATATATGTGAATGGAGGTGGAGATGGACTGATACGTATAGAGGCTGAATTTGTATTGGACTGAATTCATATGGGACTGAATTCGAAATAGAAAGTATGGAGAATAGGGACTGAATGTATATGGATATGTATTGATTGAAATGGAATGGGGAATAGTGGGCTGAAATGGAATGAAGATGAATAAATGGATGAAATGTATATGAAGTGAATGGGGGGAAAGGGGCTGAAATGTGTTCACTGCTGCAAAGCAGGGCAACAAGTACCCTGCTACTGCTACTGCATTTATAGTATGTTGCTGCTGTTGTATTATATGCAGTCCCCTGTGGGGACTGCTGCTGTGGCCGAGAGGTAAATGCTGCTGCCACAGGCAGCAGCTCCCTTTCCTTGCCTCACTCTCTCTATCACTCTTTCTATCCATTCTCCCACAACCACAACAACACAATCTAAACCACAACAACACAATATAAACCACAACAACAAAGAAATAAACTCCTAAAAACAGTCCACATAATCAAGAGACCAAAAACACAATGTAAACCAAATAATCAAGATTCGAAACTCAAGATACTATGCAACCACCTATCTAAATCAAGTAGGAACACTCCCTACTCCACCACACACACACACCAACTACTCTCTAACACATTAAAACCTGAAAATAGATTACAAATTACACTATTGGCAATAAAACAAACACATGGGGTGTCCTAATTCAACATCTACCCATTAGGACACAAGGCTACATGCAAACACACACTAGAGGACTCCAAATGGCCTCTAACTTGGTTCTAATGGTGATTCCAACAAGAGGATTCATTCTATGGATTCAAAACTACCTTAAATGCATGAAAACAAGTTTTAGAGGAAAGGCTTATACCTATTAGGAGTGAATCCTAATGAAACCTTCTCCGATACGGCTTCGATACGAAAAACTTCTCAAATGGACACTTCCACCTTGCTCTTCTCTTCAAATCCTTGGTGGCACCCTTCCCATGGAGAATGGGAATGATTGAGGGAAGATTTGATGAAGGATTGATTTGATTTGGGGATCAAATCAATGCAAAAACTCCAAAAGAGGGAAGAACACTTGAGAGCTCCAAAAAGAGGCAAGTTTCTAAAAAGGGAATGAAACTAATCCCCCCTCCTTGTGGCCGGCCAAGTAGGGCTAGTTTGGGGCATTGTGTAATGTCCTAAATACCCCTCTCTAGTCCTATTTGGTTGGGTCTAGCTATCACGACCCACTCCCGAATAATCGGACACGAGTCGGACACGCCCAGCCTTCGTCGTTAGACACGATGAAGTAAGCTGTACCAATATCTAGGGAGAGCTGCGAATCAAGATAAGAATGAAAGTAATCACAGCATCTAATATATCAAATCCCTGAATCTCAGATACAAATCTAAATGTTATTACATTCCAGCAAATGTAAACTATACTGATGTCTCTAATACAAGTCCAGATAAAACTAAAGTAGAAAATACTAGGCTTCCTCAGCCTCTATGTCCTGGGCAACATAAACTGGCTCATAGGTGCCTCCAGGCTCCTGCCTATATTAAGTATCACAGATAGCCTCCAGCTCACTTGCAACATGTCCAAGTCAGGAGCGGAGCTAAGTATATCCAAGGAAATGAACATGAACATCATGGTATAAACAAAAAATAGAAAATATATATAAAGTACGAGAAATGAGAACAAGACATGAAAACTGAACATGAATACTGAAAGTAAATACAGGAAACATGATATGAGTCCTGAACATGAAATACAACCTGAACATAAAATACAACCTGAATCCTGAAATGTGCAATATTGAAATACATCCAGAGCGTGTGATCGGCTTGGGTAGATTCAATGAACAAAAAATGGTACGGCTTCGGTCCCGCGTGCACGATGCGGGGCATAAGCATTAACATGAATAGTAACATGGGTTTGATCACACATCTATAGTATTTCCCCTTCCAGACACAAGTAAACTCAAGAGAACATAAAACCAGACAATTCCGTGATACATTGTGTCAACAAGGAGATACATGAATGAATATACAGGACATGAGAAAATGGACAAGTCCGAAGAGTATACTTGCCTTGCTCAGGGTGATCAAGTGTGGGATGTACAGCTGGATATCCTCCTGTCAAGTGATTTGTAATATTAATAAGCACTCTATTCTAATAATGTTTTGAAATTGAAGATAAACTCTCCTAGTGTAAACTTATTCCTAAAGTCTATATTTGGTTAAGAGGATTATACTAGGATTCATAATAGTATCCTAGTCGCTTAGGGTTCAGTCATGAGGAATTTAGTCTCTAACTCTACCAATAGTCCAAGCTTTAATAAGGATTCCTAATATTTAAACTTGACAAATACACAGTCCTTAATAAAGTATTTTCCAACATCCTGAACAAGACTTGCCTAAACTGTACTAACCAAGCTGATATGGTTCACTTTAAACTTAAAACATTGCCTTAAATACTGTATTAAATACTGATATGATTCAGTGTCAGTTAAGGCTGATACCACAAGTTCCCCATGATACTACTACCCTAAACATGATACTACCAGGATCTCAGGCTAACACATGACTGATATCCAAGTCTAACATAACCCTTTTCTTGAAATACCCATCTGAAATATCAAACTCAAAGTGTCATGCTCTCATATAGGATTTACCTATATGTCCTCAACAGGATTTACAAATCAGTCCAGTCTTCACACAGGTATCAATTGTCTGAACAGGGCAGTCTCCTAATTATGACTGATACATTCAGTCTACAATGTCAGCTATCTATCAATAACAAATAAATTTTTAGGTTAAGGAATAAATCAGCCTTTGGACAGGATAATGCAATTCATTCATCAAGTATGATGCTGATGCATATCAGTCTCAAACTGAGACAATGATGTATTAACAGAATAGACATAAGTCCTGAATCAAAATAGAAATAAGTCCTGAATCAACTGATGCAATCAGCCTTAGGAAAGACTAATGCAATCAGTCTTTACCATAATACCCAGTTGAATGGAAATTTAGTTTTCCAAAATCTACACAGTTCAATCCAGGGTCACTAGATAACATCAAATGGTTCACTGAACACAGTCCAGTTCAAGTATGGGACTGGTATCCTCCTTTCAGTCCATAGCCATTTCAGGAGATACTTCTGAAATCAAACAGCCCTACGGTGATCAGTCATGTAAAAGCTAAAGCAACTCGACTACCACATAACCTAATCAACAGTTCATCTACATTCAAAATCTGAACATGACACTATGTACAGGTTCTAGGGAATTTGTGGTTGAATCAGAACAGTCCTTATCATTAGGACAGTCCACAATCATCCCAACACAACTGTCAACCTTTCCACCCAATTCCTAAGTTTATATCAACACTAAATTATGACTGATCTCCTAAGAGTATTGACATAATCCAGCAGGTAAATCAGAGACAGGTAGGACCTGGTTCCATTGGTCAGGACACAGGCTACCACATAACCTAACTCAGACACAATTCAATCTCAGATGCAAGTTCAGCTGACTGAGAGATTTTAGTTCTGAACTGCATCAAATTCCATGTGAAGAATTTAATACCAGTCAGTCGAGATAAAACAAGTTCCTGAAAGAAAAGAAGATTAAGAACAATTCCTAACGGAGTTGCTAAGGAATTAACCCAACTTGGCATGTGAACCATTACTCTACTAACAATCTAGGTAACCTGTCACTTCCATACATTGGTCATAACATTCAAAATCAAAATGTCATCTCAACCTATCATTCAATTTATTGCAAGGTGGAGACTAAGTATCAGTTAGATAGCAAGCCTAGAAAAGAATTTTTGGTCAAACTGATAACTATTGATATATAATACTGGAATAAAACTGAAATTGTAAAATAAAATCAAATCAAGCTTAAATAACAAGTTCACTAATTTTGCAGGAAACAATCAAATGTCTGTACTGAACAGATATTTAACACAATAGGCTAAAGGAAATGATTCTTAGAGAAAAGCAAATCTATAGACTATTGTATCCATGAACTGGATGCACAACCTAAACAAAGCTGGTACCTGAGTCCACTAAAACCCTTAATGTGGTACTGATACAATCAAAACTGTATGGTTCTCAACCAACTCACCCCTACTCTGCTAACTGTGTATCAGAGTATTAAAGTCTCTAATACACTCGAATACTTATTTCACCCTCTAACATTCCTATCACAATATCAACAAATCAAGAACTACATAACAAGTTGGGGTCATACCTGAAATGAATTGGTTTTCAAAGAGGGCTGAGCTCGTTCAGCTGGACACTTATCCTTGTGTCAAGATGACTCAAATCACTGGAATCCAAATTAGTGACACAAAATTAATCAGAGATCTAAACAAGTTCAATAGAGGTCCCAAAAATACTGGTTCTACCTGAGTTATTTATTTCGAGACTACACCTCTCCTGAACTTAGAACAAGGAATAATTAAGCAAGATCAGTTTGATAGAGTAAATTGTTACAATCTCGAGGAAGAATTAAGACATTACCAATAGGATTCTTTGCAGTAGAACAACGATTTCAACCGAACAATTTAATTTCAACTGAAGGATCTACACTAGAAGGAACAAATTTGATTGATCGAAGAGTTAGACAATTATCGAAAATTCAAAATATTCCAGATCAGAGATTGAACAATTGTTAAGGAATTACAGAGACTTACCAGCTATAGATTAATTTTGATAGTAGCTACTCTTCCTCAAGGAATTGGATCGGTTGATCCTAATCTTCCACATATTCGATATCAACTAGGAAGAGAACAAGGGATCGAATGATCTGAGAATTAGGTTAAAAATTACTACACAAGAATTTCTAAGGTTCTTCAGATCTATAATGAAATTAGACTTAGGAACTCACCAATTCACCATTGCCACTCGTCGAGAAGGAAGAATGAAGCTCTGCTCTCCCTCTTCCTCTCCGAATGCAAATTGAATGAACAGTTCGGAAGAATGAAGAATGAAAGAATTTGTGGGGATTAAATAGGAGTTTCAGTCGGTTAGGAATGGCGGAAAGATAGAAATTCTCAGCTGGAAAATCAGTTAGAAATTTTGAATCTCCTTCTTATTCCTCACGCAACTCTCTGCTGATAAAGGAGAAGAAGGAAATGGTTGAAGAATTTTAATTGAAATTGCATCCAAACCCTTTCCTTTCATGGGCCAGGGCAGTCCAGGAATTAATGAACGGGCCCAACACATGTAATAAATTTAACCAAGCCCAAATAACAAATGAATCTCTAGTTAAAAAAATAATTCTAGGTTAGAAGACAAATTATTAATATTTTATTTTATTTATCAATATTATAATATTTTGAAAGGTGGAGTGACAAATCTCTTTCCTAGAAAATTTTTTTCCTCGAAATTCGAAGGTCATCAAAATTAATCAACGAATATTCAACACAAGCCATTTTATTGAAATTAAAAATTTCAAGAACAAAAGTACAATCAAGTAAACAGACTGGGATAGCGCTCTCGTATCTCATCCTCGCGCTCACATGTGGACTCTCTCGAAGAGTGGTGTCTCCACATGACGCGTACAAGTGGAATAGTCTGGTTCCGTAGGCGCTTCTCCCTACGATCAAGGATCTCCACTGGCTGCTCCTCGTAGGTCAAGCTCAGACCCACCTCTAGCTCCGAGTAGTCCACCACATGGGTCAGATCTGGAATGTAGCATCGAAGCTGGGACACGTAGAAAACGTCATGTACTCCTTCCAAGCTAGCTGGAAGCGCTAGTCGATACGCTACCTCGCCAATCCGTGCAGTCACATCGAAAGGCCCGATGTACCTCGGACTGAGCTTTCCGCCTCTGCCGAAACGAATTACGCCTCTGGTCGACGAGATCTTCAGGAACACTCTATCTGCAACTGTGAACTCCAGTGGCCGTCTGCTGCTGTCCGCCCAATGCTTCTGCCGATCCTGTGCAACCCTGAGACGCTCCCTGATCAATCTAATTTTCTCAGCTGAGTCTACCACCATCTTTGGCCCAAGTAAAGCCCTCTCGCCAACGTCGTCCTAAGATAACGGTGTGCGACATCTCCGCCCATATAGTATCTCGAACGGGGTTATCATGATGCTAGCCTGATAACTGTTGTTATAGGCAAACTCCACTAGATACAAGTGATCCTCCCACGAACCGTCGAAATTGAGTGCGCAAACCCGCAGCATATCCTCCAGTGTCTGAATGGTCCTCTCGGACTGCCCATCCGTCTGTGGAAGATAGGCGGTGCTGAACTTCAACTGTGAACCCAAGCTCAGCTGAAGACTCCTCCAGAAGTGTGATATGAAGCAGCTGTCCCTGTCTGAAATGATGCTCATCGGTACCCCATGAATCCGCACAATCTGTCGCATGTAGAGGTCTGTAAGCTTCTCGGTCGACAGCCCAACCTTGAACGGAATAAAATGGGCAGACTTCGTCAGTATGTACACGATAACCCAAATAGCATCTTTGCCACTGGGCGTACGCGGTAAACCAGAGACGAAGTCCATAGTGATATGCTCCCACTTCTATTTCGGAATAGGTAAAGGCTGGAGTAATCCTGCTGGTCTCTGGCGCTCTGCCTTGACTTGCTGGCACACAAGGCATCTGGAAACAAATCTGGCAACCTCTCTCTTCATCCCATACCACCAAACATACTCTCGCAGATCTTTATACATCTTGGTAGACCCAGGATGTATAGAATACTGTGACTGGTGGGCCTCCTGCATCACCTCCTCCCGTAAATCTTTGGGCACACACAACTGAGTTCCGTGCCTCAGGGATCCATCATCTGCAATGGTAAAGTCGTCGAGCAATCCTGTCTCTGCTGGCCTCTGAGACATCGGAGTCCCTCATCTAAAAACTAGGTCTCCTTGATCTTCTCTATCAGTCTTGACTGTATCTGCATATGCATCAGCTGTCCTCCAACTGCTGGAAGAACAATCTCAATCCTAAGACTCTCAAGATCCTCTAAAAGATGCCAATCCATAGTGAGATACATTGCAACATGTTATCGACTCAGAGCATCTGCTACCACATTCGCCTTTCCAGGGTGGTATTGCAGATTGATATCGAAATCCTTCATAAGTTCCAGCCATCTGCGCTACCTCTTATTCAGCTCCTTCTGAGTGAAAACATACTTCAGGCTTTTGTGGTCCGTGAAGATGTCCACTCGCTCTCCATACAAGTAGTGCTTCCACAGTTTCAAGACAAAAATGACTACTGCAAGCTCCAAGTCATGTGTAGGGTAATTCTTCTCATAATACCTCAACTGTCTAGAAGCATAAGCAATGACTCTCTTATTCTGCTCAAGCACACATCCCAAGCTCTTCCCTGATGCATCGCTGTAGATGACAAATCCTCTTGATCCAGATGGCAAAGCTAGAACTGGCGCTGTGGTGAGTCTTCTCTTTAATTCTTCAAATGCTGACTGGCAGGCATCGCTCCAGATAAACTCTTCATCCTTTCGTGTAAGCTTGGTCATCGGCTTCGCTATCTTGGCAAAATCTTTCACAAACTTCTGGTAGTATCCTGCTAGCTCTAGGAAACTACGAACCTCTGCTACTGACTTGGGAGGTGCCCACGCTTCCATAACTTCAATCTTTTTAGGATCTACAGAAATCCCTTCTCAAGTCACCACATGCCCTAAGAACTCCACTCTGTCCAAAAAAAACTCACACTTTGAGAGTTTCCCGTACAGCTTCTCCTTCCGCAGAATCTCCAACACAATCCGTAGGTGCTCCACATGCTCCTCTTCGGTCTTCAAATATATCAGAATTTTGTCAATAAAGACTACGACAAACTTGTCTAAATACTTATGAAAAACTTTATTCATCAAGTTCATAAATACTGCTGGGCATTGGTGAGTTCGAACGGCATCACCAAGAATTCGTACTGGCCGTAACGGGTGTTGAAAGCTGTCTTCGGAATATCCTGCTCCCGAACCTTCATCTGATGATACCCTGACCGAAGGTCAATCTTGGAAAAAACCTTCGCCCCACTCAGCTGATCAAGTAGCTCATCAATCCGCGGCAATAGATATTTATTCTTGATGGTGATGTTGTTGAGTGCACGGTAATCGATACATATCCTCACATTCCCATCTTTCTTGGGCATGAAGAGTACCGGTGCTCCCCAGGGTAAAGCACTGGACCGAATAAAACCCTTGTCTTCCAGCTCATCAATCTGGGCCTTCAACTCTGCAGCTTCCTTCGGATTGATCTTGTAGCAATATTAGGATTTTGGCGCTGATCCTGGCACTAGGTCGATGCTGAACTCCATATCTCGATCTGGCGGAAATCCTGACAACTCCTCTGAGAAGACGTCGAAAAACTCTACAATTAGCGGATGCGAAAACTCCTGGGCTTCTACAACTGCTCCGAAGTATACTCCCTCTGGCCTCTCTGCGATCCGTCTTCTGACCTCGAACGGCAGAACTCCAGGCAGGCTGAAAGTGACCTTCCCCTCATGGCAGTCTATTACGACTAACTGCTCGCTCATCCAGTCGATGCCGAGGACTACATCGAATCCGGGCAATGGCATCATTAGAAGTCGAGCCCTAAGCTCCCGCCCAGCTATAGTGATAGGGCAATCTACCAACTCACTAACTAGTACTACCCCTCCTCCTGTCATAATCCGATAGTTCCTCCTAGTGGGCTTAGGTGTGAAGCCGTGTCTATGCAGAAACTCATATGATACAAAGCTATGTGTGGCTCCAGAATTAAATAATACAATAGTAAAAAATAAAAACATGATAACAGAACCTGTGATAACATCCGGAGCTGCCTCCTCCTCCTCAACTGTGGCCATGACGTAAGCACGTCCCCGCTGTGGTCCTTCTCTCTGCTGCTGAGGTGGTAGAGCTCCTCCTTTCTGGGGTACAGCAGGCAGTACTATAGGTGGTGCGGGCGGTGGTCCTCCAGCTCCTCGGGGTCCTCCTACAAGTCTGGCTGTGGCCTGCTGACAGTCTCTCATCTGGTGTGCATCTGACCTGCAGAATAGGCAAAGTCCAAGCCTCTTGCGACAGACCTCTACGTGGTGTCCTGGCCGATGACAATATGTACAAGTGACCCCCTGCTGCCTCTGATGCTGAACTGCTGGAACTCTGGCATGACGGTACTGAACTGCTGCCTGCTGAGCTGGCCTCATCTGTGTCTGTATCTGCACCCTCTTCGCCGGTGCCTGGTAACTGCTGCTGCCGATGTCCCTATCCCTCTTGGGCCTCTGGTCCATCTCCTTCTCAACTACCTGAGCGATCTTGAGGATGCTCGAGTAAGTAGTCGCCTGGCTAATAGCTACTGCGTGCTGCAGCTCTCTGGTCAGGCCCTTCTTGAATCTCCAGGCCCTCTCCTCCGGCGTACCGACTAGGTTCTCTGTGAACCTGCTGAGTCGGGTAAACTCTGAAGTATACTCTACCACTGTTATAGTCCCCTGCTGTAAGGCCTCGAAATGCATCCGATGATCGTCTCTCTCTCGATGTCTGAAAAAAACTTCTTCCTGAACAGAGTTTTGAAATCTGCCCAAAGAACCTGCGGTGCTACCAACTGGGGCTCCTCGCGGTACCAGGCTCTGTCAAGGTCGAACAGTTGCATACTCGCCACCTCCACCTTCAAGTCATCAGGGATCCTCGCCATCTTCTGCGTCCTCTCCATATTTTCCAACCACTCGTCTGCACAAACGATCCCCTCATTGCCCCAAAAGTCCATCGGGCAGAGGTTTTGGTAGTCCCTGGCCGTCTCCGATCTCGATGCTGCTGGTGCTGGAGGTGCTACCGGTGCTGGTGCTGCCGTCTCCCGAGTCCTGAGTGCGTCGACGACGGTCACTCTGAACTGTGCTGCCTGGTGGTTCTGGGCCTCCATAAATTACTGGAACATGGCCATCACTTGGGCGCCGTCAAACATCATCGTCGAAGGCAGCGGCAGAAAGATAGGAGGCGGTGGCGGAAGCTGATCTACTGAAACTTCTGGTGCGAGCTGCTCTGAACTGCCTGCAACTCTAGGCTGATCCGTGGTCTTCCTCGTAGTGACCATCCTACAATAGAAAGAAAACTTCGTTGATTGACAAACCCTAAAACCTAATAAATAATGTTTTTATTATATCAATGCACCTGAAAAACCTGATATACCCTTATTTCCTGATTTTCCTATGCTGTGATCAAGTTTCCCTAGTATAAACAAGTCCCCCAATAGTACGCTAAGACCTAGGTACCATTAGGATAGACCTGCATGGGCCACCACTAAAAATATGTCACGACTCACTCCCGAATAATCGGACACGAGTCGGACACGCCCAGCCTTCGTCGTTAGACACGATGAAGTAAGCTGTACCAATATCTAGGGAGAACTACGAATCAAGATAAGAATGAAAGTAATCACAGCATCTAATATATCAAATCCTAGAATCTCAGATACAAATCTAAATGTTATTACATTCCAGCAAATGTAAACTATACTGATGTCTCTAATACAAGTCCAGATAAAGCAAAAGTAGAAAATACTAGGCTTTCTCAGCCACTAGGTCCTGGACAACATAAACTGGCTCATAGGTGCCTCTACGCTCCTGCCCATAGTAAGTATCACAGATAGCCTCCAGCTCACCTGCAACATATCCTAGTCAGAAGCGGAGCTAAGTATATCCAAGGAAATGAACATGAACATCATGGTATAAACAAGAAATAGAAAATATATATACAGTACAAGAAATGAGAACAAGACATGAAAACTGAACATGAATACTGAAAGTATATACAGGGAACATGATATGAGTCCTGAACATGAAATACAACCTGAACATGAAGTACAACCTGAATCCTGAAATGTGCAATATTAAAATACATCCAGAGCGTGTGATCGGCTTGGGTAGATTCAATGAACATGAAATGGTACGGCTTCTGTCCCGCGTGCACGATACGGGGCCTAAGCTATTCATATGAATAGTAACATGGGTTTGATCACACATCTGTAGTATTTTCCCTCCCAGATACAAGTAAACTCAAGAGAACATGAAACAAGACAATCCCGTGATACATTGAGTCAACAAGGAGATACATGAATGAATATACAGGACATGAGAAAATGGACAAGTCCGAGGAGTATACTTGCCTTGCTTAGGGTGATCAAGTGTGGCATGTACAGCTGGATATCCTCCTGTCAAGTGATTTGTAATATTAATAAGCACTCTATTCTAATAAAGTTTTAAAATTGAAGATAAACTCTCCTAGTGTAAACTTATTCCTAAAGTCTATATTTGGTTAAGAGGATTATACTAGGATTCATAATAGTATCCTAGTCGCTTAGAGGTCAGTCATGAGGAATTTAGTCTCTAACTCTACCAATAGTCCAAGCTTTAATAAGGATTCCTAATATTTAAACTTGACAAATATATAGTCCTTAATAAAGTATTTCCCAACATACTGAACAAGACTTGCCGAGACTATCCTAACCAAGCTGATATGGTTCGCTTTAAACTTAAAACATTGCCTTAAATACTGTATTAAATACCGATATGATTCAGTGTCAGTTAAGGCTGATACCACCAGTTCCCCATGACACTACTACCCTAAACATGATACTACTAGGATCTCAGGCCATCACAGGACTGATATCCAAGTCTAACATAACCCTTTTCCTGAAATACCCATCTGAAATATCAAACTCAAAGTGTCATGCTCTCATATAGGATTTACCTATCTGTCCTCAACAGGATTTACAAATCAGTCCAGTCTTCACACAGGTATTAATTGTCTGAACAGGGCAGTCTCCTAATAATGACTGATATATTCAGTCTACAACGTTAGCTATCTATCAATAACAAATAAATTTTCAGGTTAAAGAATAAATCAACCTTTGGATAGGATAATGCAAGTAAGTCATCAAGTATGATGCTGATGCATATCAATCTCAAACTGAGACAATGATACATTAACAGAATAGACATAAGTCCTGAATCAAAGTAGAAATAAGTCCTGAATCAACTGATGCAATCAGCGTTAGGAAAGACTAATGCAATCAGTCTTTACCACAATACCCAGTTGAATGGAAATTTAGTTTTCCAAAATCTACACAGTTCAATCCAGGGTCACTAGATAACATCAAATGGTTCACTGAACACAGTCCAGTTCAAGTGTGGGACTGGTATCCTCATTTCAGTCCATAGCCATTTCAGGAGATACATCTGAAATCAAACAGCCCTAAGGTGATCAGTCCTGTGAAAGCTAAAGCAACTCGACTACCACATAACCTAATCAATAGTTCATCTACATTCAAAATTTGAACATGACACTATGTACAAGTTCTAGGGAATTTGTGGTTGAATCAGAACAGTTCTTATCATTAGGACAGTCCACAATCATCCCAACACAACTGTCAACCTTTCCACCCAATTTCTAAGTTTACATCAACACTAAATTATGACTGATCTCCTAAGAGTATTGCCACAATCCTGCAGGTAAAACAGAGATAGGTAGGACCTAGTTCCATAGGTCAGGACACAGGCTACCACATAACCTAACTCAGACACAATTCAATCTCAGATGCAAGTTCAGCTGACTGAGAGATTTCAGTTCTGAACTGCATCAAATTCCATGTGAAGAATTTAATACCAGTCAGTCGAGATAAACAAGTTCCTAAAAGAAAAGAAGATTAAGAACAATTCCTAACAGAGTTGCTAAGGAATTAACCCAACTTGGCATGTGAACCATTACTCTACTAACAATGTAGATAACCTGTCACTTCCATACATTGGTCATAACATTCAAAATCAAAATGTCATCTCAACCTATCATTCAATTTCTAGCAAGGTGGAGACTAAGTATCAGTTAGATAGCAAGCCTAGAAAAGAATTTTTGGTCAAACAAATAAATATTGATATAAAATACTGGAATAAAACTGAAATTGTAAAATAAAATCAAACCCAGCTTAAATAACAAGTTCACTAATTTTGCAGGAAACAATCAAATGTCTGTACTGAACAGATATTTAACACAATAGGCTAAAGGAAATGATTCTTAGAGAAAAGTAAATCTATGGACTATTGTATCCATGAACTGGATGAACAACCTAAACAGAGCTGGTACCTGTGTCCGCTGAAACCCTTAATGTGGAACTGATACAATCAAAACTGTATGGTTCTCAACCAACTCACCCCTACTCTGCTAACTGTGTATCAGAGTATTAAAGTCTCTAATACACTCGAATACTTATTTCACCCTCTAACATTTCCATCACAATACAACAAATCAAGAACTAAATAACAAATTGGGGTCATACCTGAAATGAATTGGTTTTCAAAGAGGGCTTAGCTCGTTCAGCTGGACACTTATCCTTGTGTCAAGATGACTCAAATCACTGGAATCCAAATTAGTGACACAAAATTAATCAGAGATCTAAACAAGTTCAATAGAGGTCCCAAAAATAATGGTTCTACCTGAGTTATTTATTTCGAGACTTCACCTCTCCTGAACTCAAAACAAGGAATAATTAAGCAAGATCAGTTTGATAGAATAAATTGTTACAATCTCGAGGAAGAATTAAGACATTACTAATAGGATTCTTTGCAGTAGAATAATGATTTCAACCGAACAATTTAATTTCGACTGAAGGATCTACACTAGAAGGAACAAATTTGATTGATCGAAGAGTTAGACAATTATCGAAAATTCAAAATATTCCAGATCAGAGATTGAACAATTGTTAAGGAATTACAGAGACTTACCAGCTATAGATCAATTATGACAGCAGCTACTCTTCCTCAAGGAATTGGATCGGTTGATCCCAATCTTCCACATATTCGATATCAACCAGGAAGAGAACAAGGGATCGAATGATCTGAGAATTAGGTTGAAAATTACTACACAAGGATTTCTAAGGTTCTTCAGATCTATAATGAAATCAGACTTAGGAACTCACCAATTCACCATTGCCACTCCTCGAGAAGGAAGAATGAAGCTCTGCTCTCCCTCTTCCCCTCCGAATGCAAATTAAATGAACAGTTAGGAAGAATGAAGAATGAAAGAATTTATGGGGATTAAATAGGAGTTTCAGTCGGTTAGGAATGGTAAGAAGATGGAAATTCTCGGCTGGAAAATTAGTTAGAAATTTTGAATCTCCTTCTTATTCCTCACGCAACTCTCTGCTGATAAAGGAGAAGAAGGAAATGGTTGAAGAATTTTAATTGAAATTGCATCCAAACCCTTTCCTTTCATGGGACAGGGCAGTCCAGGAATGAATGGGCCCAACACAGTTAATAAATTTAACCAAGCCCAAATAACAAATGAATCCCTAGTTAAAAAAATAATTCAAGGTTAGAAGACAAATTATTAATATTTTATTTTATTTATCAATATTATAATATTTTGAAAGGTGGAGTGACAAATCTCTCCCTAGAAAAATTTTGTCCTCAAAATTCGAAGGTCATCAAAATTAATCAACGAATATTCAACACAAGCCCTTTTATTAAAATTAAAAATTTCAAGAACAAAAGTACAATCAAGTAAACAGACTGGGATAGCGCTCTCGTATTTTGCCTCGCGCTCCCATGTGGACTCTCCCGAAGAGTAGTGTCTCCACATGATACAGACAAGTAGAATAGTCTGGTTCCGCAGGCGCTTCTCCCTCCGATCCAGGATCTTCACTGGCTGCTCCTCGTAGGTCAAGCTCGGACCCACCTCTAGCTCCGAGTAGTCCACCATATGGCTCGGATCTGGAATGTAGCGTCGAAGCTGGGATACGTGGAAAATGTCATGCACTCCCTCCAAGCTAGCTGGAAGCGCTAGTCGATACGCCGCCTCGCCAATTCGTGCCGTCACATCGAAATGCCCGATGTACCTCGGACTGAGCTTCCCGTCTCTGCCGAAACGAATGACGGCTCTGGTCGACGAGATCTTCAGGAACACTCTATCTCCAACTGTGAACTCCAGTGGCCGTCTGCTGCCGTCCGTCCAATGCTTCTGCCAATCCTGTGTAACCCTGAGACGCTCCCTGATCAATCTGATCTTCTCAACTGAGTTTACCACCATCTCTGGCCCAAGCAAAGCCCTCTTGTCAACATCGTCCCAAGATAACGGTGTGTAACATCTCCGCCCATACAGTGCCTTGAACGGGGTCATCTCGATGCTTGCCTGATAACTGTTGTTATAGGCAAACTCCACTAGATGCAAGTGATCCTCCCATGAACCGTCGAAATCGAGTGCGTAAACCTGCAACATATCCTCCAGTATCTGAATGGTCCTCTCGGACTGCCCGTCCGTCTGTAGATGATAGGCGGTGCTGAACTTCAACTGTGAACCCAAGCTCAGCTGAAGACTCCTCCAGAAGTATGATGTGAAGCGGCTGTCCCTGTCTGAAACGATGCTCATCGGCACCCCGTGAATCCGCATAATCTGTCGCATGTTGAGGTCTGCAAGCTTCTCGGTCGACAGTCCAACCTTGAACGGAATAAAATAGGCAGACTTCGTCAGTCTGTCCACGATAACCCAAATAGCATCCTTGCCACTAGGCGTACGCGATAAACCAGAGATGAAGTCCATGGTGATATGCTCCCACTTCCATTTCAGAATAGGTAAAGGCTGGAGTAATCCTGCTGGTCTCTGGCGCTCCGCCTTGACTTGCTGGCACATAAGGCATCTGAAAATAAATCTGGCAACCTCTTTTTTTATTCCATACCACCAAACATACCCTTGTAGATCTTTGTACATGTATAGAATACTGCGACTGGTGGGCCTCCTGCATCACCTCCTCCCGTAAATCTTTGGGCACACATAACTGAGTTCTGTGCCTCAGGGATCCATCATCTGCAATGGTGAATTCGTTGAGCAATCCTGCCTCTGCCTGGCCTCTGAGACATCGAAGTCCCTCATCTAAAAACTGGATCTTCTTGATCTTCTCTATCAGTCTTGACTGTATCGGCATATGCATCAGCTGTCCTCCAACTCCTGGAAGAACAATCTCAATCCTAAGACTCTCAAGATCCTCTAAAAGATGTCGATCCATAGTGAGATTTACAGCAACATGATATCGACTGAGAGCATCTGCTACCACATTCGCCTTCCCAGGGTGGTATTGCAGATTGATGTCGAAATCCATCATGAGTTCCAGCCATCTGCACTGCCTCATATTTAGCTTCTTCTGAGTAAAAACATACTTCAGGCTTTTATGGTCCGTGAAGATGTCCACTCGCTCTCCATACAAGTAGTGCTTCCACAGTTTCAAGACAAAAATGACTACTGCAAGCTCCAAGTCATGTGTAGGGTAATTTTTCTCATGAGGCCTCAACTGTCCAGAAGCATAAGCAATGACTCTCTTGTTCTGCTCAAGCACACATCCCAAGCCCTTTCCTGATGTATCGCTGTAGATGACAAATCCTTCCGATCCAGATGGTAAAGCTAGAACTGGCACTGTGGTGAGTCTTCTCTTCAATTCTTCAAATACTGATTGGTAGGCGTCGCTCCAGATAAACTTTTCGTTCTTCCGTATAAGCTTGGTCATCGGCTACGCTATCTTGGCAAAATCTTTCACAAACTTTCGGTAGTATCCTGCTAGCCCCAGGAAACTACGAATCTCTTCTACTAACTTGGAAGGTGCCCACGCTTCCACAGCTTCAATCTTCTTGGGATCTACATAAATCCCCTCTCCAGTCATCTTATGCCCCAAGAACTCCACTCTGTCCAAGAAAAACTCACACTTTGAGAGTTTTTCGTACAGCTTCTTCTTCCGTAGAATCTCCAACACAATTCGTAGGTGCTCCACATGCTCCTCCTCGGTCTTCGAATAAATCAGAATGTCGTCAATAAAGACTACGACAAACTTGTCCAAATACTTATGAAAAACTTTATTCATCAAGTTCATAAACACTGTTGGGACATTGGTGAGTCCGAACGGCATCACCAAGAATTCATACTGGCCGTAACGGGTGTTGAAAGCTGTCTTCGGAATATCCTGCTCCCAAACCTTCATCTGATGATACCCTGACCGAAGGTCAATCTTGGAAAAAACTTTCGCCCCACTCAGCTGATCAAACAGCTCATCAATCTGCGGTAATGTATATTTATTCTTGATGGTGATGTTGTTAAGTGTACGGTAATCGATACACATCCTCACAGTCCCATCCTTCTTGGGCACGAAGAGTACCGGTGCTCCCCAAGGTGAAGTACTGGACCGAATAAAACCCTTGCCTTCCAGCTCATCAATCTGGGCCTTTAACTCTGCAGCTTCCTTCGGGTTGATCTTGTAGCAATGCTGGGACTTCGACGCTGATTCGGGCACTAGGTCGATGCTGAACTCCACATCTCGATCTGGCGGCAATCCTGGCAACTCCTCGGGAAAGACGTCGAGAAACTCTGCAATCAGCGGATGCGGCAACTCCTGGGCTTCTGCAACTGCTCCGAAGTATACTCCCTATGGCCTCTCTGCGATCCGTCTTCTAACCTCGAACGGCGGAACTCCAGGCGGGCTAAAAGTAACCTTTCCCTCATAGCAGTCAATTACGGTAAACTGCTCGCTCATCCAGTCGATGCCGAGGACTACATCGAATCCGGGCAATGGCATCATTAGAAGTCGAGCCCTAAGCTCTCGTCCATCTATAGTGATAGGGCAATCCACCATCTTACTAACAGGCCCTACCCCTCCTCATGTCATAATCCAACAGTTCTTCCTAGAGGGCTTAGGTGTGAAGCCGTATCTATACAGAAATTCATATGATACAAAGCTATGTGTGGCTCCAGAATCAAACAATACAATAGCAAAAAATGAATATATGATAACAGAACCTGTGATAACATCCGGAGCTGCCTCCTCCTCCTCAACTGTGGCCATGACGTAAGCACGTCCCCTCTGTCGTCCTCCCCTCTGCTGCTGCTGGTGCTGGTGCTGTGCAAATCTCTGCTGCTGAGGTAGTAGAGCTCCTCCTCTCTGGGGTACAGTAGGCAGTGCTCTGGGTGGTACGAGCGGTGGTCCTCCAGCTCCTCGGGGTCCTCCTGCTAGTCTGGCTGTGGCCTGCTGACAGTCTCTCATCTGGTGTGCATCTGACCCACAGAATAGGCAAAGTCTAAGCCTCTTGCGACAGACCTCCACGTGGTGTCCTGGTCGATGACAATATGTACAAGTGACCCCCTGCTACCTTTATTGCTGAACTGCTGGAACTCTGGCATGACGGTACTGAACTGCTGTCTACTGAGCTGGCCTCGTCCGTGTCTGCATCTGTACCCTCTTCGTCGGTGCCTGGTAACTGCTGCTGCCGATGTCCCTATCCCTCTTGAGCCTCGGGTCCATCTCCTTCTCAACCGCCTGAACGATCTTGAGGATGCTCGAGTAAGTAGTCACCTGGCTAATAGCTACTGCGTACCAGAGCTCTCTTGTCAGGCCCTTCTTGAATCTCCAGGTCCTCTCCTCCGACGTGCCGACTAGGTTCTCTGCGAACCTGCTGAGTCGGGTAAACTCTGAAGTATACTCTGCCACTGTCATAGTCCCCTGCTGCAAGGCCTTGAACTGCATCCGAAGCTCGTCTCTCTCGATGTCTGGGAAAAACTTCTCCTTGAACAGAGTTTTGAAATCTGCCCAAAGAACCTGCGGTACTGCCAACTGGGGCTCCTCGCAGTACCAGGCTCTGGCAAGGTCGAACTGTCGCATGCTCGCCACCTCCACCTTCAAGTCATCTGGGATCCTCGCCATCTTCACCGTCCTCTTTGCATTTTCCAACCACTTGTCTGCATAAACGATCCCCTTATTGCCCTAAAAGTCTATCGAACAGAGGTTCTGGTAGTCCCTGGCTGTCCTCGGTCTCAATGCTGCTGGTGCTGGAGGTGCTACTGGTGCTGGTGCTGCTGTCTCCCGAGTCCTGAGTGCGTCGACGACGGTCGCTCTGAATTGTGCTGCCTAGTGGTTCTGGGCCTCCATAAACTGCTGGAACATGGCCATCACGGCGCCGTCAAACTTCATCGTCGAAGGCAGCGGTGGAAAGATAGGAGGCGGTGGCAGAATTTGATCTACTGAAACTGTCACCCTCACTTTTCCAAGGTAGGGGTAAAATGATAATTTTCTATTTTTTAAATATTTTAGGATTTTTATTTCATGAATATTAATATTTAATGATTATAGGAGTCGGGTTCGAATTTCATCTCATTCCGACTTGTTTCGGGATTTCGGAGAATTTTGACTTAAGTTGTGCTTAATACATTAATTAGCTATGGCCCACCAATCTCACCATTTAGGTCTAGGAGTTTGGTCTAGTCCCACATGAGTGGTTAGACCTAATTATGATATTTATTTGGTCATTTCTAACCCCCAAACCCTAATAGCATTTAAACCTCCATAAAGAAAAGGAGAGGGGCAAACTTGTAATTATACAAGGGACAAATATCCCCCTTATATGGCAGTCACCCCTTCCCCTTTTCACCCATTCACACTTCAAAATTTTCTCCATCTTCTTCTCCAAGTGTTCTTCCAAGAAAAGAAGAGCAAATCTCTTGGAATTATCTCCAAATCAAGGTTCCCTTTCCAATATTCTTCCATCAATCTCTTCCTCTACCTCAAGTGGTGCTTCTACAAACTTTTGGGAGCAAGAGGAGAAGAGGTGTGTCCTAAACAATTCACTTTGTGCCGGAGCCGTGTCGGAGGATTTTGTATTGAGATCCATCTCTCAATAGGTACAAACTATCCTCTATTCCTATTTCTTTATCATGTATAATAGTTTTGACCAAGTAGGATTGATCCCTATGGCTGTGTCCCTATTTGTGTCAAGTTTGAGTCCATTTGGTGTGTCCTAGGAAGAGTTATGATTTGTGCTTGTGTCCTAGTATTTTTCTCCCAAGTTGGACACCCCAAGAATATTTAGATTGTATCTAAGTGGTTTAGACACTTTAAATTTCAGATTTTGTATTTATATATGTGTGTGTGTCTAAATATATATATGTGTGTGTGTGGGCTTTTATATATATATAGAGAGATGGGGGAAATGGGATGTGGAGAGTTTGTATTAGTATGTGTGTGTATATATATAAAGAAGAGGGGGAAAGAGTTAGAATGAGTTTGTATTGGTGTGTGTTTATATATATATATATATATATATGTGTGTGTATATATATATATATATATATATATATATATATATATATATATATATATATATATATATATATATATATATATATATATATATATGGTGTGATATATATATATATAAAGAGTGAAACAGAGGAGAAGATTAGAGATTAGAAGAAGGGAGAATAGAAGGAGAAGGAGAAGGAGTAGAAGAGCAAATAGCAGCAGTAGGGGGGACTAGGGGATGCTGTCCCCCCTTTTGCAACACAGCAGAAACAGCAGCAGCATATAGCAGCAGCAGCAGCAGCTTAGGCAGCAATGGCAGCCCCCCCATGACCCATTTGACCCCCCATAAACCCCCATATATATACCTATATATATACCTATATACCCTATATTATTACCCATATAACCCTCTAAAATAACCCCCCAAAATAGTCCTATGTGTGTGTGAGAGAGTGAGTTTTGTGGGGTCTTGAGAGTGAGTGTGAGTGTTTGTGTGAGAGTGAGTGAAAGGGTAAAATGAGATGCGAGTGTCGAAACGTATCCAAATTGAAATAGGACTTAGCTAATATGAAATAGAGTTTGTGGGTAGACTCCTAAGTTAGAATCGGGGATTGCGTTGAGGTGGGGAGAATGGTATCTCATGATACCATTGAGTACCTTACGATACTCAAGATAATAGGTAATTAAACAACATGAGTCATAAGATGGACTGGATGTCCACCTTACCTAGGAAACTTGTTAGGTAATGTTAGTATAGGTTAGTATCCTACTACTCTAGGAAGCCGGGAGTGAAACTCCCAAGGGAAAGCTACTTAGCCTTAGTATTAGAGTGGTAAGGTTAAATACTATATAAAGGGTAAACGGGTAAATTCAAGATACGGGATACGGGTTGTCGGTTTAACTTGAAACTTAGGTGTCTTGATAGGTACACCCTACAAATGTCATGTTTGAACCAATTTCAACTCGGTTGACCCAGAGTTGACTTTTTACCCAAAAGTCAACAACGAGCCAACCCTTTGTCTAAAATGGTCCAAATCCAAACTAGAGTTGACCAGTTGACCAAAAGTCAACTGTTAGTCAACATTTGACCAGTTTGACCTAGGGTTGACCTAGAGTTGACCAGTTGACTAAAAGTCAACTGTAAGTCAACTCTTGACCCCGTTTGACTTGCTATGACTAGTATGACCTAAAGTTGACCAGTTGACTAAAAGTCAACTGTTAGTCAACAGTTGACCAGTTTGACCTAGGGTTGACCTAGAGTTGACTAGAGTTGACCAGTTGACTAAAAGTCAACTGTAAGTCAACTCTTGATCCCGTTTGACTTGCTTTGACTTGCTATGACTAGTATGACCTAGAGTTGACTTAGTTTGACTTAGATTGACTTGACATGACTTAGTTTGACTTAGATTGACTTGACAGGACCTAGTTTGACCTAGATTTGATATCATACATTAGAAATCATTCATATCTTTGTTAAACCCAAATTGACATGCAATATCTCATCTTTAGGTCTCTGATTACCACTCTGAGCATTGATATACCCTACAGCTCAGGACAGCAGGCGAGTACATTCTCTGATAGCAGTTACTTGTCTTGATATCTTCTCTACCAGCTCAGTTATAGTATTTACTTGATTCTCGACACATTGGTGCACGGACTAGTATTGTAGGATTCCTGTCATGAGATGTCATTCCTGGATTTCTTGGGATACTGGTACTTGCTTGGCCTTGATTCTTGTACTTGTATTGACGCTGATTCCTGAAGAGGACTTGCTCCCCTCTTAGGGAATCCCGTGTCATGATGTGCTATGTTCGGATCCGTATACTATTCAGGGAATAGAGAATTTTATAGATAGTGTGATCAATGCCCACCTTGATTTACTACTTGTATCATAGCTATACCCTCACCTCACGATGGGTATAGCCTGACCTGTGCTACTACTTGCTCCATAGCTTGCCATCCCGGCCGGGCCGAGTCCACGCACTTGTAGCCGGTGGGCTGGAAGCCTGATCTTGACCCTTACCGATCACATTATGCTATAATATTCGAGGCACATTTTACATTTATTACATCAGTCAAATATTACAGTTCAGCTTACTTTCCCTGCATGATTCACCTTGACATGATTTTCAGTTTACATATCTTGTTATACTTATATCTTGATATGTTCATCTTGCACTCTGTTATGATTGACTGTTAGAGCATTTGTCATTACTATAGAATTTGTTGTCAGCGTTTTACTCGTCCATTTTCCTGACAGGATACCATTATGATATATCCAGATGACATAGATGTGGACTGTTCTACCTACTATGGGTATGGTTAGGACATAGACTGCGACCAGCTGACACCCTCAGAGCCAGTGGACGACAGTACACCTCTCTAGATCTATTAGCTAGGTTTGTCTGGACTGCTATCCAGCTTATGTTAGACTTTTGATACATATGTTATTCGGGACCTTATGTTATGTCTTCGACTCATTTCTGGTTGTGACCTTGCTTTATTTCCGTATTCTATATTCACCATATCTATCTGATATTCGTGCCTATCTTTCCTAGTTATCTTGTGATTGAGTTGAGATTATATACCTCCGTACGGAGATGACATGTCTTATTATATTGTGTCTAGATGCTATACTTTCTAGGAGACCTATACAGCATTCTACTGTCGATTCTGCGGCGTAGGCTGGACATAACCGCTTCTCGTAACCCTAATCAGGGTGCGGGTCGTGACAGAAACATCTGGTGCGGGCTGCTCCGAACTGCCTGCAACTCCGGGCTGATCCGCGGTCTTCCTCGTAGTGACCATCCTGCAATAGAAAGAAAACTTTGTTGATTGACAAACCCTAAAACCTAATAAATAATATTTTCATTATATCAATACACTTGATAAACCTGATATACCCTTATTTCCTGATTTTCCTATGTTGTGATCAAGTTACCCTAGTGTAATCAAGTCCTCCAGTAGTACGCTAAGACCTAGATACCATTAGGATAGACCTGCATGGGCCACCAATAAAAATATGTCACGACCCGCTCCCGAATAATCGAACACGAGTCGGACACGCCCAGCCTTCATCGTTAGGCACGATGAAGTAAGCTGTACCAATATCTAGGGAGAACTATGAAGCAAGATAAGAATGAAAGTAATCACAACATCTAATATATCAAATCCCAGAATCTCAGATATAAATCTAAATGTTATTACATTCCAACAAATGTAAACTATACTGATGTCTCTAATACAAGTCCAGATAAAGCTAAAGTAGAAAATACTAGGCTTCCTCAGCCTCTAGGTCCTGGACAATATCAACTGGCTCATAGGTGCCTCCAGGCTCCTGCCCATGGTAAGTATCACAGATAGGCTCCAGCTCACCTGCAACAAATCCTAGTCAGGAGCGGAGCTAAGTATATCCAAGGAAATGAACATGAACATTATGGTATGAATAAGAAACAGGAAATATATATACAGTACGAGAAATGAGAACAATACATAAAAACTGAACATGAATACTGAAAGTAAATACATGGAACAAGATATGAGTCCTGAACATGAAATACAACCTGAATCTTGAAATATGTAATATTGAAATACATCCAGAGCGTGTGATCGGCTTGGGTAGATTCAATGAACATGAAATGGTACGGCTTCGGTCCCGCATGCACGATGCGGGGCCTAAGCTATTCACATGAATAGTAACATGGGTTTGATCACACATATGTAGTATTTCCCCTCCCAAACACAAGTAAACTCAAGAGAACATGAAACAAGACAATCCCGTGATATATCGTGTCAACAAGGAGATACATGAATGAATATACTGGACATGAAAAAATGGACAAGTCCGAGGAGTATACTTGCCTTGCTCACGGTGATCAAGTGTGGGATGTACAGCTGGATATCCTCCTGTCAAGTGATTTGTAATATTAATAAGCACTATATTCTAATAAAGTTTTGAAATTGAAGATAAACTCTCCAAGTGTAAACTTATTCCTAAAGTCTATATTTGGTTAAGAGGATTATACTAGGATTCATAATAGTATCCTAGTCGCTTAGAGTTCAGTCATGAGGAATTTAGTCTCTAACTCTACCAATAGTCCAAGCTTTAATAAGGATTCCTAATATTTAAACTTGACAAATACACAATCCTTAATAAAGTATTTCCCAACATCCTGAACAAGACTTGCCTAAAATGTCCTAACCAAGCTGATATGGTTCACTTTAAACTTAAAACATTGCCTTAAATACTATATTAAATACTGATATAATTCAGTGTCAGTTAAGGCTGATACCACCAGTTCTCCATGACACTACTACCCAAAATATGATACTACCAGGATCTCAGGCCTTCACAGGACTGATATCCAAGTCTAACATAACCCCTTTCCTGAAATACCCATCTAAAATATCGAACTCAAAGTGTCATGCTCTCATATAGGATTTACCTATCTGTCCTCAACAGGATTTACAAATCAGTCCAGTCTTCACACAGGTATCAATTGTCTGAACAGGGCAGTCTCCTAATTATGACTGATACATTCAGTCTACAATGTCAGCTATCTATCAATAACAAATAAATTTTCAGGTTAAGGAATAAATCAGCCTTTGGACAGGATAATGCAATTCAGTCATCAAGTATGATGCTGATGAATATCAGTCTCAAACTGAGACAATGATGCATTAACAGAATAGACATAAGTCCTGAATCAAAATAGAAATAAGTCCTGAATCAACTGATGCAATCAGCCTTAGGAAAGACTAATGCAATCAGTCTTTACCACAATACCCAGTTTTATGGAAATTTAGTTTTCCAAAATCTACACAGTTCAATCCTGGGTCACTAGATAACATCAAATGGTTCACTGAACAAAGTCCAGTTCAAGTGTGGGACTGGTATCCTCCTTTCAGTCCATAGCCATTTTAGGAGATATATCTGAAATCAAACAGCCCTAAGGTGATCAGTCCTGTGAAAGCTAAAGCAACTCGACTACCACATAACCTAATCAACAGTTCATCTACATTCAAAATCTGAACATGACACTATGTACAGGTTCTAGGGAATTTGTGGTTGAATCAGAACAGTCCTTATCATTAGGACAGTCCACAATCATCCCAACACAACTGTCAACCTTTTCACCCAATTCCTAAGTTTACATCAACACTAAATTATGACTGATCTCCTAAGGGTATTGCCACAATCCAGCAGGTAAATCAGAGACAAGTAGGACCTGGTTCCATAGGTCAGGACACATGCTACCACATAACCTAACTCAGACGCAATTCAATCTCAGATGCAAGTTCAGCTGACTGAGAGATTTCAATTCTGAACTGCATCAAATTCAATGTAAAGAATTTAATACCAGTCAGTCGAGATAAAACAAGTTCTTGGAAGAAAAGAAGATTAAGAACAATTCCTAACCGAGTTGCTAAAGAATTAACCCAACTTGGCATGTGAACCATTACTCTATTAACAATCTAGGTAACCTGTCACTTCCATACATTGGTCATAACATTCAAAATCAAAATGTCATCTCAACCTTTCATTCAATTTCTAGCAAAGTGGAGATTAAGTATCAGTTAGATAGCAAGCCTAGAAAAGAATTTTTGGTGAAACTAATCTAACTATTGATATATAATACTGGAATCAAACTGAAATTGTAAAATGAAATCAAACCCAGCTTAAATAACAAGTTCACTAATTTTGCAGGAAACAATCAAATGTCTGTACTGAACAGATATTTAACACAATAGGCTAAAGGAAATGATTCTTAGAGAAAAAGAAATCTATAGATTGTTGTATCCATGAACTGGATGCACAACCTAAACAGAGCTGGTACCTGAGTCCATTGAAACCCTTAATGTGGTACTGATACAATCAAAACTGTATGGTTCTCAACCAACTCACCCCTACTCTGCTAACTGTGTATCAGAGTATTAAAGTCTCTAATGCACTCGGATACTTATTTCACCCTCCAACATTCCCTTCACAATATCAACAAATCAAGAACTACATAACAAGTTGGGGTCATACCTGAAATAAATTGGTTTTCAAAGAGGGCTGAGCTCGTTCAGCTGGACACTTATCCTTGTGTCAAGATGACTCAAATCACTGGAATCCAAATTAGTGACACAAAATTAATCAGAGATCTAAACAAGTTCAATAGAGGTCCCAAAAATAATGGTTCTACCTGAGTTATTTATTTCGAGACTTCACCTCTCCTGAACTCAGAACAGGGAATAATTAAGCATGATCAGTTTGATAGAATAAATTGTTACAATCTCGAGAAAGAATTAAGATATTACCAATAGGATTCTTTGTAGTAGAACAATGATTTCAACCGAACAATTTAATTTCGACTGAAGGATCTACAGTAGAAGGAATAAATTTGATTGATCGAAGAGTTAGACAATTATCGAAAATTCAAAATATTCCAGATCAGAGATTGAACAATTATTAAGGAATTACAGAGACTTACCAGCTATAGATCAATTATGATAGTAGCTACTCTTCCTCAAGGAATTAGATCGGTTGATCCCAATCTTCCACATATTCGATATCAACCAGGAAGAGAACAAGGGATCGAATGATCTGAGAATTAGGTTGAAAATTACTACACAAGAATTTTTAAGGTTCTTCAGATCCATAATGAAATCAGACTTAGGAACTCACCAATTCACCATTGCCACTCGTTGAGAAGGAAGAATGAAGCTCTGCTCTCCCCCTTCCTCTCCGAATGCAAATTGAATGAACATTTGGGAAGAATGAAGAATAAAAGAATTTGTTGGGATTAAATTGGAGTTTCAGTCGGTTGGGAATGGCGGGAAAATAGAAATTCTCGGCTGGAAACTCAATTAAAAATTTTGAATCTCCTTTTTATTCCTCACGCAACTCTCTGCTGATAAAGGAGAAGAAGGAAATGGTTGAAGAATTTTAATTGAAATTGCATCCAAACCCTTTCCTTTCATGGGCCAGGGCAGTCCAGGAATGAATGGGCCCAACATAGGTAATAAATTTAACCAAGCCCAAATAACAAATGAATCCCTAGTTAAAAAAATAATTCAAGGTTAGAAGACAAATTATTAATATTTTATTTTATTTATCAATATTATAATATTTTGAAAGGTGGAGTGACACTAGCCTAGGTTCAAGTTTGGAATCAATTTGATCTAAATTGAGTCTCTAAACCACAAATCTAACCAAGTGGAACTAGACTAATCTAACCACTCTAATTTGTGAACCAAGTGGGCCATGTCTAACTTAAGTTGGGTCCCATCTAGAGACTAAGCTACCCGAGTCACTATCTCAAGTCGGAACGAGACGAAACTCGAACCACACTAAACAAATCATATAAAATAATTAACAAAATTATAAAATCCTAAAAATGTTGAAAAATCAAAAATGACCAAAATACCGCCAATTGTGAAAACTGGGGTTGACAGGTACTTCCTTGCAGCCCCCTCCGGCTTAGTCGTTGGACGAGCACTTGAAGACCATCGTTGGTGGTCTTCATAGGGGTACATACTACGGTACGGGATCCTACGACGCCTTTGTGGCGACACAGTCATGCAGGGCTACCTTTGGTAGTGTGCATTCCCTAAGCCCTCACAAGAGTCGGCCCAAGTGAAGGAGAGTCTACATCGCCAGGTTGCTGAACTGCATGATAAGCTGTTGTAGAGGATTGCGGAGCAGCCCCAATTTCAGCCGCAGACGGATGATGCGTCTCACCGTATGATTTGATATGCTCGAGCGCACCATGAGAGAGACGAACGAGAGGACGAATCATAACGTTCAGACGGTACAGGGGTCGCAGGTGGCCATGGGCAATCAGCTTTCGAGGCTGGCGGCTATTATAAATTCATGCAAATCTAGACTGCTAGCTATGGAGCAGATACTTCCTGATCGTGCTTCGGCATCGACACCGACTGTATCATTTTTTTTGCCTCTTTCTTCTGCTATTAATGTGTCGTCATCGGTGATGCTGACACCGAAGTAAGTATAGGTTCATGCTGTCCCAGATGTAGGGTCGTACTCCTCTTCCTGGCTAGGCGTAGTCCTTCATTGGACTTTTTTTATGTATTGTGGTTTGCTGACCCATCTTGGGTCTTTATGTATTTATCTTATATATTTAGTGACAGTTTATGTTATATTGAACCATGGTTGGAACATTATTGCACAAACTCTTTTTATAGCCATTTGGTAGTAGATTTGTCTCCACCCGACTATTTTTTTATTGTTTGATTCTATTTATTTGATTTTGGTAGTGCATTTTCATTATTTGTCTCTATATTGGTTTACCGGTGTTGAGTGTTCCACCGAAGGGGTCAGCAAATCCATGAAATTCTATGGAGTATTGCTCCGAGTCTATTATTTTTAAATTGTAATTTAAACTGCAGGTAGATTCTGGATAGAAAAGCAAACATAATTCTATTTTTAAATTATTTTTGCAGTTTAGCGACGTTTAGCGATGTTTAGCGACGCCTAGCGATGAAGGAAGACGTTGCTAAACATGTATTCGAACGCTGCTAGCTTGTATCGCAGACGTCACTAACTGTCACTATACATCGCTAATTTGCTGACATTGTGAACTGGCCATGTCAGCAAAGCAGTCACTGAACATCATAAATTACGTCGCTAAACATGTATCCAAACGTCGCTAGCCTGTATCACAGACGTCGCTAATAATCACTAGACATCGCTAATTTGCTGATATGGCAAACTCACTATGTCAGCAAAGTAGTCACTAAACATCGCAAAACACGTCGCTAACTTCTGAACTGACGGCGACGTTTAGCAACGAAAGTATACGTCGCTGATTAGCTACGTCTCGTTGGTAAATGTCGCTATCCACTAGAAAACTAGCGACGTTGTAACGTCGCAAATATACGTCACAATAGCAACCAATAGTGATGTTTTTTGTGTTAGCGACCAGAAAATATGCGACAAGAAAATTTTATCACTAATTTCGTCACTATTATAGAATAGTGATGTTTTATTTCACTTTAGCAACGTTTTTAGGCGTTGCTAAAATGACTTATTTTGGTAGTGAATATAACTATAATATTGCTACTTAAACTTAGTATTGTCCTACTGTTCATTAAATTTATCATACTGCTGCTTTGTTCGTCTAACATGTACTTGCAGACAAGGGTCGAGGGGGCAACCCCCCCATAGGGGTTCGGGGGCGAAGCCTCCGAAATGTATTCAAATTTCCAAATTTTTTAATCTTTGGACAACATCGTCAAGGAAAAAGGCGTCTTCAAGTCTGATCAAATATAGAAAAAAAAGACGTCATAAAAGGGCTATTGGTTTTTTATATTTATTTTGTATTTGATCTTCTTTTAAGTCTAGAAAAGTATATAAGATTGATTGGATCGGTACTGGCTTAGCTATTATCAGTACACAATATATAGCCTTCCTATCCACAAATTTTTATCCAAAAGTCCACATACTAAAGAGCCCAAAAACGATCAAATTGGCCCAAACAGTTCTGTTCTGACCCTGGCAGAACTCGGCCAGAGCTCGGCCTGAGTTTTGCTCGAGTTCAGTTAAGGTAGTTTCAACCTTTTTTTGAATTACCAGAATATCTGTATCCAACGTTCAAATACGAGATTTCTGCATCCGAACTCTGTCCGAATTCGATTCATAAAAATACTGTAAATAGAGAAAAAACTTCACATTCTCAAATCATCCAATCTTATTCACTTTCTCTTCTCTATTCCTTAAGTATTTTCATGAGCTATACACTTTCAAATTTAGCCTATACTACTCTTAGCCAAGCCAGTATCCGTTCAGTTCAATCTAGAGTTTGGTTTTGAAGAGTTGTATCGGAGGCTATCTCAGATAACGTTCCAGTTTTCAATTGCCTTCTAGAGTCGGTCATCCACTCGTCGCCAAGCACGGTGTTGTAAGAGTTGCAAGTACTCATGTAACCCCACCTTCCATATTCTTAAAATACATTTTTTTAGTAATTCTTTTGAATTAATCCTTAGATATCATTTCTTTGCAAATAATAATTCTCAATTATTATTTTATTTCTTTCTCTAATGTAGTTGGTGGGCTCAGCTCTAGTGGCCCAACTCCGCAGGCCCATACCTATATCCATTAAATTCGAATCAGGAACAGAAGATCATTTGATTCTAATGTTTTCAAATTCATCATTCTAACCGTTTTTTCCTGTAGCAAATTCTAATTCCCTCCAAATTTCCACTCAACCATTTCTTCTATTTAATCCCAAACGAATTCTAGATCTACAGTTCATTGTTTTTCTTCATCCTTTCAAAATTTCCCTAACCCTAGATTTTGGGCGGTCTCTTCGATTTGATGATGGCAAGGATGATGGTGGAGGTGCTGCATCTCGAAGGCTGAAGCGATCATCCAGTGGTGGCGACGATTCCAGCTATAGCAAAGTTCGATCAGCCGTTGAGGTGAGGAATTTTCGTGGGTGGCCAAGTATTTCAATTCCCTGACTCTTAAGTAACTCTATTCTTGACAAATCATAGATCGAAGTCGATCGAGACTCATTAGATCATTGGGAGAACTGTTTTTGAATTGATAAATTCTATTTGGTAAGTTCCGCACCTGAGAATTTCTTTGGTGTTTTAGTAAATCATTTTTGATCCTTCAATTCTCTAGGAATTTTGATCAGAGATTCTTCGGATCGATTGATCGCAATTCACTCTTGACGAATTTGTAGAAGGACCTTGGTAAGTGTTTGATCCTCCTGGATGTGTTTTTCGCTGAGCTTAAGGGAATCGTCAGAGATTTTTGTTTGAACTAATCCTCTGTTTTTGTCTTGGATATGTTTGTTTGAATGCCAGTGGAATTCGAGCATTCAGAATACGTATCGGACACGATCGTTGTAGTTGAAAATTATGGGAACGAATTCGACATTTCTGGTAAATTTTAACCTGATTTTAATGAATGAAGGGTTGAATGCATGAAGCATTAGATTATCTCAGTTCAGTCTTTGAGTAGCAGTCCTATTAGAGGACTGATATTCGACTGATATTTATGAACCTTTAAGTATCAGTAGTTCGGCTATTTTTGGCAATCATTTTTGGTTGCAGATATATTGCTTTAGGACAGCAGGAAAGTCCCTGATATTGATGTGTGTAACCTCCTAAGCTTACATTAGCTGTACCAAAAAGATTGCTATGGTAGTTACAGGTTAGGATTAGTTAAACTATGATAAGTTGTGGTTGGTTCATGTGAGCCTGGTTTGGTCCTATTGGTTACTGCATAAATGACTGATGGGTTGAAATCAGCTTCATATTTAAAGTCTGAGTTGTATCAGACCTTGCAAGAGACTGATTTACCTTTGAGCCGGAAATGTTTTAACAGTAACTGAAATTGTAGATGTTCCAAGTTTTGGTCTGAATATTGTAGCATGATAATTTGGGCTATGGATTGATGATAACAGGATTCACAAACTGCTATTTAAAATCAGGAATATCATGATATTGATAACCAGTAAGTGCAGGCCTTGGCAATTGCTTAAACATTGGTAATCACTTGTGGAGTTTAATGGTACTTCGAGTAGTAATTGTTTACCTAGTCAATGTTGAGAATATAACTGGAACTGTGGTTGGAGTTGAGTGATAACCCATTCTAGAGAGTAGGTCAAGGTAGGATGTTAGGAAGGGTGGATGGTATGTCATAACTGATGATATCCGGACTTTTGTAAGCAGGACAGGTTGTGTTTAGTATAGGGACTGATTGCATCAATCTTAGTTGACATTTGAATTGTAACAGTGCCTTAATTGGACTGGTTTAAAGCAGTGTCTAGTTGACATTGAATCATATCAGCATTGAAAACTGAATCATGTAAACCTATTCTAGAGTTCAGGACTGACCTTCCTAAAGGACTGTCCGATTCTAGATAATATGATTCCTAAAACAGAGGGTAGGTTGACTGATTGTATATTTAACTTGTGATTTAGAGCAATAGCCTATTATGTGCTCTGATGTAGAATTTTTAGAATTTACTTTCAAACTTGAAGATGTGTGGGTTGTTGAACTAAGTCCTGGAAAGTTGTGTAGGACTGATTAGTTCAGGAAATGGATTTCAGTAAATTACTTGGGACTGATTGTTAATCCCTGTTAATAGACTGTTTATGTCTTGATATTAGACTGACATTGGATTTCGATAGGAGACTGAGTTTGAACTCATATTGGTTGATATTAGACTGATATTGGATTGGGATACAAATGTTAGGAAGTTATAAACTGAGGTTTCCATCCCTGTCTTGGTTTAGGACTGAGATGTCTTATTTCAGTCTATAGTTAAGGCTGAATGTTACATGTAGACTAATATCTGGATTTCACATTTGAAATGATTTTTGAGTACACAGTTGGACTAGTATATCAGTCTTTGCCAAGACTGTTAGAGTCCTGGTTCAGGACCAAGTGTATCAGCTAAGTTAGGGTTATATTGCCCTGCTATTGGACTGAGATAGGAAATTATAAATGTCATACATTTGACTGATATATGAGAGATATTGAACCTGAGATTAGGAGATGACTGATATCATCTAAGCTTTGTATTTGAGATTAATTCAAGCCATGTTTCCAACTGAATGGGATATGGAATATCAAGTAGATAGGTCAGCTCATTAATAACCTATTGATTAAACCTTAGATAGGTTTACTGGTATAGGTTACTAACAATAGGAGCAATCTATGGTTTGTCCTGCAAGTTGAGTTTGAGAAAGGACGCATGACTTCACATTTTGGACTGATTTGATCTTAGTTCCATTAAGACTGGACAGTAGGCTTTGTTGAATTAAATCCTGGAAAGATTGGTATGGGGATTGCTGCTGAGTTTCGAAATAGCAGTTCAGATTGCCCTGCTGTTCAACACCTATCAGGTTGTTAAGCAAATCTTGTTTTCTGTTTAACACCTTTCAGTCCATAGCCATTTCAGGAGATATATCTGAAATCAAACAGCCCTAAGGTGATCAGTCCTGTGAAAGCTAAAGCAACTCGACTACCACATAACCTAATCAACAGTTCATCTAAATTCAAAATTTGAACATGACACTATGTACAGGTTCTAGAGTATTTGTGGTTGAATCAGAACAGTCCTAATCATTAGGACAGTCCACAATCATCATAACACAACTGTCAACCTTTCCACCCAATTCCTAAGTTTACATCAACACTAAATTATGACTGATCTCCTAAGAGTATTGCCACAATCCAGCAGGTAAATCAGAGACAAGCATGACCTGGTTCCATATGTCATAGTAGATTAACATTATCATTACCACAGTTCTAGAACAGGGATATTTTTATCATTTTACATTTATCTAATTTGTGTATATTTTTTTATTAAACGTGATGGTTGTATTTATTAGTAGACTAGCCTATTCATTTAGACTTGGTGGACCCCATCTAATTTGACTTGACCTATAGGCTTAATTAAATAGGGTAGCCATGAGTAGACTAATTAGTTAGTCATTTACCTTAGTTATGGAGAGAATATTAAAGAATCTATTCATGACAAAGGAGAAGGGCCTTTAAGTTATAATAGCTATTCCTACAACCAAGCCCTAACTCTAATGAGACTTTATATAAACCCACTTTCATTCATGAATAGCCCTTTCGTTTTCCAATGCATTTATTCCAAATTAGAAGAAGACTCCAACCTTCCATTCTCATCCCTTTCATTCCAGTGGAGAGATAGGAGCTTGGAGCACAAGAGGTAGCATGAAGAGGAGTCCAAGGAAGGAGAGGTGTGTCCGATTCAAGTCTTCTTGTGTCCGATTTGAAGTTCTCCAAAGGAGGGACACACAAGTTGGTAACTTTCTATTTTCCACAAAATTCATGTTTAGGAACACCATTTGGGCCCATAGGAACCTTCCCATAGGTGGATTTGACTTCTTTATGGTAGACTGAAGCATTAGAAGTTTTATTTGGAAGATTTAGGTCATTTTCATGAGTAGTGCTGATTTTGAGGTTCAATTTGTCTTAAACTACGAATTTTAGAACACCAAGTGTTTGACAAAATAACCAAGTGGACACCCAATGTTGTAATTTCAGTTTTGACACTTGTTTTTAGATGAATATTTATATAGGTTATCATTTGTATGTTTGTTTAGTGGTTTAGGTGAGTATTATGTGTCTGTATGGCTTAGGGGCTAAGTTGACTGTTGTGGACTGTTTAATACATGTAGAATGGACTGTTTTGTATTATTAGTGGACTGTTGGTATATACTTTGGACTGTTGGATAGGTTGTGGACTGATACGATGCAGGAAATGGGCATTAGCAGTCATTAGTAAATAAAGTATCAGTCCCATACCCACATTTGTGTTAGTCTTGATATTCAGTCCTCTAATTATAGGGTATCAGTCATAATATTTGCTCTACTCCTATACCTGGTTTATGATGTTCATTCCTTTATACTGTTGCAAATTAGTGTATCAGTATTCAGTTTGGGGTGTAGGCTTGAGAATTAAACTACATTGTTTAGTCCTATTTGATCTTTTATCAGTCCCCATGTGAAAGAGACTGCTATGCCTACCTTTTGCATATGCTTGTGTTTGGATAGCAAGGGAGGGGATGGTGTTATCAGTCTGTAGATTGATATGTTTCAGTCCCATTAAATTACTCACACTTTATTTCGATTTCAGCCTATGCTGTTCAGTCCCAATTACCCTTATAGTTCAGTCCTTACATGTATCAGTCAGGATACTCATTTGGGTATCAGTTGTAAAGGGGCTCGGGTTGGATGTATATGAGTTTAGTCCCAATTCATTAGTATACAGTCCATGTAAATGCTTAGTTTGGTTCACCCTTATACCAATCCATAGTTACCAAATGGTTTATCTCTATTTATTTGTCCACACTTTATATAGGTTCTGTCCTATACCCCCTGTTCAGACCTATACCCTACTTTTGATATCATTTATTGGTATTGGTCTATCCTATATTGCCTTGTTACCAGTCACTATTATGAGTCTTGTGACTGTGAATTAGAGTTTGAGGGTGTGTGTGAATTAGTGAGGGCCAACGACTAGTGTGAGTGAGGGATGTTTTAGGCATGTGCCACTTAGTCATAGCCTATGTGAACAAGAGAGGGGAGTGCTAGGCAACAACTAACTTGAGGGTGCAAAAGATAGTGAGAGTAGATTGTGGGGGTAGACAGGAAGTGAGGGGTTAGGCATGTGTGCCCATTTGACAGATTGTAGGTGAAGAAGAGGGGCTTTCCTGCACCCTGTGGCAGAGGGAAGAGAAACACATGTACATGCAGCCCAAGTAAGGCAATATCTGGCACAGGCTGCCTTGGCATGCTGGTAAGGCTAGTGAACATTTGTTAGAGTGTTAGCAGTGGGAGTTAGATTGAGTTTGGGAGTGTCATTTCTAGTGAGTGAGTGTTTCAGTAATTATGCTAATAGTGTCCTGTCTTGCTCAAATGTGAGACATGGGGGAATTGTTTACTGAAAGTGTCAATCTTAGTGGGGTTATCTTTAGCTTAGGATATTGATACATGAGTTGGGGGGGTGTCATGGACACATGTTGATTGGCTATATACACATATCTATATACATTGGGTCATATAGATGAAAATTTATGTATAATAGTTGGGAGAGGTCGGGTTGTGAACGTAACCAGTAAGGAGTAGGTGTCAGTGTAAGGGCTTATGGAACTGATAAGACTATCAGTGTATAGGAAGTAGATGACACTTAATAAATGGGGAGTTTATTGTATCAATTTGTAAGTTTATATGCATCAGTCAACTGATTTCATACATGTGAAGGGGCTTGTAGTGTTATCAGTTAACTGATGGGTTAGAGATGGAGGAAATATAGGTTAGATAGGTATCAGTTATATAAAATGAAGGGGGGGTTCCCTACAGTAGTTTAGAGTATCAGTAAATTATAGGATGTATGTTGTATGAGTCATAGGGACTGATATGTCCATTCTTGTATCAATGAAGATTGAGGGTAGTAGTGTGAGTATCCATATTTATGAGTAGGAAATATTAGAGGAAAAAGGAGGTGTGAGCATGAGTGGACCTGTGTCTTTGATAGTATGAGTGTTGTGCTAGTATAGTGTGTCAGTCATAGTATGGCAGGGTTGTGTCTTACCAAATAGGTGACTGCATATGAGGAAAGTCAGGTCAGGTTCTGCTTTGGAAGACCACAACAGTGAAGGATAGGGCCAAATGGTCCTGCAGGTAGCAGGACTGTTTAGGGGTCCAGTTTGGACCTTAGAAGCATGAGACTTCCCTGCATAGGCTTAGTTTGGCCGTTGGAAATAGGCCAATTGGCCTATTTTCAGAGTACAGTGCAACTGTACTAAGCAATTAACACTAGGTCATTGTTCTATATTTTTAGAAAGGGGTTCCTTCCTTACAACAACAATACAATAGAGGTGGCAGGCAGTTAAGGCCTTGCTTTGGGCAGAGGCAGGGGGTATAGTTGTTACGACCCGCTCTCGAATAATCGGATATGAGTCGGATACGTCCAGCCTACGTTGACAAACTCAACGTAATAAGATGTTCTAAGTTTCTAATAACTCAAGTAATATCATAAAATCACATCACAACATATAAACATGTGCTAAAATAGTAACATGTATCACTATATCTTTTTAGTACAACATCATCAAATTTTGAAAGTAAACCTATACATCTAAGTCCTGACTCATCACTGATCTCCACGTAGCCTCCAAGCTAGCTAACTATTACCTCATACTGTAAGCCATAAATACTAAAGTAGAATACATTAGCACCTGCAACGTATCCAGTTAGAAGCAAGATACAACCCTACGAAATGAACATGTATAATATAAAACTATAAAGCAACGATAATACATGACTAGCCTACAATGATGAACAATATCACAACAACTGAAATCCATGAAGAACACGACCATACAATAGTGATTTGACATAGCTTCTAGAATATGTGACCGGCTAGGGTAAGCACATGAATAAGCACAAGTAATGGTACGACTTTGAATCCCACATGCACGATGTGAGACCTAAGCTATTCACATGAATACTAGGTTGGGCTTTGGTCACATATCTGTACTATTTCACTACCAAAATATCTCATATTAGCGACGCCAAACGACGTCGCTAAACAGCCACAAAACATCGCTAATTAAAAACATCGACATATTTAGCGACGTTTCGGGCATGTCGCGTTATTCATGGTTGCTATTAGGGAAAACGTCGCTATTCGTCGCCACAGCGACGTAGATTGGTGATGCATTATGTCGTTAGTATTAGCGATTTTTATCGAAAACAACGTTGCTAATTAGCGACGTAACCTTTCATTGCTGATTGTCGCTGTCCGTTCAGATTTTAGCGACGTTAAATTAGTGATTAGCGACGTTATCCGACTCTATATCAGAGAATTTTTTGGTTGTCACGTCATCATTTTAGCTACGTTTAACGATGTTATGATACTTGAATACCGACGTCCAGATACTAGATTAGATGACCTGTACAGTTTGCCACGTCAACACATCTGCGATGTTCTGCGACGATTAGCGACGTTTGGTTATCAAGTTTGCGACGTTCTAGCGACATAAGTGTGCGTCGCTGACCGTCGCTAAACGTCGTTAATTCCTAAAAAATTGTAAAAAATAGCAGGCAGTATGCATTTCACATAAATAACAGTTACATTAAAAATATTGTACCTGTATTTAGAGTTTTAGTTTGCAAATAATAGACCCGGGACAACCCTCCATAGAATTCTCTGGGTTCGCCGACCCCCTAAGTGGAGCACTCAACACCGGTAAACCAATATAGAGACAAATAATAATAATACACTACCAATAATCAAATAAATAGAATCGAACGGTCAGAAAGACAAGAAATAGCCGGGTGGATACAAATCCACTACAAAACGGCTATAAAAAGTGTGTCCGGTAATATTCAACATAACATAACATAAATAGTCATACCCGTGATAAAATAAATACATAAACCAAAAATACATAAAGACCCAACAATGGGTCACCAACACAACAAATGAAAACAAGTCCGATAAAGGACTACGCCTGGTCAAGATGAGGAGGAGAAGAAGGAGTACGCAGTGCCTGCACCTGGGACACCAGGAACCTATACTGCTCCGGGGTCAGCATCACCGACGACGACCCATCAGTAGGAGGAAGAGGGGGTAGTGGAGCCGCTACAATCGGTGTGGATGCCGAAGCATGACCAGGAAGTGTCCGCTCCATGGCCAGCATTCTGGAGTTGGTGGACGCCATAACAGCCGCTAGCCTCGAAACCTGCTCGCCAATGGACGTCTGCGTCCCTTGCACTGCCTGAACGGCACGATCCGTCCTCTCGCCCATCTCCCTAATGGTGCGCTCAAGCATATAAAATCATGCGGTGAGGGCCGCATCGTCCGTTTGCGGTTGAGACTGGGGCTGCTCCATCCTCCACAACAGCTCGTCATGCAGCTCAGTAAGCTAGCGACAGAGTTCTCCCATTCGGACCGACTCCTCTGAGGGATGTGGGGAATGCACACTGGTAGAGGAGGCTCTGGATGACTGCGTCGCCACAAAGGTGCCGTAGGATCACGTACCGTAGTACGTACCCCTCTGAAGGCCACCAACGACAGTCATCCAGAGCTCATCCATCGTCCGAGCCGGAGGGGACTGCACGGAAGTACCAGTCCCTCCCTCCGCAGATTCACTAGTAAGCTCACGCTCTAGCCTATGATACCCATCCTAGAAAAGTATGCATCTATAAGCATAATATTTACTACCAACCTAGTTGTTCCATGTCTATGGATATATTTGCATATTTCTTAAGTTATAATAAAGTTAGTGACACGTAAAGTAATACTTACATAGCTCTGCGTAGCTTGATCATCGATGAGGTTTCCGTCCTTCCAATGGATAGCCAGGAAGACCGTCACCATGTTGGGATTCGCACCCTTCTTTACCTGTTATAATAAAATATTTGTCATTAAAATTAAATATTTTATTACTACTTTTATTAAAATAATATATTATAGTAAAACACGTACCAGGCGACGAAAATGTTTTGTCATGGGAATCGAGCCACCACACCACTTCCTTGCCTTCGTCCTAGCCGCCTTCGCCTTCTCCGACCGTTCCTTGTACCTAGGAGCGTCGAATCTAGCCTTCATGGCAGTCCAATGCTTGGGCGTGATCCAACCTTGGATCCCTTTTCCGGAACGGTCTTGAGCCTTCTGGTCATCGATCGCATCCCGGATTAACTTGGCGGCAACAAAAAAAAATTGCTTCTCAATCGTCTAAGCCCGGTGTGGTGGATAAAAATATGTTTTCTACAAGAATTATATTAGTTAGCTGTACAATATGCATAAAATATGATTTATACTAAAAGCAATATACTTTAGTTTACCTTGAAGTGGGCAAACCAGAATGCCTTCCTCTCGTCCGAGGCATCCGAGTAGTTGATCCAAGGCCCGCCATTGTTGGACCTCTGGAATAGCCCCAATGCCCTCTAAACTGACGGGAGACGATATCTACACAACGATAATTAAATTCATTAACAAATATATATAAGTATGAATAAATGTTAACTAATTAACTTACTTTATAGGCCCGTCGGACCAAATCTCCATCATCGTCTCGTCCGGAGGGGCGCATGGGAGATCGCTCAGATCATATGTAGACGGCGTAGGTGCGACCTCCTCCACCCGCTCCTCCATCTCCATAGTGCCGTCAGCAGGAGGAATGCTGCTGGACGGGCTAGGATCAGGCCTGGAACTGTCCGTCCCAGGAGTGCTGCTACGTATCGTCGATGCAGACGGAGATCCGAGTGGCTGGTACACTGGAGTACAATGAGACGAGGGACCGACACCATTATCCACTAACGGTGTACCACTCCATCCACCGGTGGAACCTCTACCTCCGTAGGATACTCCTCTATTGCCACGGGGGTACGATCCTCTGCGTCCTACCATACATGATAGAAATAGATATCTACAAGATAATAATCATGTATTTAATATATCACAGGTTATAAAGATAGACTCCGAGCATCTCTCCGTTGAATTTATAGATAATAAACATGCATTTAACATGTCACAGTTTATAAAGCAACCCTCCGTTAAATTTCTAGATAATAACCAAGTCTAGATAATAAATTCTATAAACATCCAGAAAGTAAAATAAACATCCAGAAAGTAAAATAAACATCCAAGTCTAGATAATAACATCAAGAAAGATCAATATCCAGAGGAGATGGATCAACATCCAAGTCTAGATAATAACATCCAGAAAGATCAACATCAAGAAAGATCAATAAGTCTACTGTCATCTACGCAGGCGCAAAGAGATCTCCCTCCTCAGCCACTGCACATAAGTAGGATCCACTCCAGCAAGATCAATATCCAGAGGAGATGGATGACTGGAACTTCCGGTGCAACTGCCCTCTGGTGCCACCTCCTCCTTTACATCAATCTCGGCTTTAGGAATTACTTTCTCCTTAATAGTAGGAGGAAGTTCTTCCTTGACCGTCATCTCTGCAGTAGGTACCACTACCGACTCAGCAGCAGGAGGAACCACTACCGACTCAGCAGCAGGTGCCTCTCTCAAGCGACGTCCTCAGGTCATGAGTGCCATCTTGTAAGATTGAAGGAAACATAGAGATTAATTAAGGATTAAACAAAATGACAATATTATACATGTAATATGGAAGATATTTTATGTTTTATTTTACTTTCAATCATCTTTTGAAATTTTATCTTCTTCATCCTCCGCGTCCTCATCTTCCTCTTCCTCCTCATCTTCGCTTTTATCTACTTTGTTTTTCTCTTCGGATACTTCTACCTCTTTTACACGATTAGACGTGTAATATGGAACTTCCGTTGTGTCCACGTCAACTGTATTTGTTACGAAAGGTAGCTCGTCCTCCTGATAAGCTATTTCGTCAACATCGCAGGTATTTCTGGCTTTAGTCTTGCATACTGCCCACCAGTCCAACCTAGTTATTTTTCATCTAGGATAAGTAGTAAAGTAAACTAGTTGAGCCTGACTTGCTAGGATAAATGGTTCGTATCCTTGATATCGATGGCGGTACACAAGACTATGCTTGTCAATTTTCCAACCTTGATCTTAGATCGGATCGAACCAATCACACCTGAATAATACGATCTTAGCCGGCTCTACACCGTAGTTATATGTCAACTCCACATTCTCCCATAAGATGCCATAGAAATTATTGCCCGGATCTACATCTTTTTAGTTTGTAGATCAGATACACAAACAACTATTTTTGGTCGAATCAAGATCAAGAAAGTTCTCTCTGATCGGAGCATTTGTTGACTTGAACCTAAACCCATTCACACAATAGCTTGGCCATATTTTGACAAAATAATTGGGCCCCTTGGCTAGAGTTCTAATAGACTCATTCTCTAGTATTGCATCCGGACGATCGACCTAAATACCACAAGATAAGAAATTAAATTCAGCGTTCTGTTAATTACTGCACAAAGTGCATATACGAGAAGTAATTACTACGTCATCTTACATATGCACTCAACCATGAAGGAAAATGTCGTCTCATTTTCTGTTCTAATTTTTCATCCGTTATGTATTGTCTACTCGACCTCACCTCATCATTAAATGTGCTGAAAATAACAACACATATACTAATTAGTGTAATAATAATATTGGATACTATTGCATGCATAGATGACGTAAATGTGGACGTGTTAGTTACTTACCCCTCGAGCTTCTCTACTTCATTCTCGTAGCAGTTGAGTAATATATATAACTGAGTAGCCCTTAGTTTCTCGTCATTCAGATATATTTTTTTTATTTTCCCGGAAGGCTTTCCGAAAGCATTGAAGACTTTCAGTATTGCATCGTTAGATTCAAGATATCCATCGTCGTCCCTGGGAGCTCTTGTTCTATTAGTAGCAACATGTGGCTTGAAATACATCGAGCAGAAGTTTGTAATCTCCTCGAGAACATAGGCTTCACAAATAGAACCCTCGACCCGAGCCTTGTTTTTTACCTTTCTCTTTAGGTGGTTCAAATGCCGCTCAAACGGGTAAATGCATCGATAACCGACGGGCCCACCAACACGTGCCTCGTAGGATAGATGAATTGGCAAATGCTCCATGGAGTCAAAGAACCTAGGAGGAAACACCCTCTCATGCTTGCACAACATTACTGTAATATCCTTCTTTTGCTTTTATATACGATCGACAAGCAACTTAGTAGAATAAAGATCTCTGAAGAATATGCTCAACTCTGTCAACGGATCCCAAACAACCGACGGTAATAATTCCCAAAATGCTATCAGAATTAACCTCTCCATAAATACATGACAGTCGTGGCTCTTCATACCCGTCAGTTTGTTCTCCTTCGGGTCGACGCATCTTCTTAAATTCGACACGTATCCGTCAAAAAATTTTAGGCCCTGAATCCACCTACAAAGTCCCACTTTATCCTCCCTGTCTAGTAAAAAAATTTCCTTAGACTGCTTATACTTTCCATTGCCTTCCTTTATCAAATGCAACGCAGGATGTCTGCATATATCTTCTAAGTCCAACCTGGCCTCAGGATTGTCTTTCGTCTTTCCCTTTATGTCCATCACAGTACTGATTATGTCATCAAACACATTCTTCTCGATATACATGACATCAAGGTTATGTCTGATCAGATTGGTGCTCCAATAAGACAGGTCCCAGAATATACTTCTTTTTGTCCAATTATGAGTGCGGCCAAATTCATCACACTTGTATCCCTTTGTCGGCTCTTCGATAGCACTTGAAAAATCCTTGACCTCCTCCCATATCGTGCCTCCGGTCCACCTTGGCGGTGGATTGGCCTTCTCTACAATGTCGACACGAAATGCATTCCTGTTCCTCCGGAACGGATGGTCCTTCGGCAAGAACTGTCGATGACAATCGAAGAAGCACAGTTTTCCTCCGTATTTTAAACGGAAAGCCTTCGTGCAGTCCATACAATACGGACATGAGAGACAACCATGAGTGCTCCATCCAGATAACATTCTATATGCCGAAAAGTCGTTGATGGTCCACATCAGTGCGGCCTTCATCTAAAAATTCTCCTTTCTAGAAACATCGTAGGTGTTGGCACCTACTTACCACAACTGATTTAACTCATCTATCAATGGCTGTAAATACACATCGATGTTCCTCTTTGGATTGTTCGGACCCAGGATAATAATGGTAAAAAATATATACGGAGTCTTCATACACATCCAATGCGGTAGATTGTACATAGTGATGATCATAGGCCAACACGAATACTTGGAGCCCGAAAGTTCGAATGGGGTAAAACCGTCGGAGGAGAGACCTAATATGACATTATGCGAATCCGAAGCAAAAATCTGGACACTCTCGATCAAAGTGCTTCCATGCTTCTCCATCAGATGGGTGATCCAACACTCCTTCGATCTGTTTCCGTCTGTGCCAGCTCTTATTTTTTGCAGTCTCCTTCACCATAAACAACCTCTGCAACCGCAGCGTCAATGGCAAGTAGTGTATCGAATCGGTAGGCTTCCTTGTACAGGGAGTCCTACTTAAACTTGTTGCCTTGTAGCGATCAGCACCATAAAATCTGTACATATCTTCATCCTTGTCGTCTTTGTAGTACAACATGCACCCATTGTGACATGCATCAATTTTTTTGTATCCCATCCAGAGAGATCTCACCATCCTCTTAGACCGGTAGAAGTCTGTGAGTAACTTTTTACCTACCGGCAAGATCTCTATAATCAACTCGATGATTCGGTTGTAGCATTCTTAAGACATGTTAAAATCGGACTTGATGCTCAGGAGTCTTGTAACCACCTCCAACGGTGAATGATCCTCACAACTAGGATACAAAGGAGTCCTTGCATTCTCCAATAACTCCATGAACTTCGTAGCATCGGCATTCGGTACCTCCTCTGCCGTATCATGATTGTTTGGATCGAAACTAGGCCCCACAGCGTCAAAAATTATGTTCACGCACCCTTCTTCGTAACCAGCATGGTCATGGACATCCATATACGAGAAATTATGCTCCAGCTCCGATGCTAAAGGCACAAGTTCTTCGTGTGACGTCCACTGATAGTAATTCAGCATAAAACCTCTCGAATACAAATGATATGTCATATCCACTTTTGGATGATATTTCATGTTACGACATTTCATACATGGACACTTAATTTTGGTACAGTCCATATACTGAGGGAACGCCTTAGCGAACTGCAGAAATTGCTCTACCCCTTGTATAAATTTATCTTTCACATCGTACATGTCATCAGGATGACGATTATACATCCACGAACGGTACCGTAAATAGTAATTCATATCCATTTGATAATAATTTTGCAAAGATAGATATATAGAAGCATAAAAAATATGGGGTTCATGCGGGTCACAATTTGCTGCATAAGTACTTTGAGCCAAACTGGTCCGCATAAAGGAGAGCCGCATGACAGATTCAGCACCCTATGCAGCCCGTCTGTAAGCAGACTGATTCGAGCCGCAGAAGAAAGATATGCAGCCAATTTGGTCAGTCCGCCTGATAAAGCTGACAAATTCTGTCAAAATTGACAAAAATGACAGCTCTGACATTCTGACAAAAAGATAAGACGTGATCAGACAAAGTCATGCGGCCAGAAGGATTGCTATCCGAGCCGCATGAACCTTATGCGGCTCAAGCTATACGGCCCTAAAGTCTCTGAGCTTCATGTGGCCAAGAGTGACTATAACCTAAGCCGTATGAGCTTTATGCGGCCAAAAATACAGAATCTATGCAGCTCAAAATTCCTTAAGCTACATGCGGACTAAGGAAGACTACGACCTGAGCCGCATGAGTCTTATACGGCCCAACAGGGCTAAAAACTGAGTGACTCATGCGGCTCAAAATGATTCCTATCCTGCGATAGGACACATGGTAGGCTGACCAAGTCTCAACCACCCAGATTTGCTGCAACAAAATCCCAACAAATCGCTAGCTGGGGGACAAAGAGAGGGTCTTTACATGCTGATTAGCCACGTGGCCACGGGCCACCTATGCGGCTCAAAACACATACCACTATAAATAGTAGGGTGCCATACCCCTGCAAAAGGCTGGCAACCTTCGAAAAGCAATTTCTTCAAGAGCTAAAGACTGCGTCGGATAGTCCAAGGAGTAAGACAGAGTTGATACACTTTCCCGAGCCTCCACCGTCACCTCCCAGAATAAAAAACTAAACAATTATACTTAGATTGTTTCCTAGGATTTCTTTCTAAACTTTTCTTTGTACAAGCGAGTTTGTAATCAATTTCAGTGTTTCTGTAATACCTGTTTTTGATATTTAATGGCAAAAATGATGGCAACTCTGCTGGGGATGTCCTTCTCCTCTGATGAGAACCTGGTGATACAATCCGACGTGTCCAAGCTCGGCTCTACGTAGAAAATGCTTGTGGTTCATTTTGACCAACAAGCCTTCGAAGAAATACTCTCTGAAGGGGGCGCCAGCCCGTCACAGAAGCGAGCCAACCCAAAAAGAACTCGCAGGACGTCGGCGCACAAAACTACTGCCCCCGACCAAGTTCTCGAAGAAGCTCCTTCTGCGGCCCAAGACGGTGATCGAAGCTCTCCTGTGGCTTTGCTTCCTACCGTAGAGGACCCTACTTTTCCCAAATCCAGCAAAGAAAAACACTACGATACTGAGTTTTTAGGGGCACAAGGGAAATCCATGCAGACGAAGAAGAGGCCGCATAAGAGAAATGGACAGTCTGTCCATACGACAGTCAACTCTGGCCGCAAGCAGACAATCCATGCGGCAGCCGATTCTGGCCGCATGCAGATGGCCCATGCGACTACCAACTATAGCTGCAGGAAGACAGCCCATGCGGCAACCAACTTTGGCCGCAGAAAGACAGCCTATGCGGCAGCCAACTCTGGCCGCAGGAAGATGGCCCATGCGGCAGCCAACTCTGGCCGCAGGAAGATGGCCCATGCGGCAGCTAATCCTGGCCATAGACAGAGTGTCTCATACGGCCCTGTCAGAAGCTCTGTATTCGACCGTCTCTCATACGGATCCGACTCATGCGACCCATTGAGAATGTGGAATATTCCAATCATGACTCTTCTTACTATGCGCCTTCAGGTGCTAAGTTGAGGAAGTCCAGGACAGTGCGGGCCCAACAAGCCCAATCAACTGTCCAAGCTACGGACCGTCAGCAGGCACCGTTAACTGTTTTACGGGCTCCTAATGGAAAGTTGTACAGAACTACCCGCGTCCAGTCCCCCAGGGCTAACGGACAGGGTGGGTCTTTAAAGTCTCCCTCCAATGATCGAGAGCAAGTGCTTTTACTAGCCTCGGATCTGGGAGCAAACATGATACCTACGCACTGTGTGCTCGAACCCGACTCCATAAGTTTGGTGCAAAGGTAGATCAGCTTGCTATCGACTTGCGTGAGGTGATCACTCATAAACGCAAAGAGGCAACCTTGGCATGCGGTGAGTCCCTCTCGGGATGTCGTTGCACCCAAGTCATCATCAACTGCTGCTGCGATAAATCGGCAGCACCTGAAATACATCGAGCAGAAGTTTGTAATCTCCTCGAGAACATAGGCTTCACAAATAGAACCCTCGACCCGAGCCTTGTTTTTTACCTTTCTCTTTAGGTGGTTCAAATGCCGCTCAAACGGGTAAATGCATCGATAACCGACGGGCCCACCAACACGTGGCTCGTAGGATAGATGAATTGGCAAATGCTCCATGGAGTCAAAGAACCTAGGAGGAAACACCCTCTCATGCTTGCACAACATTACTGTAATATCCTTCTTTTGCTTTTATATACGATCGACAAGCAACTTAGTAGAATAAAGATCTCTGAAGAATATGCTCAACTCTGTCAACGGATCCCAAACAACCGACGGTAATAATTCCCAAAATGCTATCAGAATTAACCTCTCCATAAATACATGACAGTCGTGGCTCTTCATACCCGTCAGTTTGTTCTCCTTCGGGTCGACGCATCTTCTTAAATTCGACACGTATCCGTCAAAAAATTTTAGGCCCTGAATCCACCTACAAAGTCCCACTTTATCCTCCCTGTCTAGTAAAAAAATTTCCTTAGACTGCTTATACTTCCCATTGCCTTCCTTTATCAAATGCAACGCAGGATGTCTGCATATATCTTCTAAGTCCAACCTGGCCTCGGGATTGTCTTTCGTCTTTCCCTTTATGTCCATCACAGTACTGATTGTCATCAAACACATTCTTCTCGATATACATGACATCAAGGTTATGTCTGATCAGATTGGTGCTCCAATAAGACAGGTCCCAGAATATACTTCTTTTTGTCCAACTATGAGTGCGGCCAAATTCATCACACTTGTATCCCTTTGTCGGCTCTTCGATAGCACTTGAAAAATCCTTGACCTCCTCCCATATCGTGCCTCCGGTCCACCTTGGCAGTGGATTGGCCTTCTCTACAATGTCGACACGAAATGCATTCCTGTTCCTCCGGAACGGATGGTCCTTCGGCAAGAACTGTCGATGACAATCGAAGAAGCACAGTTTTCCTCCGTATTTTAAACGAAAAACCTTCGTGCAGTCCATGCAATACGCACATGAGATACAACCATGAGTGCTCCATCCAGATAACATTCTATATGCCGAAAAGTCGTTGATGGTCCACATCAGTGCGGCCTTCATCTAAAAATTCTCCTTTCTAGAAACATCGTAGGTGTTGGCACCTACTTACCACAGCTGATTTAACTCATCTATCAATGGTTGTAAATACACATCGATGTTCCTCTTTGGATTGTTCAGACCCAGGATAATAATGGTAAAAAATATATACGGAGTCTTCATACACATCCAATGCGGTAGATTGTACATAGTGATGATCATAGGCCAACACGAATACTTGGAGCCCGAAAGTTTGAATGGGGTAAAACCGTCGGAGGAGAGACCTAATATGACATTATGCGAATCCGAAGCAAAAATCTGGACACTCTCGATCAAAGTGCTTCCATGCTTCTCCATCAGATGGGTGATCCAACACTCCTTCGATCTGTTTCCGTCTGTGCCAGCTCTTATTTTTTGCAGTCTCCTTCACCATAAACAACCTCTGCAACCACAGCGTCAATGTCAAGTAGTGCATCGAATCGGTAGGCTTCCTTGTACAGAGAGTCCTACTTGAACTTGTTGCCTTGTAGCGATCAGCACCATAAAATCTGTACATATCTTCATCCTTGTCGTCTTTGTAGTACAACATGCACCCATTGCGACATGCATCAATTTTTTTGTATCCCATCCAGAGAGATCTCACCATCCTCTTAGACCGGTAGAAGTCTGTGAGTAACTTTTTACCTACCGGCAAGATCTCTATAATCAACTCGATGATTCGGTTGTAGCATTCTTGAGACATGTTAAAATCGGACTTGATGCTCAGGAGTCTTGTAACCACCTCCAACGGTGAATAATCCTCACAACTTGGATACAAAGGAGTCCTTGCATTCTCCAACAACTCCATGAACTTCGCAGCATCGGCATTCGGTACCTCCTCTGCTGTATCATGATTGTCTGGATCGAAACTAGGCCCCACAGCGTCAAAAATCATGTTCACGCACCCTTCGTCGTAACCAGCATGGTCATGGACATCCATATACGAAAAATTATGCTCCAGCTCCGATGCTAAAGGCACAAGTTCTTCGTGTGACGTCCACTGATAGTAATTCAGCATAAAACCTCTCGAATACAAATGATATGTCACATCCACTTTTGGATGATATTTCATGTTACGACATTTCATACATGGACACTTAATTTTGGTACAGTCCATATACTGAGGGAACGCCTTAGCGAACTGCAGAAATTGCTCTACCCCTTGTATAAATTTATCCCTCACATCGTACATGTCATCAGGATGACGATTATACATCCACGAACGGTGCCGTAAATAGTAATTCATATCCATTTGATAATAATTTTGTAAAGATAGATATATAGAAGCATAAAAAATATGGGGTTCATGCGGGTCACAATTTGCTGCATAAGTACTTTGGGCCAAACTGGTCTGCATAAAGGAGAGCCGCATGACAGATTCAGCACCCTATGCAGCCCGTCTGCAAGCAGACTGATTCGAGCCGCAGAAGAAAGATATGCAGCCAATTTGGTCAGTCCGCCTGATAAAGCTGACAAATTCTGTCAAAATTGACAAAAATGACAGCTCTGACATTCTGACAAAAAAATAAGACGTGATCAGACAAAGTCATGCGGCCAGAAGGATTGCTATCCGAGCCGCATGAACCTTATGCGGCTCAAGCTATACGGCCCTAAAGTCTCTGAGCTTCATGTGGCCAAGAGTGACTATAACCTAAGCCGTATGAGCTTTATGCGGCCAAAAATACAGAATCTATGCGGCTCAAAAGTCCTTAAGCTACATGCGGACTAAGGAAGACTACGACCTGAGCCACATGAGTCTTATGCGGCCCAACAGGGCTAAAAACTGAGAGACTCATGCGGCTCAAAATGATTCCTATCCTGCGATAGGACACGTGGTAGGCTGACCAAGTCTTAACCACCCAGATTTGCTGCAACAAAATCCCAACAAATCGCTAGCTGGCGGACAAAGAGAGGGTCTTTACATGCTGATTAGCCACGTGGCCACGGGCCACCTATGCGGCTCAAAACACATACCACTATAAATAGTAGGGTGCCATACCCCTGCAAAAGGCTGGCAACCTTCGAAAAGCAATTTCTTCAAGAGCTAAAGACTGCGTCGGATAGTCCAAGGAGTAAGACAGAGTTGATACACTTTTCCGAGCCTCCACCGTCACCTCCCAGAATAAAAAACTAAACAATTATACTTAGATTGTTTCCTAGGATTTCTTTCTAAACTTTTCTTTGTACAAGCGAGTTTGTAATCAATTTCAGTGTTTCTGTAATACCTGTTTTTGATATTTAATGGCAAAAATGATGGCGACTCTGCTGGAGATGTCCTTCTCCTCTGATGAGAACCTGGTGACACAATCCGACGTGTCCAAGCTCGGCTCTACGTAGAAAATGCTTGTGGTTCATTTTGACCAACAAGCCTTCGAAGAAATGCTCTCTGAAGGGGGCGCCAGCCCGTCACAGAAGCGAGACAACCCAAAAAGAACTCGCAGGACGTCGACGCACAAAACTACTGCCCCCGACCAAGTTCTCGAAGAAGCTCCTTCTGCGGCCCAAGACGGTGATCGAAGCTCTCCTGTGGCTTTGCTTCCTACCGTAGAGGACCCTACTTTTCCTAAATCCAGCAAAGAAAAACACTACGATACTGAGTTTTTAGGGGCACAAGGGAAATCCATGCAGACGAAGAAGAGGCCGCATAAGAGAAATGGACAGTCTGTCCATACGGCAGTCAACTCTGGCCGCAAGCAGACAATCCATGCGGCAGCCGATTCTGGCCGCATGCAGATGGCCCATGCGACAACCAACTATAGCTGCAGGAAGACAGCCCATGCGGCAACCAACTTTGGCCGCAGAAAGACAGCCTATGCGGCAGCCAACTCTGGCCGCAGGAAGATGGCCCATGCGGCAGCCAACTCTGGCCGCAGGAAGATGGCCCATGCGGCAGCTAATCCTGGCCATAGACAGAGTGTCTCATACGGCCCTGTCAGAAGCTCTGTATTCGACCGTCTCTCATACGGACCCGACTCATGCGGCCCATTGAGAATGTGGAATATTCCAATCATGACTCTTCTTACCATGCGCCTTCAGGTGCTAAGTTGAGGAAGTCCAGGACAGTGCGGGCCCAACAAGCCCAATCAACTGTCCAAGCTACGGACCGTCAGCGGGCACCGTTAACTGTTTTACGGGCTCCTGATGGAAAGTTGTACAGAACTACCCGCGTCCAGTCCCCCAGGGCTAACGGACAGGGTGGGTCTTTAAAGTCTCCCTCCAATGATCGAGAGCAATTGCTTTTACTAGCCTCGGATCAGGGAGCTAACATGATACCTACGCACTGTGTGCTCGAACCCGACTCCACAAGTTTGGTGCAAAGGTAGATCAGCTTGCTATCGACTTGCGTGAGGTGATCACTCATAAACGCAAAGAGGCAACCTTGGCATGCGGTGAGTCCCTCTCGGAATGTCGTTGCACCCAAGTCATCATCAACTGCTGCTGCGATAAATCGGCAGCACCTGAAGATAGGTAGTCCATTTTTCAACGACTGCAGCAGCCAGCACCTGTCCAACAATGACTTGAGAAATAGGTGCAAATTTTGGGAGACGAGGAGTTTCTTTTTGCCTCCTGTAATTCAACTCGAAAGGTTCCTCCCGGCAAGGGAGAAAGAAGACAGGCTCTTTCAGCCCGACAATCTCAGCCAGCACTGCAAGGAAACTCTCATCTGGAGGGTTGCTGCCGACAGCCACATGGGGTATTTATTTAGGCACTCGATCCAGAAAGAATCTTCCAGCACCTAGGGGTGCACCTTTGGCCTCCTTGGGAGTAGATGAAGCTGGGGATAGCAGTTCCCTCAATATGTGCGACAACCCGGTATACCAGGAGTATACACAGGGGGTGGAGATTTCCCAGAACTATACTACAGTCTTGGACTTCCCTGAGGGTGACCACCCTCACCAAGACGATGCAGCTTCCTGCATAGGGTGTAGTACCCCTTCCGAATCCGAGGAAGATGACATTCCGACATTTTTCGACGATTTCTATGTACGAAAATACGACACGGAGAGCACCTCTGCTACGGTCTCTTCTACCTATGTACGGACAATCTTTATGGCTGATGATGATCACGAGGCACCCACTGACCGACAACGTCTAGAAGTACTTGAAGCCATGCTCATATCCTTGGTCAAGTCAGTAGACGAAATCAAAGCTGCCTTGCCAACTCAACCAGCTAGGATGCTCGAACAAACAAGCTTGGGACCCGCAGTCAACGCGGACTCCAATTCGACCACCCCTCCTTTAGGTGATGATCCTTTCGGAACATCCGTTCCTTCAGCTACAGATAAAGCCAAGGAGGCAAGGATGGAAGTCCAGGAGCTTCGAGCAATGTTCAATGCCCGAGACTCCTCTCGGGACCTCAGAATACGGCAGCCGTATCCCATCGCATGAAAAGATGTGCCATTTCCACCACGGTATAAGCCGTTTCATATCGATTCGTATGACGGGAATACCTCTGCTAGTCGATACATGACTTACTTTGAGGTCACAACCGACCACTTACCGCATAGTGATGCCATCCTCATATGATTATTCATCGGAGCATTGGAGGGGATTGCGTTCGAATGGTACCACAACATTTCCGACATCTGCATCTATTCTTTCGACGGCTTCAAGTACATATTCCTGGAGAGGTTCTACGAAGTGGGGCATGATGTGACAATGTCATCTCTTATGGACTTCGTTCAAGGAGAGAGGGAGCTAACAAGGAACTATATTGAGCGGTTCCGCTAAACCGTAATGAGATTGCCCCAAGACAATCCCGAGAGCTCCTTGATTGAAATCTGCTAGAAGAAGTTGCTCCCCGCAATTAGCCTCTTGATGGGCGACGATCAGTTCAGGGATTGGACGACCTTCATCATAAGTGCTACCAATACGAAGGCAAAATTGAAGAAGGCTCGTTAGTTAGGATTACACATCCCAGATGGAGAGGATAAGGGCAAACGTCCTGGTTCCACCTCCAGTAACTACAACAGCGGCGGCACCTCAAACCGGGATAATAAAGACAAACAGGCCATGGTTGTAACGCCCCAGTCCCAAAATACGTAGGACTAGGTACATCGACATGCCAGCTGTATACATACGACTTATACTCCAATATATGGAAACCTCGTATGAATACATAAGCTGTAAAATACAGTAGAACCATAATAACTAAATCTCATCCACTAGATAAATAAATGATATAAAAGTAACTTTGAATTTGACATGTATACAATCGTTGGGCGGAGACAAAGTCCACTACCAACTATCTCAAATAAAATGTACAAGAAGTGATCGATAAAATAACGAGACGAACCAAGCGCAATCGTCTTCGAAAGAATGGAGAAGATCACGGCCTTGGCTAGAACACCTGTAAAATCACAGAAGCACACACCTGGAGAGATAACCAGGTCCTCAGAGGGATGTAACAAGATACACAAAGAATATGCCATAATAAACTGAATATATAATATGTCACAACCCAAAATATGTGACAAGACGACAATAAGGTAATCTAACCATACTACAGTGTTTATGCAGTTAAAAACAAACCTTCAATGCATGGGCACTCTGGCTCAGTAGCAGTAGTCTCAGGTATGGCCCATCAGGATACCAGGGACCTCAAAGCATAACATTCATCGAATGTCAGAGGCCAGCAGTAAATCAGTATCAGGATCCAGGACCGTATCTCCCGCGGAGATAACCGGCAATAGGGAAGTGCATACTTGGCCCATACGTTAAGGAACTGTTCTTCCCATCCAATGCCTAACAGAGTCACATCCATGTCTCATATACCTCTACTAACTGCTAAGTCTTCTAACATGCCTCTATTAGCAGTTAGCCCTAACGCATGCGTATGGGGGATCAGCCCACACACAAGAACCTCTACATGCTACTCATCTCACACATCCTCGTGGTACAACTGTGTCAAGGTATATGCGATACACTACAAACGGTAGTCTCTTAACTCTAAGTCCATATGCAGTCAAAGGATAACAACAAAGTATATCTAATATCACTGAGCAGACAGTAAATCAGGAACGGTAAAAACTAGAAATAAATGAACAGTGATATGTAATAATATGCAACTGAATATAAACAGTATAATGACAAGGTATCTTGCCTGAGGTTACGTGCAAAAGAGAATAATCCAGTAGCTCGAACAGACAAATAAACGAAGCAAGAAAAGCCAAATCCTGCAGATGACTCCCAATGCTGCAACAAACATTACGAACGAGTTTGGAATAAAAGATACGCCTAGGAAATGCCTGTCCAAAAGTCAAATTCTAGAACAGGGGCAAAATCGTAATTTTGGGTCAAAATGATGTCCGCCGTTGGACCCGCTTTGCACTGAAATACGTGCCAATATCTATGGTCTCTAAAGTCGTCAAACTATATGTCCATAGATTTGTTTTGATGAGGCGAACCCAACGGTATGTCCAATTTTGGATTTCGGTGGGCTGTGCACAAAATCGCCCGTTGAGTAGGATTATGGGCCCGCCAAAATAGCGTCTCGATCAACGGTCTCAGAATCGGACCAAACTTGGCTCACAAGACCAGAAAAATATTTTGAGTCCAATGGCGCAAGTTTTCATCGCGATATGATGAGCGTGCACAAAGTTGCGACTTAATTTACAAAGGGTCGATACGGGTATCTCGACGGATACGTACTGATTTCGTCGCGCACATGCAACGAAATCGGGTTCCGTCAGTTCCCACATGTCGACAACATCCATACGCGCCTTTCGATGCGTATAGCGCGCGACCACGTCGCCCGGTTTGTCGGGGCGCACGCCGTATCGGGTATTTTTCCACTTTTTGAAAACAGAATTTATAATTTTTCGTGAAACTTTAACAACGTGTAACGTTCTACATACTAGATGAAAAGTGAACCCAAAAGGTGCGTTACAATCTCGGTTAGGTTGTCTTTGACTGTCTTCAATTAGTTTTTACGAAATTTTAATGGACAGCGAGAAAAGTGGCCGACAAGTTGGTGTTTCAAAACAGTTTTTAATATTTCAGAAAAGTGATTTTTCTCCAACTTCGTCTCGATTTTTCGAGGAAGTTGGATGGCCATGTCGAAATCCACCTGGGGGATCTCGAAGAGGGTCATGTGGGCTTTCTACACGAATTTATGGATCTAAAAACGAATTTAAATTGAGAGAGAAATTGATCAGGGAAGTCGGATACCTTAAAGTGGGAATCTGTTGTTGTCGATGGTTCCTTTGTCTTCTTCGCGAGCACGGCTTCACCATGGTGCGTCCAAGCTTCGCCGTGGAGTGGGGAAGAGAAAGGAGGAGAGGAAGGAGGAAGAATAATGGAAGAGATTAGGAGGTGAAAGGAAATTAGGGTTTTAATTTGCTAAAACTCATATATATATATATAACTATATATATATCATTGTAATGGAGGGGTTCGGCCATGCTACTGCTTGCTAAAAGGGGGGCACACAAGCTAATAGCAAGCTGCTGTTGCTTGCAAATTCTTTGCTTGGGGCATGTGGGCGCGCAATACCTGCTGCTTATTTTGTATTTGGGTTGTAGGTGGTCGGGTGGGGCCGACCACCCATTAACTCATTTCTTTTTCTTTTTTTTTCTTTTTTTTTCTAATCTTTTTAAACTTCAAAAACTTTTTGAATATATATAACTATATATATATGTATATGTATATATCCATATATATACAACATAATCTATTAAAATCCAATAACAATTTAAATGACACTTATCCAATATTTAATATATTTAAACATACCTATATATATATATATATCAATTCAATCAACTTAAAATAATAATAACATCTTAATAAACATATTTATTAATTATTCATAAAAATAAATTTAATATTAATAAAATAATAAAAATTGTTCCAACGTGTGAACTTTACCACACACCCTCATTTGGGCCCAGAAAAATGTACCATTTTTGTAACACATTATTAAATAATAAAAACGTAAATTTGTACCACAAATTAATATTTAGAAAATATTCCCCCAAATCTTAAAATAAATTAAAAAATATTTTACACCCATAAAATATGCATCCATGGTCGTCATTGATCACACCACCTGTCTACTTGGGCTTAAATTTGTTCGGGCCCTGTTCGGGCTGAATTGGCCAACCCGGGTCATCAAAAAAATTAAATAAAACCATAAATTGTATAAATTCATTTTTTAAGTCTAATAAAATAATTAAAAAAATAATTATAAAAAAATAGGGGTTTTACATCCTACCCAACTTACAAGAATTTTGTCCTCGAAATTTAGGATTAATAGGGTAGATAGGGTTGAGGGATAGGAAGAGTTCGTCAATACCAAAATACCATTAAATTTTGGAGGAGGCGATAAAACGGTGTTCAACACCACCATGCAATAGAAAATTGTGGAGTCGATTTATACAAAAATATATCATGGTTATGGAATTGAATAAGGGTTGCCAGTGAAGGTAGCAAAATTTCGATAATCCAATTTGGAGAGTAATAAGGAATTGAGTAGATCAAGGAGAATAATTTAGACATTCGGGAGATATGTTTCCTTAAGGGAGAACTAGATACTAATCGTCTTGGTCGGAGGTTTGATTTAAGTGAATGATTAGAATCATTCTCGAGTGCTCAAGAACAATTGGAAGGACACGATAATAATTCTAGGGTTAAGGAACGAGGAGCAGTTAAAGGCGATGATACAGCCACATGAGTCGGTCGGTGGCTATCTACATTTGTGTATAATTAACCGATTGGGCAACCAAAGATGATATCTTGAGTCTATCTAGCAAGTACAGTGCCTTGTCTTTCCAAAATAAGTGAAAGACAAGAACAACAAAGGTTTCAAAGACGGTGTTATATATTGAGTACGAATTGCGGGGTTCATAGGCGGCAAAAATAATTCAAAAGAGAATTGTCAAGGCGGTCGCGAATGAGACTCTAAGGCAAGTTTTACTATGTCTCCATCCACATAGAATAAGTTATGATAAGCGAACCAAAGTGCAATAGGTTGATCAGACCATCATGCACCGGCTCTGATTAGACAATATGTTAGTGGGTGCACCCAATAAAATATGTCATGATCAAGCTTGATAACGAAATAAGCTTGCAAAACTGAAGCTAAGTTAGCAGCGTGAGATAGTCAAAATATGAGCAAGGGAGGTACTGATGAAGGAAATTTTAAATAGTCCCAGATCTTTTAAAATCAAGGCTTGTCCGAAGTTTGGGCCTATACAGTTGTCCTAGTATTTCTTCATTTATGACTTGGTAGACTAGATAAGGTAGGGTCCTCTGAATTTATAGTCTAAGTGTACTTACCAATGTGGTTCACAAGAAAAAAGGTTTGTTAGGGGCGAGGTATTCTACCCAACTTATAAGAGTTAAACTAATAGTATCATGGGACAAGGGGTCAAGCAATCGAGAGAAAGTACAAATTTAAGCATTTAAGGAATTTAGTAGAACACAATCACATATCGGGTCGAAAGGATTGAGTCGCGGTTGAATCCCTATCCGTGGTCGAAAATATATCGGTATCATGGTAAAGATTATAGTTTGGCCATTTTGACCATATGGTCATATCAAGAAATAGAGTACAAGGAGATGGATTTTGGTGGGACATGATATGTTTACAGGAAGGTGGGCTTGTCTTAGGTCTTATATGTGAAATTTGTTGGAAGAAAAAGTGTAGTATTGTGCTCCAAATATCCGAGTCACGGTAAGAGACGCCAAAAGATCAAAATAGAAAGTGGGAGTTCACGAGGTGATATTTAATGCACAAAATAAAGAAGATCAAGTTAAAGCATGAAATAAAATTAATTAAAGAATTCAGTAAAATAATTTAGGAACATAATTCCAGAGAGAAGATAGTCTCCTAGATGAACACAGTTAAGGAACCATTAACTCTTTATTCCAATTGCAATGGGTTAGAAGGTCGTAATTAAAAGATCTAGAATTGAAGGAAGGTCGACTAAGTCAATGTGGAAATACAGTCGCATAGCTGGGTAGATGACTAACAGCACTTGTGTATATACTACTATCATGGTCATGGGTGACACGGCAATTAGTGTGGAACACTCAGTAGGGTTATCTTGGGGCCTACCATTAAAATTTAACTCAAGTTTCCTCCGAAAGTTTTAAAATTAAACTTTCAAAAATAAACCACCAAAATTTGTATTCCCTCAAAGCCGTTCAAATTCAGCATAAAAATTTAAATCACTCTCATAAATCTCAAAGCAAAATTTTATCACGTTACTACTAACCTTTTTCAAAATTAACGTTTAAATTCAACTATTTAACTCAAGAGTTCATAATTTACGAATCCAAAAAAAATTTGACAATCAATCAAAAATTTAACACTCTAAAATTTTCAAATAATTTATAATAAAACTCTTAGTATATTAAAAGCAATCTCAAAAATTAAGCTCAATGCTCTCATCAATTTTAACTTCTAATCATGCTATGTTATTCCAACAAAATCACAACTTCGAAATGGTAACTTCCTTTAATCAATCAAAATAACTTTCCATCACATTCTTCGAAATTCTTCCAAAAATTTTAATATTAGCAATCTCATATTAAACTAAATTTTCAAATAATCTTATCAGTCAAAATATATATATATATATATATATATATATATATATATATATATATATATATATATATATATATATATATATATATATATATATATATATATATATATTTTATATATATATATATATATATATATATATATATATATATATATATATATATATATATATATACCAAAATCTAAATAGATTTGTAATCCTCAATCATAGGACACCATTTAAAATAAAAATTTCTCAAAAATCGTTTTCATAACTTTCAAATATTTTAACCCAAAATTCGCCATCATTACTTCCACTTAAAATTCAAAATTTATTAAACACAAAAATTGCAAATTGTATGACTCAAATTTAAATAATTCATATGGCCATTTTTAAAAGCTAAGATCATTTTCAAACCAAATACATAACTGTTCAAAGGTGTATAACTATAACACAATAAATCATAAACATCAAAACTCGAAAATCAAATAAATTTTATATTTGTTCAAAGATGTATATCTATCACCCAAAATTTATAAATATCACAACTCTAAAAGCAAATCAATTTTATACTTGTGCAAGGATGTATAACTATAACCCAATAAATCATAAATATCAAATCTCAAAAAGCCAATCAATTTCTTAAACCAAGTATGAAATTCTATAAATCCTCTGGTGTTTACTATTTAGAAATCTCAAGATAAAAACCTTCCTTGGTAGTATCCTACTTTACAAATTACTAATCATTAATTCACACAAAAAAACTCTCTTTTTAACTCAATTAGTCTTGAATGTATTCCAATTGCCAATATAACCATTCTAGCCATGTGTTTGACTTATGAGCATATACTAGTGTAGTCATCTTCCTAGTTGATACTAAGCACGAAAATAAGAATCGACGGTAGAAAGGAATCAAGCAAGATGCAGTTCAAGGAAGTCGAACGAGAGTTCAAAATTTGAAGCCAAGGAAAGAGGTCAAGCCGTATGGATGAGATTCCTAGATTATAATCCTATGTTGCAGGCTCACATCGGTACAATTACGTAACCGAAATGACAAACTAGACCTGCATGGGCCACCACAAAAACATGTAACTCCCCAGCCCCAAAATACGTAGGACTAGGTACATCGACATGCCAGCTGTATACATACGAAATATACTCTAATATATGGAAATCTCGTATGAATACATAAGCTGTAAAATGCAGTAGAACCATAATAACAAAATCTCATCCACTAGATAAATAAATAATATAAAAGCAACTTTGAATTTGTCATGTATACAATCATTGGACGGAGACAAAGTCCACTACCAACTATCTCAAATAAAATATACAAGAAGTGATCGATAAAATAACGAGACGAACCAAGCGCAATCGTCTTCGAAAGAATAGAGAAGATCACGGCCTTGGCTAGAACACCTGCAAAATCACAGAAGCACACACCTGGAGAGATAACCAGGTCCTCAGAGGGATGTAACAAGATACACAAAGAACATGCCATAATAAACTGAATATATAATATGTCACAACCCGAAATAAGTGACAAGACGACAATAAGGTAATCTAACCATACTACAGTGTTTATGCAGTTAAGAACAAACCTTCAACGCACGGGCACTTTGGCTCAGTAGCAGTAATCTCAGGTATGGCCCATCAGGATACAAGGGACCTCAAAGCATAACATTCATCGAATGTCAGAGGCCAGCAGTAAATCAGTATCAGGATCCAGGACCGTATCTCCCGCGGAGATAACCGGCAATAGGGAAGTGCATACTTGGCCCATACGTTAAGAAACTGTTCTTCCCACCCAATGCCTAACAGAGTCACATCCATGTCTCATATACCTCTACTAACTGCTAAGTCTCCTAACATGCCTCTATTAGCAGTTAGCCCTAACGCATGCGTATGGGGGATCAGCCCACACACAAGAACCTCTACATGCTATTCATTTCACACATCCTCGTGGTACAACTGTGTCAATGTATATGCGATACACTACAGACGGTAGTCTCTTAACTCTAAGTCCATATGCAGTCAAAGGATAACAACAAAGTATATCTAATATCACTGAGCAGACAGTAAATCAGGAACGGTAAAAACTGGAAATAAATGAATAGTGATATGTAATAATATGCAACTGAATATAAACAGTATAATTGCAAGGTATCTTGCCTGAGGTTATGTGCAAAAGAGAATAATCTAGTAGCTCGAACAGACAAATAAACGAAGCAAGAAAAACCAAATCCCGCAGATGACTCCGGATGCTGCAACAAACATCACGAACGAGTTTGGAATAAAAGATATGCCAAGAAAATGCATGTCCAAAAGTCAAATTCTGGAACAGGGGCAAAATCGTAATTTCAGGTCAAAACGATGTCCGCCGTTGGACCCGCTTTGCACCGAAATGCATGCCAATATCTACGGTCTCTAAAGTCGTCAAACTATATGTCTACAGATTTGTTTTGATGAGGCGAACCCAACGGTATGTCCAATTTTGGATTCCGGTGGGCTGTGCACAAAATCGCCCGTTGAGTGGGATTATGGGCTCGCCAAAATAGCGTCCCGATCAACGGTCTGAGAATCGGACCAAACTTGGTTCACAAGACCAAAAAAATATTTCGAGTCCAATGGCACAAGTTTCATTGCGATATGATGAGCGTGCACAAAGTTGTGACTTAATTTACAAAGGGTCGATACGGGGTATCTCGACGGATACGCACTAATTTCGTCGCGCACATGCAACAAAATCGGGTTCCGTCAGTTCCCACATGTCGACAACATCCATACGCGCCTTTCGATGCGTATAGTGCGCGACCACGTCGCCCGGTTTATCGTGGTGCACGCCGTATCGGGTGTTTTTCCACTTTTTGAAAACAGAATTTACAATTTTTTGTGAAACTTTAACAACGTGTAACTTTCTACATACTAGATGAAAAGTGAATCCAAAAGGTGCGTTACAATCTCGGTTAGGTTGTCTTTGACTGTCTTCAATTAGTTTTTACGAAAGTTTAATGGACAGCGAGAAAAGTGGCCGACAAGTTGGTGTTTCAAAACAGTTTTTAATATTTCAGAAAAGTGGTTTTTCTCCAACTTTGTCTCAATTTTTCGAGAAAGTTGGATGGCCATGTCGAAATCCACCTGGGGGATCTCGAAGAGGGTCATGTGGGCTTTCTATACGAACTTACGGATCTAAAAATGGATTTAAATTGAGAGAAAAATTGATCGGGGAAGTGGGATACCTTAAAGTGGGAATCTGTTGTTGTTGTCGATGGTTCCTTTGTCTTCTTCGCGAGCACGGCTTCGCCATGGTGCGTCCGAGCTTCGCCGTGGAGTGGGGAAGAGAAAGGAGGAGAGGAAGGAGGAAGAATAATGGAAGAGATTAGGAGGTGAAAGAAAATTAGGGTTTTAATTTGCTAAAACTCATATATATATATATATATATATATATATATATATATATATATATATATATATATATATATATATATATATATATATATATATATATATATAACTATATATATCATTGTAATGGAGGGGTTCGGCCATGCTACTGCTTGCTAAAAGGGGGGCACACAAGCTAATAGCAAGCTGCTGTTGCTTGCAAATTCTTTGCTTGGGGCATGTGGGCACGCAATACCTGCTGCTTATTTTGCATTTGGGTTGTGGGTGGTCGGGTGCGGCCGACCACCCAATAACTCATTTTTTTTTCTTTTTTTTTCTTATCTTTTTAAACTTCAATAACTTTTTAAATATATATAACTATATATATATGTATATGTATATATCCATATATATACAACATAATCTATTAAAATCCAATAACAATTTAAATGACACTTATCCAATATTTAATATATTTAAACATTCCTATATATATATATATCAATTCAATCAACTTAAAATAATAGTAACATCTTAATAAACATATTTATTAATTGTTCATAAAAATAAATTTAATATTAATAAAATAATAAAAATTGTTCCAACGTGTGAATTTTACCACACACCCTCATTTGGGCCCAAAAAAATGTACCATTTTTGTAACACATTATTAAATAATAAAAACGTAAATTTGTACCACAAATTAATATTTAGAAAATATTCCCCCAAATCTTAAAATAAATTAAGAAATATTTTACACCCATAAAATATGCATCTATGGTCGTCATTGATCACACAACCTGTCTACTTGGGCTTAAATTTGTTCGGGCCCTGTTCGGGCAGAATTGGCCAACCCGGGTCATCAAAAAAATTAAATAAAACCATAAATTGTATAAATTCATTTTTTAAGTCTAATAAAATAATTAAAAAAATAATTATAAAAAATAGGGGTTTTACAATGGTTGCCGATGCAACCAAGAAGCCTGAACAAAAATAGGCGGAAGGTCAATGGCCCAAAGTGAATTACTCATTTAAAGATAGTCATGTCAAACCTGTCTTCTATATGCTCTTGCAAGGGGGTAGGATCCAGCTCCCTCCACCGAGGTGTGAGCCCTGAGCAGCAGAAATGGAGGACCCAAAATATTGTCACTTCTACCGCTATGTCCATCATTCCACTCATGACTGCTTCCAATTAAAGCGGTACATCCAGAGTCTTATCAACTCCAAAGCTCTGTCAATAGACTTTGAAGAGGTTACCGTGGCGGCAAACATGGTGTCAATTCAGTTCGGCGACTTCCCTCCAACAAGCACTCAAGATGGGATAATACCCGTCCTTCGGGCGACGATGGAGGTTACGAATTTTCCATCCGTCCGAAACCAGACATCTGGACTGGTACCTCTCACTACTACACGAGGAGAGATCATGTGGGTGCACCCGGACTTAGTACCCGAAGTTACCCAGGAGGTGTCATCTTCTACCAACAAGAAGAAGGGCAGGAAGTCTAGATCCTGCCATAGAATTTCAGCCAAAGCTGAGGAAGTCTAGGGGTAATAGCTGATCATAATCTCCATCCTGGCCGTACCCGTAATAGGTAGAGCAATCAGCGTCTAAGTCATCTGTAAACATCAACGGTTATCCGGTCAGAAAAATGAGCAAGTATAAACTACCGACAATAGTTCTATAGTATTGACAAATGTTGTAAGAGACAATCACAATAGAATACAAGATGAAACATATCAAGATAGAAATATAACAGGATATGTAAAACAGAAAATCATGTCAGGTGTATCATACAAGAAAGTAGAACTAAGCGGGATATATCTGATGTAATAATAAATATAAAATGTGCCTCGAGTATTATATCATTATGTGATCGGTATGGGACAAGATCGGGCTGTTCCATATGACCGGCTACAAGTATAGGACCTCGGCCTAGCCAAAATGGAAAGCTATGGAACAAGTAGTAAAAGGTCAGGCTATACCCTACGTGCGGTGAGGGTGGAGCTATGAAATAAGTAGTAACTCAAGTTGGGCATTGATCACATAACCTATAATACTCTCTATCCCCAAATAGTATACGGATCCGGACATAGCACGTCATAGCACGAGATTCCATAAGAAGGTAGCTACTCCTTCTCAGGAATCGGTGTCAATACAAGTACAAGAACAAGATCGAGCAAGTACCAGTATCCCAAGAAAATCCAGGAATGATATCTCATGACAGGAATCCGATATATACTAGTCCGTGCACCATCGTGTCGAGAATCAAGTAAAGTACTATAACTGAATCGGATACAGAAGATATCAAGACAAAGAACTACTATCAGAGAATGTACTCGACTGCTATCCTGAGCTGTCAAGTAAGGTCGATGCTCAGAGTGATCTCACAGACCTAGAGGTAAGATATTGTAAGCTAATTAGGGTTTGATAATGTTTAAGAATAATTTCTAATGTATGATATGCAATCTAGGTCAAACTCAGTCAAACTAAGTCAAACTAGGTCACATCAAGTCAAACTAGGTCAAACTAAGTCACACTGAGTCACACTAGGTCTAACTAGATCACAGGAAGTCAAACCAAATTAAACTAGGTCAAACTGAGTCAAAGGTTAACTTAAAGTTGACTTTTGGTCAACTGGTCAACTCTGGTCACCTCTAGGTCAACTCTAGGTCAAACAAGTCTAATGTTGACTAACAGTTGACTTTTGGTCAACTGGTCAACTCTGGTCAAGTCCGGTCAAGTTTTAGTCATTTTTAGGCTAAGTTTGACTTTTGGTCAAAATGGTCAACCGAGGTCAAAACTAGTCTAAGAGCACTAATCCTGACCATTACCAACCAAGACACCTTAATTCTAACCATATCTTAACACCTTAAACTCATAACTTAGCTTCTAAGTAATTACCTTAACTCTACAATATCTATACTAGCTATATAACTCAACTTGGTATTTGAATACCAAACTAACTTTTAACAAAACAAATTTCTAACCAAAAACTAACTCTCAATCTAACTCTAAACTCAACTCACCTTACTAACATAAAACCTTATCCTCAACATCCAAATATCTTTCTAACTTACCATATCTTAACATGATATCATATATCCTAACTTACCAAAACCTCTATTTCTAACATATATCTAGACACACTCACCCACACTCAAAACATGACTTTGGATGAAAATATATGGACTGATTAATTTAGGACTGAAATGTATGTGCTGAAATGAGTGAATGATATGGATGAATGGATTTGTATGTACGGAATGGGGGAAATGGAAATGTAGGACTGATATGTATGAAATGGAAGTATGGACTGTCTTGGTGAATGAAAGGAGGATTTCGAGACTGAATTGGAATGAAATGGAGGGGCTGTTTTATGAGGATGTTACATGGGACTGATACCTGTCCTAAAATGGACTATAATGAACAAGAACCTGGACATGGGACTGTTGGCAAAGTCCACATATTGGACTGTCTCAAGAAGAACAAGGGGCTGAATATTGGGACTGATTTGAAGTCTCAAATGAAATGGAATGGAGTAATGTATGGACTGTATTCGAATTGAATATATATGTGAATGGAGGTGGAGATGGACTGATATGTATAGAGGCTGAATTTGTATTGGACTAAATTCATATGGGACTGAATTCGAAATAGAAAGTATAAAGAATAGGGACTGAATGTATATGGATATGTATTGATTGAAATAGAATGGAGAATAGTGGGCTGAAATGGAATGAAGATGAATAAATGGATGAAATGGATATGAAGTGAATGGGGGGAAAGGGGCTGAAATGTGTTCACTGCTGCAAAGCAGGACAACAAGTGCCCTGCTACTGCTGCTGCATTTATAGTATGTTGCTGCTGTTGTATTATATGCAGTCCCCTGTGGGGACTGCTGCTGTGGCCGAGAGGTAAATGCTGCTGCCACAGGCAGCAGCTCCCTTTCCTTGCCTCACTCTCTCTATCACTCTTTCTATCCATTGTCCCACAATCACAACAACACAATCTAAACCACAACAACACAATATAAACCACAACAACAAAGAATTAAACTCCTAAAAACAGTCCACATAATCAAGAGACCAAAAACACAATGTAAACCAAATAATCAAGATTCGAAACTTAAGATACTATACAACCACCTATCCAAATCAAGTAGGAACACTCCCTACTCCACCACACACACACCAACTACTCTCTAACACATTAAAACCTGAAAATAGATTACAAATTACACTATTGGCAATAAAACAAACACATGGGGTGTCTTAATTCAACATCTACCCATTAGGACACAAGGCTACATGTAAACACACATAAGAGGACTCCAAATGTCCTCTAACTTGGTTCTAATGGTGATTCCAACAAGGGGATTCATTTGATGGATTCAAAACTACCTTAAATGCATGGAAACAAGTTTTAGAGGAAAGACTTATTCCTATTAGGAGTGAATCCTAATGAAACCTTCTCCGATACGGCTTCGATACGAAGAACTCCTCAAATGGACACTTCCACCTTGCTCTTCTCTTCAAATCCTTGGTGGCACCTTTCCCATGGAGAATGGGAATGATTGAAGGAAGATTTAATGAAGGATTGATTTGATTTGGGGATCAAATCAATACAAAAACTCCAAAAGAGGCAAGAACACTTAAGAGCTCCAAAAGAGGCAAGTTTCTAAAGAGGGGATAAAACTAATCCCCCCTCCTAGTGGCCGACCAAGTAGGGCTAGTTTGGGGCATTGTGTAATGTCCCAAACACCCCTCTCTAGTCCTATTTGGTTGGGTCTAGCTGTCACGACCCACTCCCGAATAATCGGACACGAGTCGGATACGCCCAGCCTTCGTCGTTAGACACGATGAAGTAAGCTGTACCAATATCTAGGGAGAACTACGAATCAAGATAAGAATGAAAGTAATCATAGCATCTAATATATCAAATCCCATAATCTCAGATACAAATCTAAATGTTATTACATTCCAGCAAATGTAAACTATACTGATGTCTCTAATACAAGTCCAGATAAAGCTAAAGTAGAAAATACTAGGATTCCTCAGCCTCTATGTCCTGGGCAACATAAACTGGCTCATAGGTGCCTCCAGGCTCCTGTCCATAGTAAGTATCACAGATAGCCTCCAGCTCACCTGCAACATATCCTAGTCAGGAGCGGAGCTAAGTATATCCAAGGAAATGAACATGAACATGAACATCATGGTATGAACAAGAAATAAAAAATATATATACAGTACGAGAAATGAGAACAAGACATAAAAACTGAACATGAATACTGAAAGTAAATACAGGGAACATGATATGAGTCCTGAACATGAAATACATCCTGAACATGAAATACAACCAGAATTCTAAAATGTACAATATTGAAATACATCCAGAGCGTGTGATCGGCTTGGGTAGATTTAATGAACATGAAATGGTATGGCTTCGATCCCGCATACACGATGCGGGGCCTAAGCTATTCACATAAATAGTAACATGGGTTTGATCACACATCTGTAGTATTTCCCCTCCCAGACACAAGTAAACTCAAGAGAACATGAAACAAGACAATTCTGTGATACATCGTGTCAACAAGGAGATACAGGAATGAATATACAGGACATGAAAAAATGACAAGTCCGAGGAGTATATTTGCCTTGCTCAGGGTGATCAAGTGTGGGATGTACAACTGGATATCCTCCTGTCGAGTGATTTGTAATATTAATAAGCACTCTATTCTAATAAAGTTTTGAAATTGAAGATAAACTCTCCTAGTGTAAACTTATTCCTAAAGTCTATATTTGGTTAAGAGGATTATACTAGGATTTATAATAGTATCCTAGTCGCTTAGAGTTCAGTCATGAGGAATTTAGTCTCTAACTCTACCAATAGTCCAAGCTTTAATAAGGATTCCTAATATTTAAACTTGACAAATACACAGTCCTTAATAAAGTATTTTCCAACATCCTGAACTAGACTTGCGTAAACTGTACTAACCAAGCTGATATGGTTCACTTTAAACTTAAAACATTGCCTTAAATACTGTATTAAATATTGAAATGATTCAGTGTCAGTTAAGGCTGATACCACCAGTTCCCCATGATACTACTACCCTAAACATGATACTACCAGGATCTCAGGCCATCACAGGACTGATATCCTAGTCTAACATAACCCTTTTCCTGAAATACCCATCTGAAATATCAAACTCAAAGTGTCATGCTCTCATATAGGATTTACCAATCTATCCTCAACAGGATTTACAAATCAGTCCAGTCTTCACACAGGTATCAATTATCTGAATATGGCAGTCTCCTAATTATGACTGATACATTCAGTCTACAATATCAACTATCTAACAATAACAAATAAATTTTTAGGTTAAGGAATAAATCAGTATTTGGACAGGATAATACAATTCAGTCATCAAGTATGATGCTGATGCATATCAGTCTCAAACGGAGACAATGATGTATTAACAGAATAGACATAAGTCCTGAATCAAAATAGAAATAAGTCCTGAATCAACTTATGCAATCAGCCTTAGAAAAGACTAATGCAATCAGTCTTTACCACAATACCCAGTTGAATGGAAATTTAGTTTTCCAAAATCTACACAGTTCAATCCAGGGTCACTAGATAACATCAAATGGTTCACTGAACACAGTCCAATTCAAGTGTGCGACTGGTATCCTCTTTTCAGTCCATAGCCATTTCAGGAGATACATCTGAAATCAAACAGCCCTAAGGTGATCAGTCTTGTGAAAGCTAAAGCAACTCGACTACCACATAACCTAATCAACAGTTCATCTACATTCAAAATCTGAACATGATACTATGTACAGGTTCTTGGGAATTTGTGGTTGAATCAGAACAGTCCTTATCATTAGGACAGTCCACAATCATCCCAACACAACTGTCAACCTTTCCACCCAATTCCTAAGTTTACATCAACACTAAATTATGACTGATCTCCTAAGAGTATTACCACAATCAAGCAGGTAAATCAGAGACAGGTAGGACCTGGTTCCATAGGTCAGGACACAGGCTACCACATAACCTAACTCAGACATAATTCAATCTCAGATGCAAGTTCAGCTGACTAAGAGATTTCAGTTCTGAACTGCATCAAATTCTATGTGAAAAATTTAATACCAGTCAGTCGAAATAAAATAAGTTTCTGAAAGAAAAGAAGATTAAGAACAATTCCTAACAGAGTTGCTAAGGAATTAACCCAACTTGGCATGTGAACCATTACTCTACTAACAATCTAGGTAACCTATCACTTCCATACATTGGTCATAACATTCAAAATCAAAATGTCATCTCAACATATCATTTAATTTCTAGCAAGGTGGAGACTAAGTATCAGTTAGATAGCAAGCCTAGAAAAGAATTTTTGGTCAAACTAATAACTATTGATATATAATACTGGAATAAAACTGAAATTGTAAAATGAAATCAAACCCAGCTTAAATAACAAGTTCATTGATTTTGCATGAAACAATCAAATGTCTGTACTGAACAGATATTTAACACGATAGGCTAAAGGAAATGATTCTTAGAGAAAAGCAAATCTATAGACTATTGTATCCATGAACTGGATGTACAACCTAAACAGAGCTGGTACCTGAGTCCACTGAAACCCTTAATGTGGTACTGATACAATCAAAACTGTATGGTTCTCAACCAACTCACCCCTACTATGCTAACTGTGTATCAGAGTATTAAAGTCTCTAATACACTCGAATACTTATTTCACCCTCTAACATTCCCATCATAATATCAACAAATCAAGAATTATATAACAAGTTGGGGTCATACCTGAAATGAGTTGGTTTTCAAAGAGGGTTGAGCTCGTTCAGCTGGACACTTATCCTTGTGTCAAGATGACTCAAATCACTGGAATCCAAATTAGTGACACAAAATTAATCAGAGATCTAAACAAGTTCAATAGAGGTCCCAAAAATACTGGTTCTACCTGAGTTATTTATTTCGAGACTACACCTCTCCTGAACTCAGAACAAGGAATAATTAAGCAAGATCAGTTTAATAGAATAAATTGTTACAATCTCGAGGAAGAATTAAGACATTACCAATAGGATTCTTTGCAGTAGAATAATGATTTCGATCGAACAATTTAATTTCGACTGAAGGATCTACACTAGAAAGAACAAATTTGATTGATCGAAGAGTTAGACAATTATCGAAAATTTAAAATATTCCAGATCAGAGATTGAACAATTGTTAAGGAATTACAGAGACTTACCAGCTATAGATCAATTATGACAGTAGCTACTCTTCCTCAAGGAATTGGATCGATTGATCCCAATCTTCCACATATTCGATATCAACCAGGAAGAGAACAAGGGATCGAATGATCTGAGAATTAGGTTGAAAATTACTACATAAGGATTTCTAAGGTTCTTCAGATCCATAATGAAATCAGACTTAAGAACTCACCAATTCACCATTGCCACTCGTCGAGAAGGAAGAATGAAGCTCTGCTCTTCCTCTTCCTCTCCGAATACAAATTGAATGAACAGTTGGGAAGAAAGAAGAATGAAAGAATTTGTTTGTATTAAATAGGAGTTTCAGTCGGTTAGAAATGGCGGGAAGATGGAAATTCTTGGCTGGAAAATCAGTTAGAAATTTTGAATCTCCTTCTTATTCCTCACGCAACTCTCGGCTGATAAAGGAGAAGAAGGAAATGGTTGAAGAATTTTAATTGAAATTGCATCCAAACCCTTTACTTTCATGGGCCAGGGCAGTGAGGAATGAATGGGCCCAACACATGTAATAAATTTAACCAAGCCCAAATAACAAATAAATCCCTAGTTAAAAAAATAATTCAAGGTTAGAAGATAAATTATTAATATTTTACTTTATTTATCAATATTATAATATTTTGAAAGGTGGAGTGACAAATCTCTCCCCTAGAAAGATTTCGTCCTTGAAATTCGAAGGTCATCAAAATTTATCAACGAATATTCAATACAAGCCATTTTATTGAAATTAAAAATTTTAAGAATAAAAGTACAATCAACTAAACAGACTGGGATAGCGCTCTCGCATCTTGTCCTCGCGCTCCCATGTGGACTCTCCCGAAGAGTGGTGTCTCCACATGACGTGGACAAGTGGAATAGTCTGGTTCCGCAGGCGCTTCTCCCTCCGATCAACGACCTCCACTGGCTGCTTCTCGTAGGTCAAGCTCGGACCCACCTCTAGCTCCGAGTAGTCCACCACATGGCTCGGATCTGAAATGTAGCGTCGAAGATGGGACACATAGAAAATGTCATGCACTACCTCCAAGCTAGCTGGAAGCGCTAGTCGATACGCCACCTCACCAATCTGTGCCGTCACATAGAAAGGCCCGATGTACCTCGAACTGAGCTTCCCGCCTCTGTCGAAACGAATGACGCCTCTGGTCGGCGAGATTTTCAGGAACACTCTATCTCCAACTGTGAACTCCAGTGGCCGTTTGTAACTGTCCGTCCAATGCTTCTGCCGATCCTGTACAACCCTGAGACGCTCCCTGATCAATCTGATCTTCTCAGCTGAGTCTACCACCATCTCTGGCCTAAGCAAAGCCCTCTCGCCAATGTCGTCCCAAGATAACGGTGTGCGACATCTCCGCCCATACAGTGCCTCGAACGGGGTTAACTTGATGCTAGCCTGATAACTGTTGTTATAGGCAAACTTTACTAGATGCAAGTGATCCTCCCACGAACTGCCGAAATTGAGTGCACAAACCTGCAACATATCCTTCAGTGTCTGAATGGTCCTCTCGGACTGCCCATCCGTTTGTGGATGATAGGCGGTGCTGAACTTCAACTGTGAACCCAAGCTCAGCTGAAGACTCCTCCAGAAGTGTGATATGAAGCGGCTGTCCCTGTCTGAAATGATGCTCACCGGCACCCCGTGAATCCGCATAATTTATCGCATGTAGAGGTCTGCAAGCTTCTCGGTCGACAGTCCAACCTCAAATGAAATAAAATGGGCAGACTTTGTCAGTATGTCCACGATAACCCAAATAGCATCCTTGCCACTGGGTGTACCCGGTAAACCAGAGACGAAGTCTATGGTAATATGCTCCCACTTTCATTCTGGAATAGGTAAAGGCTGGAGTAATCCTGCTGGTCTCTGGCGCTCCGCCTTGACTTGCTGGCACACAAGGCATCTGGAAACAAATCTGGCAACCTTTCTCTTTATCCCATACCTCCAAACATACCCTCGCAAATCTTTGTACATCTTGGTAGACCCAGGATGTATAGAATACTGTGACTGGTGGGCCTCCTGTATCAACTTCTCCCATAAATCTTTGGGCACACACAATTGAGTTCCGTGCCTCAGGGATCCATCATCTGCAATGGTGAAGTCGTCGAGCAATCCTGTCTCTGCCTGGCCTCTGAGATATCGGAGTCCCTCATCTAAAAACTGGGTCTCCTTGATCTTCTCTATCAGTCTTGACTGTATCTTCATGTGCATCAGCTATCCTCCAACTGCTGGAAGAACTATCTCAATCCCAAGACTCTCAAGATCCTCTAAAAGATGCCGATCCATAGTGAGATACATTGTAACATGTTATCGACTGAGAGCATCTGCTACCACATTCGCCTTCTCAGGATGGTATTGCAGATTGATGTCAAAATCCTTCATGAGTTCCAACCATCTGTGCTACCTCATATTCAGCTCCTTCTGAGTAAAAACATACTTCAGGCTTTTGTGGTCCGTGAAGATGTCCACTCGCTCTCCATATAAGTAGTGCTTCCACAGTTTCAAGGCAAAAATGACTACTGCAAGCTCCAAGTCATATGTAGGATAATTCTTCTCATGAGGCCTCAACTGTCTAGAAGCATAAGCAATGACTCTCTTGTTCTGCTCAAGCACACATCCTATGCCCTTCCCTGATGCATCGTTGTAGGTGACAAATCCTTTCGATCCAGATGGTAAAGCTAGAACTGGTGCTGTGGTGATTCTTCTCTTGAATTCTTCAAATGCTGACTGGCAGGCGTCGCTCTAGATAAACTCTTCGTCCTTTTGTGTAAGCTTGGTAATCGGCTCCGGTATCTTGGCAAAATCTTTTACAAACTTCCGGTAGTATCCTGCTAGCTCCAGAAAACTACAAATCTCTGCTACTGACTTGGGAGGTTCCCATGTTTCCACAGCTTTAATTTTCTTGGGATCTGCAGAAATCCCCTCTCCAGTCACCACATGCCCCAAGAACTCCACTCTGTCCAAGAAAAACTCACACTTTGAGAGTTTCCCGTACAGCTTCTCCATTCGCAGAATCTCTAACACAATCCATAGGTGCTCCACATGCTCCTCCTCGGTCTTCGAATATATCAGAATGTCGTCAATAAAGACTACGACAAACTTGTCTACATACTTGTGAAAAACTTTATTCATCAAGTTCATAAATACTAATGGGGCATAGGTGAGTCCGAACGGCATCACCAAGAATTCGTACTGACCGTAACGGGTGTTGAAAGCTTTCTTTGGAATATCCTGCTCCCGAACCTTCATCTGATGATACCCGGACCGAAGGTCAATCTTGGAAAAGACCTTCGCCCCACTCAGCTGATCAAATAGCTCAGCAATCTGTAGCAATAGGTATTTATTCTTGATGGTGATGTTGTTGAGTGTACGGTAATCGATACACATCCTCACAGTCCTATCTTTCTTGGGCATGAAGAGTACCGGTGCTCCCCAGGATGAAGCACTGGACCGAATAAAACTGTTGCCTTCCAGCTCATCAATCTGGGCCTTCAACTCTGCAACTTCCTTCGGGTTAATCATGTAGCAATGTTGGGATTTTGGCGCTGATCCGGGCACTAGGTCGATGCTGAACTCCACATCTCGATCTGGTGGCAATCCTGGCAACTCCTCGAGAAAGACGTCAAAAAACTCTGTAATTAGCGGATGCGGAAACTCCTGGGCTTCTACAACTGCTCTGAAGTATACTCTCTCTGGCCTCTCTGTGATCCGTCTTCTGACCTCGAATGGCAGAACTCCAGGCAGGCTAAAAGTGACCTTCCCCTCATGGCAGTCTATTACGGCAAACTGCTCGCTCATCCAGTCGATGCCGAGGACTACATCGAATCCGGGCAATGGCATCACTAGAAGCCGAGCCCTAAGCTCCTGTCCAGCAATAGTGATAGTGCAATCCACTATCTCACTAACTAGCACTACCCCTCCTCCTGTCATAATCTGACAGTTCCTCCTAGTGGGCTTAGGTGTGAAGCCATGTCTATGCAGAAACTCATATGATACAAAGCTATGTGTGGCTCCAGAATCAAATAATACAATAGCAGAAAATGAATATATGATAACAGAACCTGTGATAACATCCAGAGCTACCTCCTCATTCTCAACTGTGGCCATGACGTAAGCACGTCTCCGCTGTGGTCCTTCCCTCTGCTGCTGAGGTGGTAGAGCTCCTCCTCTCCGGGGTACAGCAGGCAGTATTCTGGATGGTGTGGGCGGTGGTCCTCTAGCTCCTCGGGGTCCTCCTGTAAGTTTGGCTGTGGCCTGCGGATAGTCTCTCATCTGGTGTACATCTGACCTGCAGAATAGGCAAAGTCCAAGCCTCTTACGATAGACCTCCACGTGGTGTCCTGGCCAATGATAATATATGCAAGTGACCCCCTGCTGCCTCTGATGCTGAACTGCTGGAACTCTGGCATGACGGTACTGAACTGCTGCCAACTGAGCAGGCCTCGTCTGTGTCTGCATCTGCACCCTCTTCGTCGGTGCCTGGTAACTGCTGCTGCCGATGTCCCTATCCCTCTTGGGCCTCGGGTCCATCTCCTTCTCAACTGCCTGAGCGATCTTGAGGATGCTCGAGTAAGTAGTCGCCTGGCTAATAGCTACTGCGTGCCACAGCTCTCTGGTCAGGCCTTTCTTGAATCTCCATGCCCTCTCCTCCGGCGTGCCGACTAGGTTCTCTGCGAACCTGCTGAGTCGGGTAAACTCGAAAGTATACTCTGCCACTGTCATAGTCCCCTGCTGTAATGCCTCGAAATGCATCCGAAGCTCGTCTCTCTCGATGTCTGGGAAAACTTCTCCTTGAACAGAGTTTTAAAATCTGCCCAAAGAACCTGCGGTGCTGCCAACTAGGGCTCCTCACGGTACCAGGCTCTGGTAAGGTCGAACAGTCGCATACTCGCCACCTCCACCTTCAAGTCATCAGGGATCCTCGCCATCTTCAGCGTCCTCTATGCATTTTCCAACCACTCATCTGCATAAACGATCCCCACATTTTCCAACCACTCGTCTGCATAAACGATCCCCTTATTGCCCCAAAAGTCGATCGGGCAGAGGTTCTGGTAGTCCCTGGCCGTCCCCGATCTCGATGCTGCTGGTGCTGGAGGTTCTACTAGTGCTGGTGCTGCCGTCTCCCGAGTCCAGAGTGCGTCGACGACGGTCGCTCTGAACTGTGCTGGCTGGTGGTTCTGGGCCTCCATAAACTGCTGGAATATGGCCATTATCTGGGAGCCGTCAAACATCATCGTCGAAGGCAGTGGTGGAAAGATAGGAGGCGGTGGCGGAAGCTGATCCACTAAAACATCTGGTGCGTGCTGTTCTGAACTGCCTGCAACTCTGGGCTGATCCGTGGTCTTCCTCGTAGTGACCATCCTGCAATAGAAAGAAAACTTCGTTGATTGACAAACCCTAAAACCTAATAAACAATGTTTTTATTATATCAATACACCTGATAAACTTGATATACCCTTATTTTCCAATTTTCCTATGCTGTGATCAAGTTTTCCTAGTGTAATCAAGTCCCCCAATAGTACGCTAAGACCTAAGTACAATTAGGATAGACCTGCATGGGCCACCACTAAAAATATGTTACGACCCGCTCCCGAATAATCGGATACGAGTCGGACACGCCCAGCCTTCGTCGTTAGACACGATGAAGTAAGCTGTACCAATATCTAGGGAGAACTACGAATCAAGATAAGAATGAAAGTAATCACAGCATCTAATATATCAAATCCTAGAATCTCAGATACAAATCTAAATGTTATTACATTCCAGCAAATGTGAACTATACCAATGTCTCTAATACAAGTCCAGATAAAGCTAAAGTAGAAAATACTAGGCTTCCTCAGCCTCTAGGTCCTGGGCAACATAAACTGGCTCATAGGTGCCTCCAGGCTCCTGTCCATAGTAAGTATCACAGATAGCCTCTAGTTCACCTACAACATATCCTAGTCAGGTGCGGAGCTAAGTATATCCAAGGAAATGAACATAAACATCATGGTATGAACAAGAAATAGAAAATATATATACAGTACGAGAAATGAGAACAAGACATGAAAACTGAACATGAATAATGAAAGAAAATACAGGGAACATGATACTACTACCCTAAACATGATACTACCAGGATCTCAGGCCTTCACAGGACTGATATCCAAGTCTAACATAACCCTTTTCCTGAAATACCCATCTGAAATATCAAACTCAAAGTGTCATGCTCTCATATAGGATTTACCTATCTGTCCTCAACAGGATTTACAAATCAGTCCAGTCTTTACACATGTATCAATTGTCTGAACAGGACAGTCTCCTAATTATGACTGATACATTCAGTCTACAATGTCAGCTATCTATCAATAACAAATATTTAGGTTAAGGAATAAATCAACCTTTGGATAGGATAATGCAATTAAGTTATCAAGTATGATGCTGATGCATATCAGTCTCAAATTGAGACAATGATGCATTAAAAGAATAGACATAAGTCCTGAATCAAAATAGAAATAAGTCCTGAATCAACTGATGCAATCAGCCTTAGGAAAGACTAATGCAATCAGTCTTTACCACAATACCTAGTTGAATGGAAATTTAGTTTTCCAAAATCTACACAGTTCAATCTAGGGTCACTAAATAACATCAAATGGTTCACTGAACACAGTCCAGTTCAAGTGTGGGACTGGTATCCTCCTTTCAGTCCATAGCCATTTCAGGAGATACATCTGAAATCAAACAGCCCTAAGGTGATCAGTCCTGTGAAAGCTAAAGCAACTCGACTACCACATAACCTAATCAACAGTTCATCTACATTCAAAATCTGAACATGACACTATGTACAGGTTCTAGGGAATTTGTGGTTGAATCAGAACAATCCTTATCATTAGGATAGTCCACAATCATCCCAACACAATTGTCAACCTTTTCACCCAATTCCTAAGTTTACATGAACACTAAATTATGACTGATCTCCTAAGAGTATTACCACAATCCTGCAGGTAAATCAGAGACAAGTAGGACCTGGTTCCATAGGTCAGGACACATGCTACCACATAACCTAACTCAGACACAATTCAATCTCAGATGCAAGTTCAGCTGACTGAGAGATTTCAGTTCTGAACTACATCAAATTCCATGTGAAGAATTTAATACCAGTCAGTCGAGATAAAACAAGTTCCAAAAAGAAAAGAAGATTAAGAACAATTCCTAACAGAGTTGCTAAGGAATTAACCCAACTTGGCATGTGAACCATTACTCTACTAACAATCTAGATAACCTGTCACTTCCATACATTGGTCATAACATTCAAAATCAAAATGTCATCTCAACCTATCATTCAATTTCTAGCAAGGTGGAGACTAAGTATCAGTTAGATAGCAAGCCTAGAAAAGAATTTTTGGTCAAACTAATAACTATTGATATATAATACTGGAATAAAACTGAAATTGTAAAATGAAATCAAACCCAGCTTAAATAACAAGTTCACTGATTTTGCAGAAAACACTCAAATGTCTCTACTGAACAGATATTTAACACAATAGGCTAAAGGAAATGATTCTTAGAGAAAAGCAAATCTATAGACTGTTGTATCCATGAACTGGATGCAACCTAAACAGAGCTGGTACCTGAGTCCACTGAAACCAATAATGTGGTACTGATACAATCAAAACTGTATGGTTCTCAACCAACTCACTCCTACTCTGCTAACTATGTATCAGAGTATTAAAGTCTCTAATGTACTCGAATACTTATTTCACCCTCTAACATTCCCATCACAATACAACAAATCAAGAACTACATAAAGTTGGGGTCATACCTGAAATGAATTGGTTTTTAAAGAGGGCTGGGCTCGTTCAGCTGGACACTTATCCTTGTGTCAAGATGACTCAAATCACTGGAATCCAAATTAGTGACACAAAATTAATCAGAGATCTAAACAAGTTCAATAGAGGTCCCAAAAATAATGGTTCTACCTGAGTTATTTATTTCGAGACTTCACCTCTCCTGAACTCAGAACAAGGAATAATTAAGCAAGATCAGTTTGATAGAATAAATTGTCACAATCTCGAGGAAGAATTAAGACATTACCGATAGGATTCTTTGCAGTAGAATAATGATTTCAACCGAACAATTTAATTTCGACTGAAGGATCTAAACTAGAAGGAACAAATTTGATTGATCGAAGAGTTAGACAATTATCGAAAATTCTAAATATTCCAGATCAGAGATTGAACAATTGTTAAGGAATTACAGAGACTTACCAGCTATAGATCAATTATGACAGCAGCTATTCTTCCTTAAGGAATTGGATCGGTTGATCCCAATCTTCCAGATATTCGATATCAACCAGGAAGAGAACAAGGGATCGAATGATCTGAGAATTAGGTTGAAAATTACTATACAAGGATTTCTAAGGTTCTTCAGATCTATAATGAAATCAGACTTAGGAACTCACCGATTCACCATTGCCACTCCTCGAGAAGGAAGAATGAAGCTCTGCTCTCCCTCTTCCTCTCCGAATGCAAATTGAATGAACAGTTGGGAAGAATGAAGAATGAAAGAATTTTTGGGGATTAAATAGGAGTTTCAGTCGGTTAGGAATGGTGAGAAGATGGAAATTCTCGGCTGGAAAACTAGTTAAAAATTTTGAATCTCCTTCTTATTCCTCACGCAACTCTCTGCTGATAAAGGAGAAGATGGAAATGTTTAAAGAATTTTAATTGAAATTGCATCCAAACCCTTTCCTTTCATGGGCCAGGGCAGTCCAGGAATGAATGGGCCCAACACAGGTAATAAATTTAACCAAGCCCAAATAACAAATGAATCCCTAGTTAAAAAAATAATTCAAGGTTATAAGACAAGTTATTAATATTTTATTTTATTTATAATATTATAATATTTTGAAAGGCGGAGTGACAAATATCTCCCCCTAGAAAAATTTTGTCCTCGAAATTCGAAGGTCATCAAAATTAATCAACGAATATTCAACACAAGCCATTTTATTAAAATTAAAAATTTCAAGAACAAAAGTACAATCAAGTAAACAGACTGGGATAGCGCTCTCGTATCTCGTCCTCGCGCTCCCATATGGACTCTCCCGGAGAGTGGTGTCTCCACATGACGCGGACAAGTGGAATAGTCTGGTTCTGCAGGCACTTTTCCCTCCGATCAAGGATCTTCACTGGCTGCTCCTCGTAGGTCAAGCTCGGACCCACCTCTAGCTCCGAGTAGTCCACCACATGGCTCGGATCTAGAATGTAGCGTCGAAGCTGGGATACGTGGAAAACGTCATGTACTCCTTCCAAGCTAGCTGGAAGCGCTAGTCGATATGCTACCTCGCCAATCAGTACCATCACATCGAAATGCCCGATGTACCTCAGACTGAGCTTGCCACCTCTGCCAAAATGAATGATGCCTCTGGTCGACGAGATCTTCAAGAATACTCTATCTCCAACTGCGAACTCCAGTGGCCGTCTGCTACCGTCCGCCCAATGCTTCTGCCGATCCTGTGTAACCCTGAGACGCTCCCTGATCAATCTGATCTTCTCAGCTGAGTTTACCACTATCTCTGGCCCAAGCAAAGCCCTCTCACCAACGTCGTCCCAAGATAACGGTGTACGACATCTCCGCCCATACAGTGCCTCAAACGGGGTCATCTCGATGCCAGCCTGATAACTGTTGTTATAGGCAAACTCCACTAGATGTAAGTGATCCTCCCATGAACCGTCGAAATCGAGTGCGCAAACCCACATCATATCCTCCAGTGTCTGAATGGTCCTCTCGGACTGCCCGTCCGTCTGTGGATGATAGGCAGTGCTGAACTTCAACTGTGAACCCAAGCTCAGCTGAAGACTCCTCCAGAAGTATGATGTAAAGCGGATATTCCTGTCTGAAATGATGCTCACCGACACCCCGTGAATCCGTATAATCTTTCGTATGTAGAGGTCTGCAAGCTTCTCGGTCGATGGTCCAACCTTGAATAGAATGAAATGGGCAGACTTCGTCAGTCTGTCCACAATAACCCAAATAGCATCCTTGCTACTGGGTGTACGCGGTAAACCAGAGACGAAGTCCATGGTGATATGCTCCCACTTCCATTCCGGAATAGGTAAAGGCTGGAGTAATCCTGCTGGTCTCTGGCGCTCCGTCTTGACTTGCTGGCATACAAGGCATCTGGAAACAAATCTGGAAACCTCTCTCTTCATTCCATACCACCAAATATACCCTCGCAGATCTTTGTACATCTTTGTAGACCCAGGATGTATAGAATACTGTGACTGGTGGGCCTTCTGCATCACCTTCTTCCATAAATCTTTAGGCACACACAACTGAGTTCCGTGTCTTAGGGATCCATCATCTGCAATGGTGAATTCGTCGACCAATCCTGCCTCTGCCTGGCCTCTGAGACATCGGAGTCCCTCATCTAAAAACTGGGTCTCCTTGATCTTCTCTATCAGTCTTGACTGTATCTGCATGTGCATCAGCTGTCCTCCAACTCTTGGAAGAACAATCTCAATCCCAAGACTCTCAAGATCCTCTAAAAGATGCCGATCCATAGTGAGATTCATAGCAACAGGATATCAACTGAGAGCATCTGCTACCACATTCGCCTTCCCATGGTGGAATTGTAGATTGTTGTCGAAATCCTTCATGAGTTCCAGCCATCTGTGCTGCCTCATATTCAGCTCCTTCTGAGTGAAAACATACTTCAAGCTTTTGTGGTCCGTGAAAATGTCCACTCGCTCTCCATACAAGTAGTGCTTCCACAGTTTCAAGGCAAAAATGACTACTGCAAGCTCCAAGTCATGTGTAGGATAATTCTTCTCATGAGGCCTCAACTGTCTAGAAGCATAAGCAATGACTCTCTTGTTCTGCTCAAGCACACATCCCAAGCCCTTCTCGGATGTATCGCGGTAGATGACAAATCCTTCCGATCTAGATGGCAAATCTAGAACTGGCGCTGTGGTGAGTCTTTTCTTCAATTCTTCAAATACTGACTGGCAGGGGTCGCTCCAGATAAACTCTTCATCCTTCCATGTAAGCTTGGTCATCGACTCCGCTATCTTGGCAAAATCTTTCACAAACTTCCGGTAGTATCCTGCTAGCCCCAGGAAACTACGAATCTCTGCTACTGACTTGGGAGGTGCCCACGCTTCCACAACTTCAATCTTCTTGGGATCTACAGAAATCCCCTCTCCAGTCACCACATGCCCCAAAAACTCCACTCTGTCCAAGAAAAACTCATACTTTAAGAGTTTTCCGTACAGCTTCTCCTTCCGTAGAATCTCCAGCACAATTCGTAGGTGCTCCACATGTTCCTCCTCGGTCTTCGAATATATCAGAATGTCGTCAATAAAGACTACGACAAACATGTCCAAATACTTGTGAAAAACTTTATTCATCAAGTTCATAAACACTGCTGGGGCATTGGTGAGTCCGAACGACATCACCAAGAATTTATACTGGCCGTAACGGGTGTTGAAAGCTGTCTTCGAAATATCCTGCTCCCGAACCTTCATTTGATGATACCCTAACCGAAGGACAATCTTAGAAAAGACCTTCGCCCCACTCAGCTGATCAAACAGCTCATCAATCTGCGGCAATAGATATTTATTCTTGATGGTGATATTGTTAAGTGTACGGTAATCGATACACATCCTCACAGTCCCATCCTTCTTGGGCACGAAGAGTACCGGTGCTCCCCAGGGTGAAGTACTGGACCGAATAAAACCCTTGCCTTCCAGCTCATCAATCTGGGCCTTCAACTCTGCAGCTTCCTTCGGGTTGATCTTGTAGCAATACTGGGACTTCGACGCTGATCCGGGTACTAGGTCGATGCTAAACTCCATATCTCGATCTGGCGGCAATCCTAGCAACTCCTCGGGGAAGACGTCGAGAAACTCTGTAATCAGCGGATGCGGCAACTCCTGGGCTTCTATAACTGCTCTGAAGTATACTCGCTCTGGCCTCTCTGCGATCCATCTTCTGACCTCGAACGGCGGAACTCCAGGCAAACTGAAAGTGACCTTCCCCTTATAGCAGTCTATTACGGCAAACTGCTCGCTCATCTAGTCGATGCCGAGGACTACATCGAATCCGGGCAATGGCATCACTAGAAGTCGAGCCCTAAGCTCCCGTCCAGCTATAGTGATAGGGCAATCCACCATCTCACTAACTGGCACTACCCCTCCTCATGTCAAAATCCGACAGTTCCTCCTAGAGGGCTTAGGTGTGAGGCCGTGTCTATGCAGAAACTCATATGATACAAAGCTATGTGTGGCTCCAGAATCAAACAATACAATAGCAGGAAATGAATATATGATAACAGAAGCTGTGATAACATCCGGAGCTGTCTCCTCCTCCTCAACTGTGGCCATGACGTAAGCACGTCCCCTCTGTGGTCCTCTCCTCTGCTGCTGCTGGTGCTGTGCAAATCTTTGCTGCTGAGGTGGTAGAGCTCCTCTTCTATGGGGTACAGTAGGCAGTGCTCTGGGTGGTACGAGCGGTGGTCCTTCAGCTTCTCGAGGTCCTCCTGCTAGTCTGGTTGTGGCCTGCTGACAGTCTCTCATCTGGTGTGCATCTGACCCGCAGAATAGGCAAAGTCCAAGCCTCTTGCGACAGACCTCCACGTGGTGTCCTGGCCGATGACAATATGTGCAAGTGACCCTATGCTGCCTCTAATATTGAACTGCTAGAACTCTGACAAGACGGTACTAGACTGCTGCCTACTGAGCTGGCCTCGTCCGTGTCTGTATCTGCACCCTCTTCGCCGGTGCCTAGTAACTGCTGCTGCTGATTTCCCTATCCCTCTTGAGCCTCGGGTCCATCTCCTTCTCAACTGCCTGAGCGATCTTGAGGATGCTCGAATAAGTAGTCGCCTGGCTAATAGCTTCTGCGTGCCGCAGCTCTCTGGTCAGGCCCTTCTTGAATCTCTAGGCCCTCTCCTCCGGTGAGCCGACTAGGTTCTCTGTGAACCTGCTGAGTTGGATAAACTCTGAAGTATACTCTGCCACTGTCATAGTCCCCTGCTGCAAGTCCTTGAATTGCATCTGAAGCTCGTCTCTCTCGATGTCTGGAAAAAACTTCTCCTTGAACAGAGTTTTGAAATCTGTCCAAAGAACCTGTGGTGCTGCCAACTGGGGCTCCTTACGGTACCAGGCTCTGGCAAGGTCGAACTGTCGTATACTCGCCACCTCCACCTTCAAGTCATCAGGGATCCTCGCCATCTTCAGCGTCCTCTCCGCATTTTCCAATCACTCATCTGCATAAACGATCCCCTCATTGCTCTATAAGTCCATCGGACAGAGGTTCTGGTAGTCCCTGGCCGTCCCCGGTCTCAATGCTGCTGGTGCTGGAGGTGCTACCGGTGCTGGTGCTGCCGTCTCCCGAGTCCTGAGTGCGTCGACGACGGTCGCTTTGAACTGTGCTGCCTGGTGGTTCTGGGCCTGCATAAACTGCTGGAACATGGCCATCATCTGGGCGCCGTCAAACTTCATCGTCGAAGGAAGCGGTAGAAAGATAGGAGGCGGTGGTGGAAGCTGATCTACTGAAACTGTCACCCTCACTTTTCCAAGGTAGGGGTAAAATGATAATTTTCTATTTTTAAATATTTTGGGATTTTTATTTCAAGAATGTTAATATTTAATGATTATAGGAGTCGGGTTCGAATTTCATCTCATTCCGACTTATTTCGGGATTCCGGGGAATTTTGACTTAAGTTGTGCTTAACACATTAATTAGCCATGGCCCACCAATCTCATCATTTAGGTCTAGGAGTTTGGTCTAATCCCACATGAGTGGTTAGACCTAATTATGATATTTATTTGGTCATTTCTAACCCCCAAACCCTAATAGCATTTAAACCTCCATAAAGAAAAAGAGAGGGGCAAACTTGTAATTATATAAGGGGACAAATATCCCCCTTATATGGTAGTCACCCCCTCCCCCTTTTCACCCATTCATACTTCAATATTTTCTCCATCTTCTTCTCCCAGTGTTCTTCCAAGAAAAGAAGATCAAATCTCTTGGAATCATCTCCAAATCAAGGTTCCCTTTCCAATATTCTTTCATCAATCTCTTTCTCTACCTCAAGTGGTGCTTCTACAAACTTTCGGGAGCAAGAGGAGAAAAGGTGTGTCCTAAACAATTCACTTTGTGTCTGAGTCGTGTCGGAGGATTTTGTATTGGGATCCATCTCCCAATAGGTACAAACTATCCTCTATTCCTATTTCTTCATCATGTAGAATAGTTTTGACCAAGTAGGATTGATCCCTATGGTTGTGTCCCTATTTGTGTCAAGTTTGAGTCCATTTGGTGTGTCCTAGGAAGAGTTATGATTTGTGCTTGTGTCCTAGTGTTTCCCCCCAAGTTGGACACCCCAAGAATATTTAGATTGTATCTAAGTGGTTTAGACACTTTAAATTTCAGATTTTGTATTTATATATGTGTGTGTGTGTGTCTAAATATATATGTGTGTGTGTGGGCTTTTATATATATAGAGAGAGATGGAGGAAATGGGATGTGGAGAGTTTGTATTAGTATGTGTGTGTATATATATAGAGAAGAGGGGGAAAGAGTTAGAATGAGTTTGTATTGGTGTGTGTTTATATATATATATATATATATATATATATATATATATATATATATATATATATATATATATATATATATATATATATATAGTGAAATAGAGGAGAAGATTAGAGATTAGAAGAAGGGAGAATAGAGGAGAGAATAGAAGGAGAAGGAGAAAGAGAAGAAGAGCAAATAGCAGCAACAGTAGGGGGGACTAGGGGCTGCTGCCCCCCCTTTTGCAACACAACAACAGCAGCAGCCTACAGCAGCAGCAGCAGCAGCTTAGGTAGCAATGGCAGCCCCCATGACCCATTTGACCCCCCACAAACCCCCATATATATACCTATATACCTTATATTAATACCCATATAACCCTCTAAAATAACCCCCCAAAATAGTCCTATGTGTGTGTGTGAGAGTGAGTTTTGTGGGGTCTTGAGAGTGAGTGTGAGTGTTTGTGTGAGGGTGAGTGAAAGGCTAAAATGAGATATGAGTGTCGAAACGTATCCAAATTGAAATAGGACTTAGCTAATATGAAATAAAGTTTGTGGGTAGACTCCTAAGTTAGAACCGGAGATTGCGTTGAGGTGGGTTGAATGGTACCTCATGATACCATTGAGTACCTTATGATACTCAAGATAATGGGTAATTAAACAACATGAGTCGTAAGATGGACTGGATGTCCACCTTACCTAGGAAACTTGGTAGGTAATGTTAGTATAGGTTAGTATCCTACTACCCTAGGAAGCCGGGAGTGAAACTCCCAAGGAAAAGCTACTTGGCCTTAGTATTAGAGTGGTAAGGGTAAATACTATATAAATGGTAAACGGGTAAATTCAAGATACCGGATGCGGGTTGTCGGTTTAACTTGAAACTTAGGTGTCTTGATAGGTACACCCTACAAATGTCATATTTGAACCAATTTCGACTTGGTTGACCCAGAGTTGACTTTTTACCCAAAAGTCAACAACGAGTCAATCCTTTGTCTAAAATGGTCCAAATCCAAACTAGAGTTGACCAGTTGACCAAAAGTCAACTGTTAGTCAACATTTGACCAGTTTGACCTAGGGTTGACCTAGAGTTGACCAAAGTTGACCAGTTGACTAAAAGTCAACTGTAAGTCAACTCTTGACCCCGTTTGACTTGCTATGACTAGTATGACCTAGAGTTGACCAGTTGACTAAAAGTCAACTGTTAGTCAACATTTGACCAATTTGACCTAGGATTGACCTAGAGTTGACCAGAGTTGACCAGTTGACTAAAAGTCAACTCTTGACCCCGTTTGACTTGCTTTGACTTGCTATGACTAGTATGACCTAGAGTTGACTTAGTTTGACTTAGATTGACTTGACATAACTTAGTTTGACTTAGATTGACTTAATAAGACCTAGTTTGACCTAGATTTCATATCATTCATTAGAAATTATTCATAACTTTGTTAAACCCAAATTAACATGTAATATCTCATCTTTAGGTCTCCTATTACCACTCTGAACATTGATATACCCTACAGCTCAGGACAGCAGGCGAGTACATTCTCTGATAGCAGTTACTTGTCTTAATATCTTCTCTACCAGCTCAGTTATAGTATTTACTTGATTCTCGACACATTGGTGCACGGACTAGTATTGTAGGATTCCTGTCATGAGATGTCATTCTTGGATTTCTTGGGATACTGGTACTTGCTTGGCCTTGATTCTTGTACTTGTATTAACGCTGATTCCTGAAGAGGACTTGCTCTCCTCTTAGGGAATCCCACGTCATGATGTGCTATGTCCGGATCCGTATACTATTCGGGAAATGGGGAATTTTATAGATAGTGTGATCAATGTCCACCTTGAGTTACTACTTGTATCATAGCTATACCCTCACCTCACGATGGGTATAGCCTGACCTGTGCTACTACTTGCTCCATAGCTTGCCATCCCGGCCGGGACGAGTCCAGGTACTTGTAGCCGGTCGGCTGGAAGCCTGATCTTGACCCTTACCGATCACATTATGCTATAATATTCGAGGCACATTTTACATTTATTACATCAGTCACATATTACAGTTCAGCTTACTTTTTCTGCATTATTCACCTTAATATGATTTCCAGTTTACATATCTTGTTATACTTACATCTTGATATGTTCATCTTATACTCTGTTATGATTGACTGTTAGAGTATTTGTCATTACTATGAAATTTGTTACCAGTATTGTACTCGTTCCTTTTCCTGACAGGATACCGATATGATATATCCAGATGACATAGATGCGGACTGTTCTACCCACTATGGGTATGGTCAGGACATAGACTGCGACCAGCTGACTCCCTGGGAGCCAGTGGACGACAGTACAACTCTCTAGATCTATTAGCTAGGTTTGTCTGGACTGCGATCCAGCTTATGTTAGACTTTTAATACATATGTTATTCGGGACCTTATGTTATGTCTTCGACTCATTTCTGGTTGTGACCTTGCTTTATTTCCGTATTCTATATTCACCATATCTATCTGATATTCGTGCCTATCTTTCCTAGTTGTCTTGTGATTGAGTTGAGATTATATACCTCCGTGCAGAGATGATATGTCTTATTATATTGTGTCTAGATGCTATACTTTCTAGGAGACCTAAACAGTATTCTACCGCCGATTCTGCGACGTAGGCTGGACGTAACCGGTTCTCGTGCCCCTAACCAGGGTACGGGTCGTGACAGAAACATCTGGTGCGGGCTGCTCTGAACTGCCTGCAACTCCAGGCTGATCTGCGGTCTTCCTCGTAGTGACCATCCTGCAATAGAAAGAAAACTTCGTTGATTGACAAACCCTAAAACCAAATAAACAATATTTTTATTATATCAATGCACCTGATAAACCTGATATACCCTTATTTCCTGATTTTCCTATGCTATGATCAAGTTTTCCTAGTATAATCAAGTCCTCCAATAGTACGCTAAGACCTAGGTACCATTTGGATAGACCTGCATGGGCCACCACTAAAAATATGTCACGACCCGCTCCCGAATAATCGAACACGAGTCGGACACGCCCAGCCTTCGTCGTTAGACACGATGAAGTAAGCTGTACCAATATCTAGGAAGAACTATGAAGCAAGATAAGAATGAAAGTAATCACAACATCTAATATATCAAATCCCAGAATCTCAGATACAAATCTAAATGTTATTACATTCCATCAAATATAAACTATACTGATGTCTCTAATACAAGTCCAGATAAAGCTAAAGTAGAAAATACTAGGCTTCCTCAGCCTCTAGGTCCTGGGCAACATCAACAGGCTCATAGGTGCCTCCAGGCTCCCGCCTATAGTAAGTATCATAGATAGCCTCCAGCTCACCTGCAACATATCCTAGTCAGGAGCGGAGCTAAGTATATCCAAGAAAATGAACATGAACATCATGGTATGAACAAGAAACATGAAATATATATACAGTACGAGAAATGAGAACAAGACATAAAAACTGAACATGAGTACTGAAAGTAAATACATGGAACAAGATATGAGTCCTGAACATGAAATATAACCTAAATCCTAAAATGTGCAATATTGAAATACATCCAGAGCGTATGATCGGTTTGGGTAGATTCAATGAACATGAAATGGTACGACTTCGGTCCCGCTTGCACGATGCGGGGCCTAAGCTATTCACATGAATAGTAACATGGGTTTGATCACACATATATAGTATTTCCTCTCCCAGACACAAGTAAACTCAAGAGAACATAAAACAAGACAATCCCGTGATACATCGTGTCAATAAGGAGATACATGAATGAATATATAGGACATGAGAAAATGGACAAGTCCGAGGAGTATACTTGCCTTACTCAGGGTGATCAAGTGTGGGATGTACAGCTGGATATCCTTCTGTCAAGTGATTTGTAATATTAATGAGCACAATATTCTAATAAAGTTTTGAAATTGAAGATAAAATCTCCTAGTGTAAACTTATTCCTAAAGTCTATATTTGGTTAAGAGGTTTATACTAGGATTTATAATAGTATCCTAGTCGCTTAGAGTTCAGTCATGAGGAATTTAGTCTCTAACTCTACCAATAGTCCAAGCTTTAATAAGGATTCCTAATATTTAAACTTGACAAATACACAGTCCTTAATAAAGTATTTCCCAACATCCTGAACAAGACTTGCCTAAACTGTCCTAACCAAGCTGATATGGTTCACTTTAAACTTAAAACATTGTCTTAAATACTGTATTAAATACTGATATGATTCAGTGTCAGTTAAGGCTGATACCACCAGTTCCTCATGATACTACTACCCTAAACATGATACTACCAGTATCTCAGGCCTTTACAGGACTGATATCCAAGTCTAACATAACCCTTTTCTTGAAATACCCATATGAAATTTCGAACTCAAAGTGTCATGCTCTCATATAGGATTTACCTATTTGTCCTCAACAGGATTTACAAATCAGTCCAGTCTTCACACAGGTATCAATTGTCTGAACAGGGCAGTCTCCTAATTATGACTGATACATTTAGTCTACAATGTCAGCTATCTATCAATAACAAATAAATTTTTAGGTTAAGGAATAAATCAGCCTTTGGACAGGATAATGCAATTCAGTCATCAAGTATGATGCTGATGAATATCAGTCTCAAACTGAGACAATGATGCATTAACAGAATAGACATAAGTCCTGAATCAAAACAGAAATAAGTCCTGAATCAACTGATGCAATCAGCCTTAGGAAAGACTAATGCAATCAGTCTTTACCACAATACCCAGTTGAATGGAAATTTAGTTTTCCAAAATCTACACAGTTCAATCCAGGGTCACTAGATAACATCAAATGGTTCACTGAACACAGTCTAGTTCAAGTGTGGGACTGGTATCCTCCTTTCAGTCCATAGCCATTTCAGGAGATATATCTGAAATCAAACAGCCCTATGGTGATCAGTCCTGTGAAAGCTAAAGCAACTCGACTACCACATAACCTAATCAACAGTTCATCTAAATTCAAAATCTGAACATGACACTATGTACAGGTTCTAGAGAATTTATGGTTGAATCAGAACAGTCATAATCATTAGGACAGTCCACAATCATCCCAACACAACTGTCAACCTTTCCACCCAATTCCTAAGTTTACATCAACACTAAATTATGACTGATCTACTAAGAGTATTGCCACAATCCAGCAGGTAAATCAGAGACAAGTAGGACCTGGTTCCATATGTCATAGTAGATTAACATTATCATTACCACATTTCTAGAACAAGGGTATTTTTGTTATTTTATATTTATCTAATTTGTGTATATTTTTTATTAAACATGATGGTTGTATTTATTAGTAGACTAGCCTATTCATTTAGACTTGGTGGACCCCATCTAATTTGACTTGACCCATAGGCTTAATTAAATAGGGTAGCCATGAGTAGACTAATTAGTTAGTCATTTACCTTAGTTATGGAGAGAATATTAAAGAATCTATTCATGACAAAGGAGAAGGGCCTTTAAGTCATAATAGCTATTCCTACAACCATGCCCTAGCTCTAATGAGACTTTATATAAACCCCTTTCATTAATGAATAGCCCTTTCGTTTTCCAATGCATTTATTCCAAACTAGAAGAAGACTCTAACCTACCATTCTCATCCCTTTCATTCCAGTGGAGAGATAGGAGCTTGGAGCACAAGTGGTAGCATGAAGAGGAGTCCAAGGAAGGAGAGGTGTGTCCGATTCAAGTCTTCTTGTGTCCGATTCAAAGTTCTCCAAAGAAGGGACACATAAGTTGGGTAACTTTCTATTTTCCACAAAATTCATGTTTAGGAACACCATTTGGGCCCATAGGAACCTTCCCATAGGTGGATTTGACTTCTTTATGGTAGATTGAGGCATTATAAGTTTTATTTGGAAGATTTAGGTCATTATCATGAGTAGTGCTGATTTTGAGGTTCAATTTGTCTTAAACTACGAATTTTAGAACACCAAGTGTTTGACAAAATAACCAAATGGACATCCAATGTTGTAATTTCAGTTTTGACACTTGTTTTTAGATGAATATTGATATATGTTATCATTTGTATGTTTGTTTAGTGGTTTAGGCAAGTATTATGTGTCTGTATGGCTTAGGGGCTAAGTTGACTGTTGTGGACTGTTTAATACATGTAGAATGGACTGTTTTGTATTATTAGTGGACGGTTGGTATATACTTTGGACTGTTGGATAGGTTGTGGACTGATACGATGCAGGAAATGGATATTAGCAGTCATTAGTAAATAAAGTATCAGTCCCATACCCACATTTGTGTTAGTCTTGATATTCAGTCCTCTAATTATAGGGTATCAGTCATAATATTTGCTCTACTCCTATACCTGGTTTATGATGTTCAGTCCTTTACACTGTTGCAAATCAGTGTATCAGTATTCAGTTTAGGGTGTAGGCTTGAGAATTAAACTATATTGTTTAGTCCTATTTGATCTTTTATCAGTCCCCATATGAAAGAGACTGCTATGCCTACCTTTTGCATATGCTTGTGTTTGGCAAGGGAGGGGATGGTATTATCAGTCTGTAGATTGATATGTTTCAGTCCTATTAAATTACTCACACTTTATTTTGATTTCAGCCTATGCTGTTCTGTCCTAATTACCCTTATAGTTCAGTCCTTACATGTATCAGTCAGGATACTCATTTGGGTATCAGTTGTAAAGGGGCCCGGGTTGGATGTATATGAGTTTAGTCCCAATTCATTAGTATACAGTCCACGTAAATGCTTAGTTTGGTTCACCCTTGTACCAATCCATAGTTACCAAATGGTTTATCCCCATTTATTTGTTCACACTTTATATAGTTTTAGTCCTATACCCCCTGTTCAGACCTATACCCTACTTTTGATATCATTTATTGGTATTGGTCTGTCCTATATTGCCTTGTTAGCAATCACTATTATGAGTCTTGTGACTGTGAATTAGAGTTTGAGGGTGTGTGTGAATTAGTGAGGGCCAATGACTAGTGTGAGTGAGGGATGTTTTAGGCATGTGCCACTTGGTCATAGCCTATGTAAACAAGAGAGGGGAGTGCTAGGCAACAACTAACTTGAGGGTGCAAAAGATAGTAAGAGTAGATTGTGGGGGTAGACAGGAAGTGAGGGGTTAGGCATGTGTGCCCATTTGACAGATTGTAGGTGAAGAAGAGGGGCTTCCCTGTACCTTGTGGCAGAGGGAAGAGAAACACATGTACAGACAGCCCAAGTAAGGCAATATCTAGCACATGCTGCCTTGGCATGCTGGTAAGGCTAGTGCACATTTGTTAGAGTGTTAGCAGTGGGAGTTAGAGTGAGTTTGGGAGTGTCATATCTAGTGAGTGAGTGTTTCAGTAATTATGCTAATAGTGTCCTGTGTTGCTCAAATATGAGACATGGAGGAACTGTTTACTGAAAGTGTCAATCTTAGTGGGGTTATCTTTAGTTTAGGATATTGATACATGAGTTTGTGGGGTGTCATGGATACATGTTGATTGGCTATATACACATATCTATATACATTGGGTCATATAGATGGAAATTTATGTAGAATAGTTGGAAGAGGTCGGGTTGTGAACGTAACCAGTAAGGAGTAGGTGTTAGTGTAAGGGCTTATGGAACTGATGAGAGTATCAGTGTATAGGAAGTAGATGACACTTAATGAATGGGGAGTTTATTGTATCAATTTGTAAGTTTATATGCATCAGTCAACTGATTTCATACATGTGAAGGGGCTTGTAGTGTTATCAGTTAACTGATGGATTAGAGATGGAGGAAATGTAGGTTAGATAGGTATCAGTTATATGAAATGAAGGGGGGGTTCCCTACAGTAGTTTAGAGTATCAGTAAATTATAGGATGTATGTTGTATGAGTCATAGGGACAGATATGTCCATTCTTGTATCAATGAAGATTGAGGGTAGTAGTGTGAGTATCCATATTTATGAGTAGGAAATGTTAGAGGAAAAAGGAGGTGTGAGCATGAGTGGACCTGTGTCTTTGATAGTATGAGTGTTGTGCTAGTATAGAGTGTCATTCATAGTATAGCAGGGTTATGTCTTACCAAATAGGTGACTGCATATGAGGGAAGTCAGGTCAGGTTCTGCTTTGGAAGACCACAACAATGAAGGATAGGGCCAAATGGTCCTACAGGTAGCAGGACTGTTTAAGGGTCCAGTTTGGACCTTAGAAGCATGAGACTTCCTTGCATAGGCGTAGTTTGGCCGTTGGAAATAGGCCAATTGGCCTATTTTCAGAGTACAGTGCAACTGTACTAAGCAATTAACACTAGGTCATTGTCCTGTATTTTTAGAAAGGGGTTCCTTCCTTACAAAAATAATACAATAGAGGTGGTAGGCAGTTAAGGCCTTGCTTTGGGCAGTGGCAGGGGGTATAGTTGTCACGACCCGCTCCCGAATAATCGAATATGAGTCGGATACGTCCAGCCTACATTGACAAACTCAACGTAATAAGCTGTACTAAGTTTCTAATAACTCAAGTAATATCATAAAATCACATCACAACATCTAAACATGTGCTAAAATAGTAACATGTATCACTATATCATTTTAGTACAATATCATCAAATTTTGAAAGTAAACCTATACATCAAAGTCCTGACTCATCACTGATCTCCACGTAGCCTCCAGGCTAGCTAACTATTACCTCATACTGCAAGCCATAAATACTAAAGTAGAATACATCAGCACCTGCAACGTATCCAGTTAGAAAAGTAGCAAGATACAACCCTACGAAATGAACATGTATAATATAAAACTGTAAAGCAACGATAATACATGACTAGCCTACAATGATGAACAATATCACAACAACTGAAATCCATGAAGAACACAACCATGCAATAGTGATTTGAAATAGCTTCTAGAATATGTGACCGGCTGGGGTAAGCACATGAATAAGCACAAGTAATGGTACGGCTTAGAATCCCACATGCATGATGTGAGACCTAAGCTATTCACATGAATGCTAGGTTGGGCTTTGGTCACATATCTGTACTATTTCACTACCAAAATATCTCATATTAGCGACGCCAAACGACGTCGCTAAACATCCACAAAACATCGCTAATTGAAAATATCGACGTATTTAGCAACGTTTCGGGCATGTCGCGTTATTCATGGTCACTATTAGGAAAAATGTTGCTATTCGTCGCCATAGCGACGTAGATCGGCGACGCATTACGTCATTAGTATTAACGACTTTTACCGACAACAACATTGCTAATTAGCGACGTAACCTTTCATTGCTGATTGTCGCTGTCCGTTCAGATTTTAGCGACGTTAAATTAGTGATTAGCGACGTTATCCGACTCCATATCAGAGAATTTTTTGGTTGCCATGTCATTATTTTAGCTACGTTTAACGACGTTATGATACTTGAATACCGACGTCCAGATACTAGATTAGATGACCTGTATAGTTTGCCACGTCAACGCATCTGCGATGTTCTGCGACGATTAGCGACATTTGGTTATCAGGTTTGCGACGTTCTAGCGACGTAAGTGTGTGTCGCTGACCGTCGCTGAACGTCGCTAATTCCAAAAAAATTGTAAAAAACAGCAGGCAGTATGCATTTCACATAAATAACAGTTACATTAAAAACATTGTACCTGCATTTAGAGTTTCAGTTTGCAAATAATAGACCCGGTGTAACCCTCCGTAGAATTCCTTGGGTTCGCCGACCCCTTAAGTGGAACACTCAACACCGGTAAACCAATATAGAGACAAATAATAATACACTACCAATAATCAAATAAATAGAATCGAACGGTCAGAAAGACAAGAAATAGCTGGGTAGATACAAATCTACTACAAAACAGCTATAAAAAGTGTGTTCGATAATATTCAACATAACATAACACAAATAGTCATACCCGTGATAAAATAAATACATAAACCAAAAATACATAAAGACCCAACAATGGGTCTCCAACACAACAAATGAAAACAAGTCCAATAAAAGACTACGCCTGGTCAGGATGAGAAGGTAGAGAAGGAGTAGGCAGTGCCTACACCTGGGACACCAGGAACCTATACTGCTCCGGTGTCAGCATCACCGATGACGACCCATCAGTAGGAGGAAGAGGGGACAGTGGAGCTGCTACAGTCGGTGTGGATGCCGAAGCATGACTAGAAAGTGTCCGCTCCATGGCCAGCAGTCTGGAGTTGGTGGATGCCATAACAGCCGCCAGCCTCGAAACCTGCTCGCCAATGGACGTCTGTGTCCCCTGCACTGCCTGAATGGCACGATCCATCCTCTCCCCCGTCTCCCTAATGGTGCGCTCAAGCATGTAAAATCATGCGGTGAGGGCCGCATCGTCCGTCTGCGGCTGAGACTGGGGCTGCTCCATCCTCCGCAACAGCTCGTCACGCAGCTCAGTAAGCTGGCGACAGAGTTCTCCCATTTGGACCGACTCCTCTAAGGGATGTAGGGAATGCACACTGGCAGAGGAGGCTCGGGATGACTGCGTCGCCACAAAGGCGACGTAGGATCACGTACCGTAGTACGTACCCCTCTGAAGGCCACCAACGGCAGTCATCCAGAGCTCATCCATCGTCCGAGCCGGAGGGGACTGCACGAAAGTACCAGCCCCTCCCTCCGTAGATTCACTAGTAAGCTCACGCTCTAGCCTAAGATACCCATCCTAGAAAAGTACGCATCTCGATAAGCATAATATTTACTACCAACCAAGTTGTTCCATGTCTATGGATATATTTGTATATTTCTTATGTTATAATAAAGTTAGTGACACGTAAAGTAATACTTATATAGCTCTGCGTGGCCCGATCATCGATGAGCTTTCCGTCCTTTCGATGGATAGCCAGGAAGACCGTCACCATATTGGGGTTCGCACCCTTCTTTACCTGTTATAATAAATGTTTGTCATTGAAATTAAATATTTTATTACTACTTTTATTAAAATAATATATTACAGTAAAACACGTACCAGGTGACAAAAATGTTTCGTCATGGGAATCGAGCCACCACACCACTTCTTTGCCTTCGTCCTAGCCGCCTTTGCCTTCTCCGACCGTTCCTTGTACCTAGGAGCGTCGAATCTAGCCTTCATGGCAGTCCAATGCTCGGGCGTGATCCAACCTTGGATCCCTTTTCTGGAACGGTCTCGAGCCTTCTGGTCGTCGATCGCATCCCGGATCAACTTGGCGACAACGAAAAAAATTGCTTCTCAATCGTCTCAGCCCGGTGTGGTCGATAAAAATATGTTTTCTACAAGAATTATATTAGTTAGCTGTACAATATGCATAATATATGATTTATACTAAAAGCAATATACTTTAGTTTACCTTGAAGTGGGAAAACCAGAATGCCTTCCTCTCGTCCGAGGCATCCGAGTAGTTGATCTAAGGCCCGCCGTAGTTGGACCTCAGAAATAGCTCCAATGCCCTCTAAACTGACGGGGGACGATATCTACACAACGATAATTAAATTCATTAACATATATTTATATAAGTATGAACAAATGTTAACTAATTAACTTACTTTATAGGCCCGTCGGACCAAATCTCCATCCTCGTCTCGTCCGGAGGGGCACATGGGAGATCGTTCGGATCATATGTAGACAGCGTAGGTGCGACCTCCTCCACCCGCTCCTCCATCTCTATAGTGCCGTCAGCAGGAGGAATGCTGCTGGACGGGCTAGGATCAGGCCTGGAACTGTTCGTCCCAGGAGTGCTGCCATGTACCGTCGACGCAGACGGAGATCCGAATGGCTGGTATACTGGAGTACTATGAGACGAGGGACCGGCACCATTATCCACTAACGGTGTACCACTCCATCCGCCGGTGGAATGTCTACCTCCGTGGGATACTCCTCTATTGCCACGGGGGTACGATCCTCTGCGTCCTACCATACATGATAGAAATAGATATCTACAAGATAATAATCATGCATTTAATATATCACAGGTTATAAAGATAGACTCCGAGCAACTCTCCGTTGAATTTGTAGATAATAAACATGCATTTAACATGTCACAGTTTATAAAGCAACCCTCCGTTGAATTTTTAGATAATAACCAAGTCTAGATAATAAACTCTATAAACATCCAGAAACATCCAGAAAGTAAAATAAACATCCAGAAAGTAAAATAAACATCCAAGTCTAGATAATAACATCCAGAAAGATCAATATCCAGAGGAGATGGATCAACATCCAAGTCTAGATAATAACATCCAGAAAGATCAACATCAAGAAAGATCAATAAGTCTACTGTCATCTACGCAGGCGTAAAGAGATCTCCCTCCGCAGCCACTGCGCATAAGTAGGATCCACTCCAGTAAGATCAATATCCAGAGGAGATGGATGACTGAAACTCCAGGTGCAACTGCCCTCTGGTGCCACCTCCTCCTTTACATCAATCTCGGCTTTAGGAATCACTTTCTCCTTAATAGTAGGAGGAAGTTCTTCCTTGACCGTCATCTCTGCAGTAGGTACCACTACCGACTCAGCAGCAGGAGGAACCACTACCGACTCAGCAGCAGGTGCCTCTCTCAAGCGACGTCCTTAGGTCATGAGTGCCATCTTGTAAGATTGATGGAAACATAGAGATTAATTAAGGATTAAACAAAATGACAATATTATACGTGTAATGTGGAGGATATTTTATATTTTATTTTACTTTCAATCATCTTTTAAAATTTTATCTTCTTCGTCCTCCGCGTCCTCATCTTCCTCTTTCTCCTCATCTTCGCTTTCATCTACTTCGTTTTTCTCTTCGGATACTTCTACCTCTTCTACACGATTAGACGTGTAATATGGAACTTCCGTTGTGTCCACGTCAACTGTATTTGTTACGAAAGGTAGCTCGTCCTCCTGATAAGCGATTTCATCAACATCGTAGGTATTTCTGGCTTTAGTCTTGCATACTGCCCACCAGTCCAACCTAGTTATTTTTTATCTAGGATAAGTAGTAAAGTAAACTAGTTGAGCCTGACTTGCTAGGATAAATGGTTCGTATCCTTGATATCGATGGCGGTACACAAGACCATGCTTGTCAATTTTCCAACCTTGATCTTGGATCGGATCGAACCAATCACACATGAACAATATGATCTTAGCCGGCTCTACACCGTAGTTATATGTCAACTCCACATTCTCCCGTAAGATGCCATAGAAATTATTGCCCGAATCTACATCTTTGTAGTTTGTAGATCAGATACACAAACAACTATTTTTCGTCGAATCATGATCAAGAAAGTGCATTCTCCCGTAAGATGCCATAGAAATTATTGGCCTTCTCTACAACGTCGACACGAAATACATTCCTGTTCCTCCGAAACGGATGGTCCTTCAGCAAGAACTGTCGATGACAATCGAAGAAGCATGATTTTCCTCCGTATTTTAAACGGAAAGCCTTCGTGCCGTCCGTGTAATACGGACATGAGAAATGACCATGAGTGCTCCATCCAGATAACATTCCATATGCCAAAAAGTCGTTGATGGTCCACATCAGTGTGGCCCTTATCTAAAAATTCTGCTTTCTAGAAACATCGTAGGTGTTGGCACCTACTTTCTACAGCTGATTTAACTCATCTATCAATGGCTGTAAATACACATCGATGTTCCTCTTCGGATTGTTCGGACCCAGGATAATAACGGTGAGAAATATATACGGAGTCTTCATACACATCCAAGGCGGTAGATTGTACGGAGTGATGATCATAGGCCAACACGAATACTGGGAGCTCGAAAGTTCGAATGGGGTAAAATCGTCGGAGGAGAGACCCAATCTGACATTACGAGAATTCAAAGCAAAAATTTGGACACTCTCGATCAAAGTGCTTCCATGCTTCCCCATCAGATGGGTGATCCAACACTCCTTCGATCTGTTTTCGTCTGTGCCAGCTCATATTTTTTACAGTCTCCTTCACCATAAACAACCTCTGCAACCGCAGCGTCAACGGCAAGTAGTACATCGAATCGATAGGCTTCCTTGTACCGGGAGTCCTACTTGAACTTGCTGCCTTGTAGCGATCAGCACCACAAAATCTGCACATGTCTTCATCCTTGTCGTCTTTATAGTACAACATGCACCCGTTGCGACATGCATCAATTTTCTTGTATCCCATCCAGAGAGATCTCACCATCCTCTTAGACTGGTAGAAGTCTGTTGGTAACTTTATACCTACCGGCAAGATCTCTATAATCAACTCGATGATTCGGTTGTAGCATTCTTAAGACATGTTAAAATCAGACTTGATGCTCAGGAGTCTTGTAACTACCTCCAACGGTGAATGATCCTCACAACCAGGATACAAAGGAGTCCTTGCATTCTCCAACAACTCCATAAATTTTGCAGCATCGGCATTCGGTGCCTCCTCTGCCACATCATGATTGTCTGGATCGAAACTAGGCCCCGTAGCGTCAAAAATTATGTTCACGCACCCTTCGTCATAACCAGCGTGGTCATAGACATCCATATACGGGAAATTAGGCTCCAGCTCCGATGCTAAAGGCACAAGTTCTTCGTGTGACGTCCACTGATAGTAATTCAGCATAAAACCTCACAAGTACAAATGATATGTCACATCCACTTTTGGATGATATTTCATGTTGCGACATCTCACACATGGACACTTAATTTTGGTATAGTCCATATACTGAGGGAGCGTCTTAGCGAACTGCAGGAATTGCTTTACCCCATGTATAAATTCATCCCTCACACCGCACATGTCATCAGGATGACGATTATATATCCACGAACGATGCCGTAGATAGTAATTCATATCCATTTGACAATAATTCTACAAAGATAGATATATAGAAGCATGAAAAATATGGGGTTCATGCGGGTCATAATTTGCCGCATAAGTACTTTGGGCCAAACTGGTCCGTATAAAGGAGAGCCGCATGACAGATTCAGCACCCTATGCAGCCCGTCTGTAACTAGACTGATTCGAGCTGCAGAAGAAAGATATGCGGCCAAGTTGGTCACTCCGCATGACAAAAAGATTGCTATCCGAGCCGCATAAACCTTATGCGGCTCAACCTATGCGGCCCTAAAGTCTATGAGCTTCATGTGGCCAAGAGTGACTGTAACCTAAGCCGCATGAGCTTTATGCGACCGAAAATACAGAATCTATGTGGCTCAAAAGTTCTTAAGCTTCATGCGGACTAAGGAAGACTACGACCTAAGCCGCATGAGTCTTATGCGGCCCAACATGGCCAAAAACTGAGAGACTCATGCGGCTCAAAATAATTCCTATCCTGCGATAGGACACGTGGCAGGCTGACCAAGTCTCAACCACCCAGATTTGCTGTAACAAAATCCCTACAAATCGCTAGCTGGCGGCCAAAGAGAGGGTGTTTACATGCTGATTAGCCACGTGGCCACGGGCCACCTATGCGGCTCAAAACACATACCACTATAAATAGCAGGGTGCCATACCCCTGCAAAAGGCTGGCAACCTTCGAAAGGCAATTTCTTCAAGAGCTAAAGACTGCGTCGGATAGTCCAAGGAGTAAGGCAGAGTTGATACACTTTCTCGAGTCTCCACCGTTACCCCCCCAGAATCAAAAACTAAACAATTGTACTTAGATTGTTTCCTAGGATTTCTTTCTAGACTTTTCATTGTACAAGCAAGTTTCCAATCAATTTCAGTGTTTCTGTAATACCTATTTTTGATATTTAATGGCAAACACGATGGCGACTCTGCTGGGGACGTCTTTCTCCTCTGATGAGAAGCTGGTGATGCAATCCGACGTATCCAAGCTCGGCTCTACGTAGAAAATGCTTGTGGTTCGTTTTGACAAACAAGCCTTCGAAGAAATGCTCTCTGAAGGGAGCGCCAGCCCATCACAAAAGCGAGCCAACCCAAAAAGAACTAACAGGACGTCGGCGCACGAAATTGCTGCCCCCGACAAAGTTCTCGAAGAAGCTCCTTCTGCGGCCCAAGACGGTGATCGAAGCTCTCCTGTGGCATTACTTCCTACCGTAGAGGACCCCATTGTCCCCAAATCCAGCAAAGAAAAATACTACGATACTGAGTTTTTGGGGGCACAAGGAAAATCCATACAGACGAAGAAGAGGCCGCATAAGAGAAATTGGCAGTCTGTCCATACGGTAGCCAACTCTGGCCGCAGACAGACAATCCATGCGGCAACCGATTCTGGCCGCATGTAGATGGCCCATACGACAGCCAACTCTAGCTGCAGGAAGACAGCCCATACGGCAACCAACTCTGGCCGCATGAAGACAGCCCATGCGGTAGCCAACTCTGGCCGCAGAAAGATGGCCCATGCGACAGCCAACTCTGGCCGCAGGAAGATGGCCCATGCGGCAGCCAATCCTGGCCATAGACAGAGTGTCTCATACGGCCCTGTCAGAAGCTCTGTATTCGACCGTCTCTCATGCGGACCCGACTCATGCGGCCCATTGAGAATGTAGAATATTCCAATCAGGACTCTTCTTACCATGCGCCTTAAGGTGCTAAGTTGAGGAAGTCCAGGACAGTGCGGGCCCAACAAGCCCAGTCAACTGTCCAAGCTACAGACCGTCAGCGGGCACCGTTAACTGTTTTATGGGCTCCTGATAGAATGTTGTATAGAACTACCCGCGTCCAGACCCCCAGGGCTAACGGACAGGATGGGTCTTTAAAGTCTCCCTCCAACGATCGAGAGCAAGTACTTTTACTAGCCTCGGATCAGGGAGCAAACATGTTACCTATGTACTTGTGTGCTCGGGATACCCGAGTCCATAAGTTTGGTGCAAAGGTAGATCAACCTGCTATCGACTTGCGTGAGGTGATCACTCACAAACGCAAAGAGGCAACCTTGGCATGCGATGAGTCCCTCTCGGGACGTCATTGCACCCAAGTCATCATCAACTGCTGCTGCGACAAATCGACAGCACCTGAAGATTGACAGTCCATTTTTCAAAGACTGCAGTAGCCAGCACCTGTCCGACAACAGCTTAAGAAACAGGTGCAAATTTTGGGAGACGAGGAGTTTTCTTTCGCCTCCTGTAATTCAACTCAAAAGGTTCCTCCCGGCAAGGGGAAAAAGAAGACAGGCTCTTCCAGCCCGACAATCTCAGCCAGCACTGCAAGAAAACTCTCATCTGGAGGGTTGCTGTCGACAGCCACATGGGGTGTCTATTTAGGCACTCGATCCAGAAAGAAGCTTCCATCACCTAGGGGTGGACATTTGGCCTCCTTGGGAGTAGATGAAGCTGGAGGTAGCTGTCCCCTCAATATATGCGACAACCCGGTATACCAGGAGTATACACAGGGGGTGGAGATTCTCCAGAACTACACTACAGTCTTGGACTTCCCTGAGGGTGACCACCCTTGCCAAGACGATGCGGCTTCCTGCACAGGGGGTAGTACCCCTTCCGAGTCCGAGAAAGATGACATTCCGATATTTTTCGATGATTTTTCTGTACGAGAATACGACACAGAGAGAACCTCTGCTACGGTCTCTTCCACCTCTACCTATATATGGACAGTCTTTATGGCTGATGATGATCGTGAGGCGCCCACTGACCGACAACGTCTAGAAGTACTTGAAGCCATGCTCTTGTCCTTGGTCAAGTTAGTAGACGAAATCAAAGCTGCCTTGCCAACTCAACCAGCTAGGATGCTCGAACAAACAAGCTTGGGACCTGCAGTCAACGCAGACTCCAATACGACCGCCCCTCCTTTGGGTGATGATCCTTTAGGAACATCCGTTCCTTCAGCTATAGATGAAGCTAAGGAGGCAAGGATGGAAGTCCAGGAGCTTCGAGCAATGTTCAATGCTCGAGACTCCTCTCGGGACCTCAGAATACGGCAGCCGTATCCTATCGCATGGAGAGATATGCCTTTTCCACCACGGTACAAGCCGTTTCATATCGATTCGTATGACGGGAAGACCTCTGCTAGTCGGTATATGACTTACTTTGAGGTCACAACCGACCACTTGTCGTATAGTAATGCCATCCTCACATGATTATTCATCGGAGCATTAGAGGAGATTGTGTTCGACTGGTACCACAACCTTTCCAACAACTGCATCTATTCTTTTGACGACTTCAAGCACATGTTCCTGGAGAGGTTATACGAAGTGGAGCATGATATGACAATGTCATCTCTTATGGACGTCGTTCAAGGAGAGAGGGAGCGAACAAGGAACTATATTGAGTGGTTCTGCCAAACCATAATGAGATTGCCCCAAGACAATCCCGAGAGCTCCTTGATTGAAATCTGCCAGAAGAAGTTGCTCCCCGCAATTAGCCTCTAGATGGGCGACGATCAGTTCAGGGATTGGACGACCTTCATCATAAGTGCTACCAATACGAAGGCAAAATTGAAGAAGGCTCGCCAGTTGGGATTACACATCCCAGATGGAGAGGATAAGGACAAACGTCCTGGTTCTACCTCCAGTAACAACAACAGTGGCGGCACCTCCAACCGGGACAATAAAGGCAAACAGGCTATGGTCGCCGATGCAACCAAGAAGCCTGAACAAAAATAGGCGAAAGGTCAATGGCCCAACGTGAATTACTCATTTAAAGATAGTCATGTCAAACCTATCTTCAATATGCTCTTGCAAGGGGGTAGGATCCAGCTCCCTCCACCGAGGTGCGAGCCCCGAGCAGCAGAAATGGAGGACCCAAAATATTATCACTTCTACCGCTATGTCCATCATTCCACTCATGACTGCTTCCAATTAAAGCAGTACATCCAGAGTCTTATCAACTCCAAAGCTCTGTCAATAGACTTTGAAGAGGTTATCGTGGCGGCAAACATGGTGTCAATTCAGTTCGGCGACTTCTCTCCAATAAGTACTCAAGATGGGGTAATACCCGTCCTTCGGGCGACGATAGAGGTTACCAATTTTCCACCCGTCCGGAACCAGATATCTGGACTGGTACCTCTGACCACTGCACGAGGAGAGATCATGTGGGTGCACCCGGACTTAGTACCCGAAGTTACCCAAGAGGTGTCATCTCCTACCAATAAGAAGAAGGACAGGAAGTCTAGATCCTGCCCTAGAATTTCAACCGAAGCTGAGGAAGCGGCAGCCGTTGTTACTTGGTCTGGAGCACAAGTCCAGCCCACACTGGGTAGTTCAGTCGAAGATCCTCAGCCGACAACATTGCCTGCCTCTGATGTTCCAAGGCCGCCTCAGCCTCCATCGGTAGATAAGTCCAAGCCAAAGAAAACCGGCTTCGACAGGCCACTCTGTAATGATGCACCTCAGGGGCTGGAGAGACCTTACAACTTAGACATATTAGCACAATTGACTAATATGCCAGCAAAGTTGTCGTTATACAAGCTCCTAAGGCTCTCCAAGGATCTTTGTGTCGTATTGAGCGAAGCACTCCAAAATGCTGATACCTACTTAGCCCAGGTTAAGCCTCCAGGGGAAGACCCGTCAGCAGATCTACAGGGCAGCAATGGCATAGATGCAATATCCAATATCATATTTACTCCATAGGACATGTTGATCAAGTCCAACTTACATGATCGCCTCTTGTACTACACTGGATACATAGGCGACATCAAGGTGGATCAGATGCATATCGACCCTGGCTTGTCAATAAACATCATCTCGAAAAGCTTGCTCCAACTTCTTGGCATCCTTATGCACCGGCTGGTGGCGACCAACACTGCCATTAGCGGTTTCAATTCGGGAAGGAGCTATCCCCTAAGGAAGATCCGATTGAAATGTCAGATTGGTGACCTAAAGATGGAGGTTACCTGCTACGTCATAGATGCAGACACCTCCTACAATATCCTCCTGGGATGTCCGTGGATACATGGCTATATGATCTTGCCATCCACCCTTCACCTGGACGGCTTCGTGAAGACTGAATTCGCCGACATCGATCCCTTCAAAGGGGTTGGGTCTTATTATTCTTCGAAGGCTTGTCTATATGAAGAATCCAAGAGGTACATAACTGACGAACCAACGGTCATCACAGGGCCAGAGAAACCCTTGAGAATTCATCTCTAGGCCCGTAAACCGGGCAAAGCTGCACCCGTTGTCGCAACTTTGCATAAAGAGGTGCCCGGTTCTCTCGTCCAAGCTGCACAGTCAGAACCAATGGTCGTCCGACTCCCAAAGCTAAGAGCCAAAACCCGTCATAACGCCGATGGTGATCCGATTACCAAAATCCACTCAAAGACAACCGGAAGACACAAAGTCCCTTGCCGAGCCATTTGTCATCCGTCTTTCCAAGACGAACTGGCAACCAAGTGTCGATCCAACACCCTCAGGCAAGTCAATACCACAAGTTGAACCCTTGGTAGTCAAGTTGCCCAAGATAGCATCCCGACCTCTAAGATCACAGGGGGTAGCCGAAGAGGACGTAGAACTCGCCAAATACCTGGTTACACAGGTAGATAGTCCCTCTCCTGATGATGTAATCCCTGTGGACAAAATTCCTTATTTCATCAATAAGAGGCTGCCGTTAGACTATTCTGAGTATGATAAGCTTAATCTAATGTATGTTGCACAAGACTGTCCAGATGTTAGCCTGTACGCACAGGTGACAACCGTCCATATCCCAAATCAGCTTGCTCCCATTAAAGGCGCTTACTTCCTGGTCCCAGACAGAAGAGGATGGGATCACACGATCATCTTTGGTCGAAAAGAAGGTCCTTAATCTTTTACGCCATAAGAGTTCGATCTCGGACCCGACGTTGGAGGATTACCACTCTACCTGTATAGTCCTCAAGCCAAATACTTCATACAAAAGCAGGGGTACGACATTGAGGCTACCCCGGGTCTTAATCACGGCAGCGGTCGGCGATTGCCTCTACAGCCGTCGGCACCGGCTGGGAAACCTCAGGAATATCATCACAAATCCAAATACGGCCTCGGGTATGTTACACCAGCAACAACACCCGAAAGTTCCGATAAAGAATGCGAGTGACACTCTCATTCATCCGAGTCACCCACTTACGACTCCGATAGCAGCATTGGAGATATATTCAGACATACATTATTTGTCAACATGATATCCGCTGATATTGAAGAGGGAGACGAAGACCTAGTCGAACCGCTTGAGTTGGAGCCATGGGTCCAACAGCTGGATGCACAATAGGAGAAGCGCTTCGAGCTACGAGACCCTCCCACTGAAGACGAGGTCATGCAAGTTAACTTCGATGATGAATCCTCTCCAAAGCCAATCTTCGTCAGTAAAAGCAAGACAGACGGTGAGCGGGAGTCGTTGTTACAACTCGTCAGAGAATACATCGACGTCTTTGCCTGGAGCTATGAAGACATGCCAGGGCTAAATCCCGAGATCGTACTTCATAAGCTTAACATTTATTCAGACGCAAAATCAGTCAAACAACAGCAGCGACGGTTTCGTCCGGACATCATGAACTCCATTGAAGCAGAAGTAAACAATCTTATAGCTAGCAATTTCATCCGTAAAGAGCAGCACCCAGACTGGGTAGCCAACATAGTACCAGTCATCAAAAAGAATGGAAAGATCCGAATTTGCATCGACTTCCACAATCTGAATGCGGCATGCCCTAAGGATGAATTCTCTCTTCCGATCACCGACATAATGATCGATAATACGTGTGGCTTCGAGGGCATATCCTTTATGGATGTCTTTTCAGGATACAATCAAATCAAAATGTCTCCTGATGATGAGAAGCATACGTCATTTCGAACACCGATCGACGTGTATTGTTATACGATCATACCCTTCGGACTAAAGAATGTCGGTGCTACATATCAACGTGCTATGAGCGTCATCTTCAGAGATCATTTGTGCAAGACAGTGGAGTATTACGTTGACGACATCGCCATCAAAAGCCGCTCCAAAAATGATCACTTACATGATTTGAGAACAGTGTTCGACCTCATGCGAGCGCACAATCTGAAGATAAATCCCACCAAGTCTTTCCTGGGCGTGTCTAGTGGAAAGTTCTTGGGCTTTGTCATTACTTCCCGGGGCATTCACATAGACCCCGATAAAACAAAAGCAATCTTGGAGATGAATCCACCAAGGAACCTCCGTGAACTCCACAACCTTCAGGAAAGACTAGCCAACATCAGGAGGTTCATATCTAACCTCTCAGGGCGATGTCAACCCATCACTCAACTCACGAGGAAAGGTGTCTCTTTCGTATGGAACGAGGAATGTCAGCGTGCCTTTGACAACATTAAGGAATACCTGACGAATCCGACAGTTCTAGTAGCCCCGATCGCCGGAAAGCCCTTTCTGCTCTATGTACGGGCGATAGAACACTCCTTCGGTTCTTTGCTAGCACAAAATAATGACGCGGGACATGAACAAGCTATTTACTATCTCAGTCGGATGATGGTAGGACCGAAACATAGTTACACCACCATGGAGAAGGAGTGCCTTGCCCTAGTATTCACCATTCGGAAAACACGACACTATGTGACAGGGAAGACCATCCATGTTGTCTCACGAGTTAATTCTCTCTGGGTTCTCATGACCAAACCTGGCGTACTCAGTTCTCGGCTAGCCACCTGGGAGATACTGTTATCCCCCTACGACATGGTTTTTGTTCCACAAAAGACTGTCAAAGGTCAATCCCTGGCCGACTTCTTAGCAGCCCATCCAGGCTCAGAAATAGCCAAAATTTATGAAGAAATCCCCGATGAAGTGGTCTCCTCAAACATGACTTCACATGATACCGTTTGACGAATGTTCTTTGACGGTGCTTCAAGAACGGGGCTACAAGGTGATATCGTCACTGGAGTCGGGGTGGTATTAATTTCTCCCTCTGGACTAGTGGTCAATCGGGCGTATTCTCTTATAGAATCCTATTCAAACAACGTAGTCGAATATAACGCTCTAGTCATCGGACTCAAACTCGTAAAAGAAGTGGGAATCAAGTATCCGGAAGCGTATGACGACTCGTAGTTGGTTGTTAACCAGATCCGAGGCTCATACGAGGTTCGTAACGAAGACCTGATTTCCTACTATTAGACAACAATTGCCATCATTGCAACCTTAGAAGGGTTCTTTTTAGAGCATGTTCTTAGGCTCCAAAATATCGAAGCCAATGCCCTAGCAGGCCTCGCCGCTTCCTTGGCACTTCCAAATGATACTCATCATCTAGTCGACGTGATAGGCCATGAGCTGGTCTGTCCCAAGAATAATGTTCAACTGGATACGAGTTACTCCACCTAGATAACCAACGACATACAAGACTGGAGACGCCCGCTCATCCACTTTGTAGTCTATGAAATTCTGCCAGAGAATGTGAAGGAAGCAACTTCAATTAGAAGACACTCTCTCAGATTCTTCTATGATACGGAGACAAAACTGTTATATCGACGATCCTACGATGGGCTACTATTAAGATGTTTGTCAAATGCAGAAGCCAAAGAAGTCTTACGCGAGGCTCACGATGGTGCTTGCGGGGCTCACCAACCTGGCCCAAAATTATAAGATCGTCTCTGTCGGATGGGTTATTACTGGCCCACAATGGTAGCAGATGCACGTAATTAGGCAAATAAGTGTAAGGCTTGCCAGATCCACGCAGAATTCATACATTTGCCATCCAAATTCTTGTACCCAACAGTGGCCTCTTGGCCATTTGAAGCATGGAGAATGGACATCATTGGGCCAATCACCCCACCGTCGTCTAGGGGGCATCCGTTCATACTTGGTATCACTGATTACTTTTCCAAATAGGCAAAAGTTATTTCGCTTGCAGAGGTGAAGACATCAAACGTGATTAGCTTCATAAAATATCACATCATCTACCATTTTGGACTGCCCTGTCGGATTATTCACAACAATGGTCACAGTTTGTAAGCCATGCTTTCTATCGATTTTGTGACAAGAATCGGATTCAGAACATGGCTTCGATGGCATATAACCCATCGGCTAATGGTCTGGCTGAAGCTTTCAACAAAACCATAATCAAGCTCCTCAAAAAGTTCGTGTCTTCAAACAAACGCGACTGGAATAAAAAGCTTGATGAGTGCTTATGGGCGTATCGTACTACGATTCGGACGGCTACAGAAAATACACCATTCTTCTTGGTTTACGGGAGCGAGGGAGTTCTCCCATTGGAGACTCAGATTCCCTCGCTTCGCGTGGCCCTTACTTACCGATTGACATCGGATGACAACCACCACCGAAGGCTACAAGAACTGGAAGCCTTAGACGAGAAGCGTTTACAAGCTCAGCAAAGCATAGAGCTCTACCAAGCGCGCATCTCTCGGGCTTTCAACAAGAAAGTCAAGCAGAGAAAATTCCAAGTCGACGATCTCGTCTTGGCCATTTGCCGACCAATGGTCATGACTCACAAGACACCCAGCATATTCCAGCCTAAATGGGAGGGTCCATTCATCATCGAGACTGTATTCTCCAATGACGCATACCGGCTCGCAAAGCAGAATGGGGACTTGCTCATGATGCCCATAAACGACAAATTCCTAAAAAAATCCTATGTTTAAAAATATCCCCATACTATCTAGAGTGTCGAGTTATGTACATCAGGTACCTCTGAACTTATACTCTGTTCCCTCCAAGGGGACTCACATTGCATCTCTCCGAGTGACAAGTCACGTATATTAATACCTCAGAACATTCGCTCTGATATTTCGATTATCATATATCACGTCCATATTACCTCTGATATAGACAATCTTCTAGCTTAACACATGTACCTAACTCGGGATAAAAGACATGGTGTTAAGACCATAAAACCTATCACGTCCATATTACCTCTGTTGGGTTTTGTCTCGAATCTATTACTCGCACCACCAGTACGCAGAAGGGTAATAGGTCCACCAAAAATCATTCCTGATTATCGTGTGTCACGTCCATATTACCTCTAATACCGATAGTCTTTCGACTTAACACCTATGCCCAACCCGGGATAAAAGACATGGTGTTAAGACCACAAAACATGTCACGTCCATATTACCTCTGTTAGGTTTTGTTTTAAAATTTATTACCCGTACCGCCAGTGCGTAGAAGGGTAATAGGTCCACAAAGTTGTTCTAATCTATTACTCGCACCACCAGTACGTAGAAGGGTAATAGGTCCATAAAACTTATCCTAATATATTACTCGCACCATCGGTGTACCAAAGAGTAGTAGGTCCACAAAATATCATTCAAATCTATTTACTCGTATTTTCAGATGTACAAAAGCACAATAGGTCCAAAAAAGTCCCCCAGTGGGATGTCCTTTATCAAACACAAAAAGACCCCAGTGGGATGTCCTTTATCGCTTACTGCAGGCGTGCAGCAGTGTAACTAATCGTCGTACTACCACGACTTCGCACAAATACGAATCTTGACCTGCATGGGCTACCACTAAAAACGTGTCACGACCCGCAACCGAGGTAGGGGCACGAGTACGTGGTTACGTCCAGCCTATATCGCAAAATCGACAGTAGAACGCTGTATAGGTCGTCTATAAATACTACAACTAGACAAAATATAAGGGTACCTATCATCTCCGCACGGAGGTATAATATGGCATAACTCAATCACAAGACAAACTAGGATAGATAGCACGAAATTGAGATATGATAGAAGAAAAAACTGGAAAAGAGTTCAAGATCCAACACAAGCTCAGAGATATAAACACATCACAGAAACTCAAAATATAATATAAAAATTATAGTCTGAAAGCACTAGCTAGATCGTAGTCCAGGCAAGCCTACCTAAGCTATACTAGTCAAGGGGTGCAACATCTAGTGTCTCCGCTGCTAGGTCAAAGTCCTGGCCTAGGTCTCAATCTGCCCCGACCCTATAGTAGGTCGAGCAGTCAGCCTCGGAATCATCTGTAATATATCAACGGTATCCTGTCAGGAAAATGAGCATGTACAACGCCGAAAGCAGTTCTAATATATCGACATATTCCATAAGAGACAGGTATAATGAAATACCAGACAAAATCAACAAGAAATATATAACAGGATGTGAGTACTGAATATCATAACATGGTGAAAAAATTACTGAATGTAGAAATGAGTAGGATATATGATGTAATAAAGTAAATATAAAATATGCCATGAATTATTAGAGCTTATGTGATCGTCTTGGAAAACCAGACAGGCTACCCACTTGGCCCGACAATCACAAAAAAATCTCTGGAAAGGGTTATGCCAGCCAACCTGGATAACGAGTACAAAGAATAAGATCTCGCTACACCCTACGTGAAGTGAGGGTGGCACAAGCACAAGAATATAGTGACAGGGTGGCTTGATCACATAGTCCCTAATAATTCTCCATTCTCGAGTAGTATAATGGATCCGAACATGGTACGTCATGACACGAGATTCCCTAAGAGGGTAGCTACTCCCTCTCAGGAATCGATGTCTACACAAGTACAAGGAACAAGGGATGCATGTACTGATATACCAAGAAAGTCCATGAATAACATCTCATGACAGGATCCGACATATACTAGTCGGTGAACCATCGTGCCAGGAATCAAGCAAGATACTACAACTGAATCGGATATAGAAACTATCAACACATCAAACTAATATCAAAGAATGTACTCGCCTGTGGTCCTGAGCTGATACGGTGAACAGTTGCTCAGAGTAATCACAGACCTAAAGATGAGATACCGTGAGTCAAAACAGGGTTTAGTAATGAAAGGAATGCTAATCAAGTTATGACATACAAGTCTAAGTCAAAACTAGGTCAAACTAGGTCACACAGAGTCACACTAGAACAAACAAGGTCACAGAAAGTCAAACCAAGTCAAACTAGGTTAATCTGCGTCAATCTGGGTCAAGGGTTGACTTATAGTTAACTTTTGGTCAACTGGTCAACTCTGGTCAGCTCTGTTCAACTCTAGGTCAATCCTAGGTCAAACTAGGCAAATGTTGACTAACAGTTTACTTTCAGTCAACTGGTCAACTCTGGTTTGGTTTTGGGTCAATTCTAGGTAAAGTGTTGACTCGTAGTTGACTTTGGTAAAAAATTCAACTCTTGGTCAATGGGGGTCAAAACTAGACTAAACTACCCTTATCTAAACATTACCTACCAGGACAACATATTTCTAACCCCATCTTAACAATCAAAACCCCATCTTAGACTTTACCCCAAAATCTTACTTTTACCCTTTACAAGGTATTCCCAATACCTTGCCCCAATACCTAGGCAACCCATCCTAACCTTGGTATAGTAACCTAGGCTTCTTAGGGTAGCTAGACACTAACCTATCTACTCATTACCAACCCCCATCTCTCAATATCTTGGACATCAAACCCATCTTATGACATATCTTAGTTTAGGCAATTACCTTAGAGTATACCTTGGTATCAAGATACCATGATACCTCCTAACCACACTCAAAATCCTAATGCATCTAACCCTCTAGTATCTTATAGTATCACACTCATTCTAACATCTAACTAATCTAATCATAACCACAACTAACTCTCTAACATATCTATCTCCCTAATATATCTAACATCCTACACAAAACATTCTAACACACTCATAAGCACTCACTACTAGAACCCACACTAACAACTCTTCTAATTCACTCACTAAGGCCACTAACCCATACTCTGTAGTGCCCCATCCCGCTCAGTCAATCGGAGGAATCGAAATGCCGACAGTGTTCGGACTTAGCCTTGCAACGGCTGCTCGAAGACATCGCTCGGTCGAGGCGATCGCTCATTCAGGTGGGGTAGTTTCGGTGAACATACCTCATCTTTGCCTTCACATAATAAATCATATGTTTTTAACTTGCAAAAGTAGGCTTGATAACAAAAGAGACGAATCCATATAGCTAAGGGAATAATCCCGATAGGTCAAATTGAGTTAGAATATGGAAAGGTCCAACGGTCGGTTTAGAGTTGGTGCACGACGTGCTTTGAAAATGACACTCGATCCTTCATCCTGTGGCTTAGGAGAAGAAAAGTTGGTTTGAGTTGGCGAAGTTATCAACGTAGCCTAGGTCATAGGCATCGCCCGCATGAATGCTTCAAAAAGCATGCACGATCCCATCGTCCAAGGCTTGGCATAGCCTTGGCTGCACATGAGTTAAGTTGCGCTGAACGGCTTGTAACATAAGTCTAGGCACCCAAATAATTTGGTCGTTCGAAGTCGAACACGTCCACGGCACGTTCCGTCAAGGTAAAGCTTGACGCGGCCCTTGCTCGTCAAGTTGTTACAAATTTAAGTTAGGCAAGTTATGTTAGGCTATCGGAGTAGTAGCAAGCACGGTCCTACGAGTTCCACGGCTGGGTGTATCCATATAGTCTTACGGTATCAAAGCCCGTCATATAGAGTATGTCTTGGACAGTGGTGTCACATAGAGTTCAAGTTGGTTGCACGATGTCACGGACTTAGTATTTTATGGCATGGGCCACGATTGAATCAATGAGTTTAGAAAAGTGCTTCAAATAGTTGTTCTTGAGTTAAATGAAATGAGAGGGCAAGAAAGAAGAATGCTCGCGACTATAGGTCGTCGAGGCGGTCTCAGATTTGAAAAGTATTGACCTTGGCCCTGAAAGAGATGGTAACACTAGAAGTAGCATGACTGTATGAGACGTCAGTTTGAGTCGAGTCTTGCATGGTCATGGACAACTTGTCGATAAGGTGGGTCGTTTTCCTGTACGGCAACCCGACGGCCATGGGACCGTTGCGGCCATGATTGGAAACGAGTAATTAGCTGTGCTGGGCACGGGTTAGGCGGGAACTTGCAGTGGGACTAGCTACTCGCGCTGAAAGGGCACCCGTCTAACAAAAGCTAGAGGAGTCCACGATGGCTCTGGGAGTCAGTGACCAATTCATATAAATGAGTCGGCACGGGCGGCAATCCGCGTGTGTGCCTTTGGATTGAGTTGAGTTGTTGAATGTGTGTACAGTTAGAACACAAATGTTTGGGCCTAAGAATGGCTACAACATAGGCGACATGCTTTGGCACGAGATGTGGCGTCGAGTCTCAAGTGTTGACTTGTGAGTTGTATAAGTTGGGTTTGAGTTGTTCGAGTTTAAGTCAGGAATCGCCGCAAGGCAAGTTGGTTAAGTGACACTAAGTTCACAAGTCTCGTTTGGGTCAGTTGGTGATCAAAGTAGCAGGATCGCGAGGCGGCAATATGGTTAAGTCTCACTGAGTTGCGAGGCATGGCCTCAGCAAGGGTTTGTAGCACGGTTATATGAAAATGGATTCTATCGTGTAGTTGCATCTCTAATTTGGACCGTAAGGCAAACACGACTTGATAAGTTAACGTTGTTGGCACGAGAAGGGTCTATAGGTGAAGTATGAGTTAACGTTGTTGTTGTAAGCACGGGATGGTCTAGAGACACGAAATAGGCCAAGGCATCGGTCCTAAAATATTCCTATGGTAAGAGTAGAAAGACAATCAAAAGGGTTATGTTGCACAAAGTGGATGAACGTGTCAATTTTATATGGGTGGGCGAGGAGCTCATTCCACCAGTACAGTTGAGTACTGACACCCACATAGTTTTAATATGCAGGCACAGGTAGAAGCTCGTGGCACAGAGCTCGCTTGGATGCGTCGAGGCACGGAGTTCTTTGGCGATTCGAAGCGTGCGGCCACATGGAGTAAAGACTTATACGGGACATAATGTATGGACATCGCCTTCCAAAGCATCCGCTGGCTCAAGACATGTATTGAGAGATGAGAGAGAGCTGAGTGACTTGTAATAGGAGATGAGTGAGCTTGAGTGAGCTTGAGAGACTTGTAATCTTGGCCTTGCGCCCCACTGTAACCTTTGTTTCAATATCAATAAAAGAGTATTTTGTAATGACTTGTGTTTTGCTTCAAATTTTGATGCTATCATTCAATGTCTCTGCTTGGGACTTCTGTGCGACGACCCCGTCGCAGCCGCTGAAATCGGCCGTTATGGAACCCGCCTTGCACGAGCACAAATCTAGGCTCGTACGGCATCACGCCTTAGCGAGGACGATCGCTCCTACGGGAGCGGAGCGTGACATAATGGTATCAGAGCCCGACTTTACGTCCTTGGACTATCGATTGAATTCTTTAACTCCGTTGTTTCCGCAAACTCTGAATTGTTGCTTCTGTATGTTGATATAGTTGGTGCGCTCTCTCTCGAATGTCCCACTGGATGTCCATACAATAATTCTAAATAAATTGCAAAACATAGGAGAACAGTTTTTGACAAGAAACAAAAAGATGGTTTAAATAAGCACGGTTGGCTAAGTCGGGCTGGGCATATACACCAAAGTTACGTCGACCTTAGAAGAGTCGAGTGCAGGATTTATAATATTTCGAGTATGAAATGAGTTGGACTCAATTGAGTGAATGAGATGACTATCGATAGGGGTGCTATCGAGCGACGATAACGTCGATACGATATAAATGAGCGTGCTTGAAGTTTAAGGAAACCGTTCGGATGGAAATTTGAGGAAATAGATTGTGTATCAAATGATAAGTTGAGGATTTGTCGAATAACTTCATCCCTGAGTCTTGTATGTGATAGCCTCAGGGATGTCGGTCGTTCGATTGAGGATGCGGGGTGTCGATGAGTCTATCAGCAAGCGTCGTGTTATACAAATCCTTAGATTGAGTGTCGTTGAACAAGTTGTAGTCTTAAGATTTGATGAGTTGATTCGAACAACCTAGAAATTTATGCACACGGAACGTGTACGGGATTGAGGATTGTACGAAGTATAAAACGCGAAAATAATGGAGTAGGTTAAATTGAATCGAAGAAAAGTTAGGGTGTACGAATGGATGACTTGATTCGACAAGTAGTTAGCGTACGTGAAAAGTTTGATTCGAATGTTAGAAAATGACTATGGGGATGGGAATGGATGTTGCTCGATGATTTGAGTTAGCAAGGATTGATATGATTTAGAGAAAAATGTTGGTCGATGACTTAAGATAGGCAGATAAACAATACGCGATATTGGGTTTGAAGAAATTGATGTTGTGAATGATTCGAGGGATAATGATGAACTTGAAATTGAATGTCGAGGAGATTATCCAATCGGACAATAGCATCATTCGTACGACTCAAAATTGGTCGCAAAGAAAGATCGTCAGGTTACGCATATCGTCGATGGTATTGAGGCATATCAAAGATCGATATGCAATAACTCGGGGGTACTCTGACTCGGTGAACGACGATCGTGCAAGTGTTATTGTTCGGTTGGATGCTATACTTAAGATTTTGATATAGATGAATGTTGGATAAAAATGATTGTGTCTTGATGGTTACGCGGATATCCACAGCGTCGACATTCTTGTCTTGTGCGAGCGCAACTCCAGCCTCGCACATGCGTCGCATCGGATTTGGGGTGATCATTTCGCGTGAGTGCTGACATGGTGATTCATGTCGCAGGAATGATCAAACTCAGAAAATCAGGACACGACAACTTTGATTGTCTCGACTTGTTGACTTGATGCGAAGTTGAATTCGAGGATTTGTAGGACTTGTGATTGATGAATGAATGAAACTTAAGGATTGAGTAGCTCCAATCCACGCATCAAGAATGAATTAGTCTAGACACAAAACAAGAGTTACGTCCCGATGAGGATGATTAACCCATAGGAGCGTGTATGGTGATTCATGCCCACCGTGGATAATCAGACTCGCGTGAGATCGGAGCATGGCATATTGTTAAGTTAGATGACCTTGTGATCGAGTACATGAATTGGAATAGATGACTTAGGGAATGTAAAATTTTGCTTAGCGACGAATCGTGTCATAGCGTGTTTGATTTGAGAAGGAGCGATAGGCGAACTATATTGAACGTGTTTGAAGGGATGACTATACAAGATAGTTTGTCGACCGAGTGATATTGATATGTCAAGGAATTGGTTGAACGTGAGTTATCGTAGGATGGCTTTGCCGAATGACTCAGACCCCGTACGACGAATGTTGGGATGTGTGTAGGAAATCTATGCTCGATGTTTAGAAATCAGAGTGATACGAGCTTGGGCAGAAAACCCCATACTATCAACTTGGTTTGACCTTAGGATGGGGTCAGTGTTGATATCATTGTTTGGGAATTATGATTCCAATGCTGACAGAAAGACATCGCCTAGCAGTTAGACAAGACGTCCATGTTGCGAGAGTTAGCATCGGTGCGAATAATCTTGAGGATTGATTGGTTGGGATATTGGTATTGATGAATGGAATGATTCAGGAATATGAAAATACCACACATGAGCCTCGGCTGACATACATGTATATCAGGGACGCTTGAATATGGGCACGATCCGACTCGAGTGGTAATGGCATAATTCGCTATCACGAGGCTTGGATGAAATGCATGTATTTTGGAGATGCCTAAAATATGTGCACGATCCATACTAAGTGATACGTTGAATTCAAGTGAGACTTAAGGAGCGGAAAAGTGTCGAGGATTTTGAGATTGTAAGTTTTGAAGAAAAGATTGTGGGTAGCACGAGCGTGGCTCGAATTTGAGGAAATGCATAGGAGTAGTGTGTGCGAGAGTCCTCGAATGTTGAGTAAGGTAATAAGTCGATAAGTGTACTCAGTTAGTTTTGAGAATGAAACTTTTTCTGAGTGGTGTATGATGTAGTGCCCCGTCCCGCTCAGTCAATCAGAGGAATTGAAATGCCGACGGCGTTCGAACTTAGCCTTGCAACGGCTACTCGAAGACATCGCTCGGTCAAGGCGACCGCTCAGTCAATTAGAGTTGGTACACGGTGTGCTTTGAAAATGATACTCGATCCTTCGTCCCGTGGATTGGAAGAAGGAAAGTTGGTTGAGTAGGCAAAGTTATCAACGTAGCCTAAGTCATAGGCGTCGCCCGCGTGAATGCTTCAAAAAGCATGCTCGATCCCATCGTCTAAGGCTTGGCATAGCCTTGGCTACCCATGAGTTAAGTTGCGCTGAACGGCTTGTGACATAAGTCTAGGTACCCAAATGATTTGGTCGTTCGAAGTCGAACACGTGTACGACACGTTCTTCAAGGTAAAGCTTGACGCAGCCCTTGCTCGTCAAGTTGTTGCAAAGTTAAGTTAGGCAAGTTATGTTAGGCTATCGAAGTAGTAGCAAACACGGTCCTACGAGTTTCACGGCTGGGTGTATCCACATAGTCTTACGGTTTCAAATCCCGTCATATAGAGTATGTCTTGGGCGGTGGTGTCACATAGAGTTCAAGCTGGTTGCACGATGTCACGGACTTAGTGTTTTAAGGCACGGGCTACGGTTGAATCAATGAGTTTGGAAAAGTGCTTCAAATAGTTGTTCTTGGGTTGAATGAAACGAGAGGGCAAGAAAGAAGAATGCTCGCGACTATAGGTCGTCGAGGCGGTCTCAGATTTGAGAAGTATTGAACTTGGCCCTAAAAGAGATGGTAACACTAGAAGTAGCATGACTGTGTGAGATGTCAGTTTGAGTTGAGTCTTGCATGGTCATGGACAACTTGTCGACAAGGTGTATCGTTTCCCTGTACGGCAACCCGGCGGCCACTGGACCGTTGCGGCCGCGATTGGAAACGAGTAATTAGCTATGCTGGTCACGGGTTAGGCGGGGACTAGCAGCGGGGCTAGCTACTCGCGCTGAAAGGGCACCCGTCTAACAAAAGCTAGAGGAGTCCACGATGGCTCTGGGTGTCAGTGACCAATTCATATAAATGAGTCGGCACGGGCGGCAATCCGCGTGTGCCTTTGGATTGAGTTGAGTTGTTGAATGTGTGTACAGTTAGAACACAAATGTTTAGGCCTAAGAATGGCTACAACATAGGCGACATGCTTTGGCACGAGATGTGGCGTCGAGTCTCAAGTGTTGACATGTGAGTTGTATAAGTGGGGTTTTAGTTGTTAGAGTTTACGTCAGGAATCACCGCAAGGCAAGTTGGTTAAGTGACACTAAGTTCACAAGTCTCGATTGGGTCAGTTCACTACAACAAAAAGACCTATTAATGACACTTGATAGGTGGATTTTATGACGGCTGATAAAGAAGCGTCATCAAAGTTCGAAATACCTTTTTTCTATGACGATTTAGGCTAATTATGGACTTTTTATAATGTTTATAAAATAAAGCGTTATTAATAATTTAGAGCGGTGGCAGACTTGTAATATTTTTTAAGTTTAATTGTTGGCAAAATCCTTGCTATAGCCCGCCTCTCTCCCAAAACATTCTGGTCTTCTCCTTCTCCTCCTTTCTTCTCCCTCCTCTCCCCCAACTCCAAAACCCTAACCCTAGATCCAAAATCTTCGAGGAGGTCCTCACGCTCCTCGTCTCCCTCCAGGACAAGCTCGAGGCCGTCGCACACGCGATCGACAAAAACGCGAAGGAGGAGCATTAGGGTTCGGCTCGTCCTCTTCTCTGCGCTCTCCCTCTCCTTCATCTTCCCCATTCTCGTGCTTCTTCTCGACCCCTCTTTGTCCTATCCCTCCCAATGGTGGCTCGACGGCTCGACGGCTCAAGAGTACCACCGCCACCAATATCACCACCTCCAAGCCCTACTCCCCTCCCATTTCCCCCAAGCTGAAACTCGGCAAGCGGGGCAACGACCCCAACAGCCTCAACTCCAGCACCGAGATGCCTGCCACGCCGAAGAAGTCCGCCACCGCCGCACTCTATGGTCTCTCTCACCTCTCTCCCTATATATTTATATTTCCCTTAATTATTTGTCTATTACGAATTGCTTTTTTTGTTGTTGTGATCGGTAAAGTAAAAAAAAACCGAAGAAAAAGAAAGGATCTGAAAATGGCAGCCCCGACGAAAGCTTTTAGCGGCAATATGAAGGTCCTCCCTTCCTTTCTCCCTCTCCCTCTTTCTTTCAATCATCATCGATTGATGCTGCTTCCCCCAAAAATCTATCTCTACTTGCATATTTCTCTCAAATTAACACCAAAAAAAGAAAGAAAGAAGAATTTTACTTTTCTCGGCTGCGTCGAGTACTTAACCTAACCAAGAATTTGGGATGAATTATTTGGTCGCAATGCAAGCACTCATTCGACGTGTTGAAAAATTGTGCAGAAGGCACTTGCTGGACTCCGAAGAATCAATCTAGAGAGCCTCCGATGGTGCGTATTCGATGCGAAGGGCCAGGTTAATTTTACCCTTAGCACTTACTTACCGAGGGAAGCTGATTTATTTTTTTTATTTACCTAAAGCATAAATCCGCGGCTGCTCTTGGTCAGGTGCTCGGGAGATTGGTATCTCAAATAGCAACTGTAGTTCAAGGGAAGGATAAGCCGACCTACACCCCATATCGTGAAGACGGCGATATGTGCATCATACTCAATGCGAAAGACATTTCTGTGACAGAAAGAAAACTGACCGACGATATTTGCATTTTTATTTTCAGGCATTTGCATTTGCATTTTCATTTTCAGGCATTTGTTTTGATATGTGAATGATATGATTATTGTGAATATTAAGGTGTGACATTTGTATTTTCAGGCCAAGTTTCTCCAAGCAGCTGTTGACTGGAAGAAGAAAATTGGATTCAAAGGTATAAGTTCACTTTTAATTATTAAGAGAACATGAATTAGAAAACATGCATTTACAAGTGTTTGCTATTTTACTGGGTATTTTGGCATGCTTGTGAAGATGTATCAAAATTTACTGGGTATTTTGCTGGGTGCAAGTTTGCTTATGTGTTTTGTCTCCCTGTTTTTGTATAATAACCTCGTCGTATACATTTGTATCTATCTTCATGAGAAAGAAAGTAGAAATGACCATTATATCCTATATATGTACCCTTAGATGGCAAGTGGCGTACCACAGTTTGAGAGAATCTTACGAATGGTGGCAGCATTCTCGAGACACTCTTTAAGAACTGAAATGAAACTGGAATTTTGAGTCTACACTCATTTGTTGTTTCCGTTTCATTTGATACATTATTCTTTTCCAAAGCCAGACTTGTTCTAATAGTGAATTGGAAGGCTGTTTGAACTTGTACCTGAGTTGGTAACAGATTAGGATTTGATTATCCTGAGCATTGATCTAATTCCTATACTCTGTACTTTACCAGGGTTCCAATTCATTTTATTATTTTTATATTCGTCTATTTTTATGCTAGTGATATGGCATCCCTTCAAAACTTACACTGTTTGTGGAGCTCTTCATTGTATGCCCCAGGCCCCCCACTTCCTTTGAACATTGATTGTAAGATTTAGAACTGATACATGCTTTGAAAGGATTTGTTATAAGACATTTAACCTTCTTTTTATAACTACATGACTCCTTGCAGTTGTTTGTTGTTGTGTGCTCTACTACTGGTACAAGGCGATGATGGTGATAATGATTTTCCATATTTATACGGTTTGGCCATGAAAGAATATAATTTACCGCTACAGAAGCTATTTAATAGGCAAACTGAATTTGTAACTTAATTGTGGATAAATCTCCTCTTTGTGTGTGTTGTGTATCATGTTGAGTTTGACAAATATCCAGAACTACATGGTTGGTGCTATTTTTCGAGTCTTTTGCTTCCTTGTTTTGTTTTTTCAGGGACTCTACTGATCGAACCTAAACCTCAAGAACCTACTAAGCACCAGTAGTGTGTCACAAGTTGATTTATTTTAATTTTTAAAGTGTGATTTTATTTTTTTATTTATTTGATGTGATCTACTTATGTCAGGTATGATTGGGATGCTTCTACTACATTCTCTTTTCTCTAGAAGTATGGCCTTGCAGGTAATTCCTCATGCCATCACACTCGTACGAAGCATTACCTCAATGTAGGCATTCTGTATGTTAACTCCTTTCTCATGAAGAATTTATGCAGTTCAGCATTTGGATATTAAATATGTATTACGAATTTGAATTGTTCCCAATAAGTATCAGGCTTTTGCTACTTGTGTAAATGGAAGTATTATAATCTTGGGAGCTAATTCCTTATATTTGCTTGTTTTTATCTTTTTTATGGTTTTGCTACATGTTCTGTGGACAGTTTTGATGTGGCCAAGTTTTGATGTGGACAATTTTGGTAGTTGTAAATATATATATGTATTTGGATATTCAACGTAATGAAGATGTTGATATGTACTCTATTTTGAGAAATGTAATAAAGATGGTGTTATATAATGTTAAGTTTTTGGAATGTAATATATACTGTGTAGTATAGAGCATTATAAATATGCTAATTTGAATAGTATAAAGTGTTATAAATGTGCTGCATTGAGCCTATACATATTATCTATTCATGACGTTTTAAAATTATTCTGAATTGTGCACTATATATTAACTATTCATAATGCATTTATAGAAACTATTCATGACGGCTTTTTTATGACGCTTTTAAAAAACATTTATAGCACCCGTTTTCATAACGGTTGCTTTGAAAAAAAAGCGTCATGGTTTGTCATTAATGACGCTTTTTAGCCGTCATTAAAAGGGTTTTTTGTTGTAGTGGTTGGTGATCAAAGCAGCAGGGTCGCGAGGCGGCGATATGGTTAAGTCTCTCTGAGTTGCGAGGCATGGCCTCAGCAAGGGTTTGTAGCACGGTCACACGGAAATGGAGTCTATCGTGTAGTTGCGTCTCTAATTTGGGCCGTAAGGCAAACACGACTTGATAAGTTAACGTTGTTGGCACGAGAATGGTCTAGAGGCGAAGTATGAGTTAACGTTGTTGTTGCAAGCTTGGGATGGTCTAGAGACACGAAATAGGCAAAGGCGTCGATCCTAAAATAATCCTAAGGCAAGAGTAGAAAGACAATCAAAAGGGTTATGTTGTACAAAGTAAATGAACGTGTCAGTTTTGTATGGGTGGGTGAGGAGCTCATTCCACCAGTACAGTTGAGTACTAACACCCAAATAGTTTTCATGTACAGGCACAGGTAGAAGCTCGTGGCGCAGAGCTCGTTTGGATACGTCGAGGCACGAAGTTCCTTGGCGATTCGAAGCGTGCGGCCGCATGGAGTAAAGACTTATACGGGACATAATGTATGGACGTCGCCTTCCAAAGCATCCGCTGGCTCAAGACATGTATTGAGAGATGAGAGAGAGCTGAGTGACTTTTAATAGGAGATGAGTGAGCTTGAGTTGGCTTGAGAGACTTGTAATCTTGTCCTTGCGCCCCATTGTAACCTTTGTTTCAATATCAATAAAAGTGTTTTTTGTAATTACCTGTATTTTGCTTCAAATTTTGCTGCTATCATTCATTGTCTCTGCTTGGGACTTCTGTGCGACGACCCCGTCGCAGCCGCTGAAATCGGTCGTTATGGAACCCGCCTTGCACGAGCGCAAATCTAGGCTCGTGCCGCATCACGCCTTACTGAGGACGATCGCTCCTACAGGAGCGAGGCGTGACACACTCTATAAGGCTCAAACAAGGGTCAAATATAGAGGTATATAATGGGTATATATATGGGCATGAAGTGGGGGCTTATGGGGCTTCATATGCTACAAATTGCTGGTGTTGCTTCTGCTGCTGCTGCCTATTGCTGCTGCTGCTGCTGGGCTTTGCTGCTGCTGCTAACTGCAGCTGCCCCCTTCTCCCTCACAATCCCCCTTCCAATACTCCACTAAAACCACTCAATCTCACACAAACACCCTCATCAATACCCCTCCTAACTATGACACACACACTCCACAAAACATAATATAAAGACACCATAAGTATATATATATCAAGTCACACTCATAATTATATATGTAAACCACACCAATATATATATATATATATATATATATATATATATATATATATATTTTTTTTTTTTTTACACACACACACTCTCAATACATATATATATTAAGAACACATGAAAATAGACACACTCTCAAGTTATATAAAGAGACACCACACACACAATCATGATATAAATATCAAGACACTCTCTAATATATATACATAGACACTCACATACAAATATATATATAAGACACACACACACACATATTTATATAGACATGAATATAGAGACTCAAGAATGAAATGTAAAGACACTCAAGAACACATCTCTAACATATAAAAATCTGAGATTAAAACATGAAATAGATCATTCACACATAACAACAAACACAAGTGTGTCCAAATTTGGGGCTTTCTCACATGGACACAAGACACATCAAGGACACTCCTAAATGTCTCCAAATGGACCCAAAATGGACACAAATGGAGACACAACCATGGGGGTGGATCCTATGGGTTCAAAACATTCCTAAATGCATGAGAGTTTGATTTAGAGGGTAGATTTTACCTTCCGGGAGGTGAAATCTCAAAGAGCTCATTACGATATGGCACCGACCCGAAGTGATCTCCAAATGGACATAAACCAATGCAAACTCCTCCCAAACTTGGCTAGCACCTCCTCTTGCTTGAGTAGAGAAGAAATGGAGAAGATTGGATGGAGGAATGGGTTGATTTGGAGATAAAATCAATGGAGGTTCTTCTCAAATTTGGGGAAGAACTCAAGGAGATGAAAATGTGGCTAATGATGAAAGTGATGAGTCATTCCCTCTCCCCCTTGTGGCCGGCCCTATATGGGTAGTTTTCTCATTTTGGCAAAGTCCAAAATGCCTTCTCTTGTCCCATTTGGTTCAACTTAAGTTAGGTTTTGGTTTGGGACTAAAATAGACTAGTTTGAGTCTCTAATCAACCCAACCTTGTCATAAGAATTTAGCCTAACCATACTAACTTAAATATTGTCATTTGTGGGTCATGTCTAGCTAGTGAGTGGGTCCAACTAAAGTCGAAGCTACCCCAGGCCTCCGATACAAGTCGGTTTGAGTTGAAATTCGAACCCGACTCAAATAACCCCAAAATAATATCATAAATAATAAAATAAATCCAAAAATATTCTAAATGAAAAATGACCAACATACTCTTGTTATTGAAAACTGGGGGTGACAAATCTATCCACCTTAAAAAAATTTCGTCCTCGAAATTAAAATAAAGCAATCACAAGAAACACATGCAGAAAACAATCCCATTCAAATACCTTTAAAAAAATCAGCAATAAAAAAAATCTCTTTGAGGCACATTAAACACTTGTAAATAAAAACTGATACGTGTCCGATACGGACACAAAACCAACACAAAATTACTCCTATCAAAAGTCAAAATTAACAACCACCAATGCAATAAATATCAAAATAATTCAAAGAGGTGAAATGACCAAAATACCCTTAGGCCAGAAATGACATTAAAAATATTCTAATCACATGGTTAGGCTCTAGGTCAAGCAGTCTCTAGGATTTCACTAGCAACACGTCAAAATCATAAGTCATGGCTTTAAATAGTTTTAAAATGATTAAAAAAATTCTTTAAAATCATATCATGATTTAAATGTCAATAAATAAATGATTAAAATTACGAAAGTCAAAATTACCCTCAATTTAGAAACTGGTGCTACAAGTCTACCCTCCGTAGAAAATTCGTCCTCGAAATTAAGATGGTCGTACTTCTTCTAGAGTCTTGTCCCCAACAATCATGGTCTTAGAAGCTCATCTAAATCATGCAATTTGAAAGAATAACATACAGGATCATGGCAGACAATATCAGTCTGAGGTCTCATCTAGCTATACTAGCCATACTACAGCACAAGGCATTCACAAGGTATCAAAACATACAAGCAAGGGGTGTAACAAAATATCACAAAAGACATGCTAAAGTCTAGGTCGAAAACTCACCTCAAATTAGGTCTGGTGACTAAAACTCCCTCCTAGAAGCAGGGCCTAAATTTCCAAGGTATTTCTCATGAATCATGCTCTTGTTAGAACTCTTATTCCTTCTTTCTGATCTTACTCACCCTTATCCACTTAATCATCCCAAAATTTAAATTTCTACACCTTGTCCTAACTTGGATCCAAAATCTCTAGATGAAAGTCTATGAAATCCTCGAACTTGTTCAAATCACTGTCCTCGTATTTATTCGAAGCTAATACTACTATGTCATGCAGGAACTTATTCTTTATTATAAAATCGACCTTCATATTTCCTTCACGTACACCTTCAAATATTATTCTTCTTAAATTTTAAAACCTCCAAAAAATCTTTAAATTTTCCCATAACCTAAAATCCTTGTGTTCACTCTGTCCTCTTACCAACATCTTATTCAATTTTGGTATCATCATCGCTTCATAGTTATATTCTCTTCTCCATTTCTAAATTCCTAAATTTAGCATCACAATCTTAAGTGAAATATCTCGAGAATCAATAACCTAAAATTATTCAAGTCCATAAAACAAACCGACCTCTAATATCCTTGTTGTTTCTAAAGTACACCTACGAAATATCACTGTTCTAACCATCAATATATTCTACTATCCTTCTGGTGAGCCGGAGGGGTCACTACCTCCTGAGCAGACTAATATCCTATATGAAACTGATAGTCAAAATCAACAGAGATTTACCTATAAGGGTTACTAGTCTAATGTCAACTAGACTACCGTACCTAAGAATAAGTCCTAATACAAGCTATCAAACCATTATACTATGAAAGAGTTATAACTAATGAAGTTCTACAAAGAATTAGACTAGTTATATGAAGTTATCCCTACTCCTAAGTTAAGTGATGATGAAACAAAACAATTTTTTTTTGAAAAAGACTGAAACAAAAGGTAGAGAGAATATGTTCAAAAATCCTCCCAAGATACAATCTGATAATCATACGGTATGTCCAAATTGTCATACTCCTTCTAGGTCAAACCTGCAGCAATCAAGGTCGAGAAAATTCTATCTAAAGCATGCAAAACATGATTCCTACTGGTCGTGATATCATAGTCTCGAACAGGTCACTATACTATCTATCACATCACAATACATCCTGACAGAAACTGATGGAATCACACAACAAGATGGAAAAGAAGGACAAGAAGGACAGACCTGCTAACTCGTCACTCATAGCGTCGGTCTCCACAACCGTCAGTGTAAAAGCCCTGCCCCTCTGGGGTATATCCCTTTGATGGTGCGGGGCATGGTGCTACGCTACAGGTGGCCTAGCTCCCTCTATCTAATCCATAACTTAAGCAACATCCATGCTGATATCCTATTCCATACTAGGGTACCTTCTATATGGTATCTATTCTGCAATCTGATAATCAAACCCGTCTATTCAGAACCATGTTACCAGAATCCTCGTTACGCCAGTAAGTACAACATCGATAATCCATCGAGTCCGCAACTAAGGTATATACCTCTAGAATCATGGTATTTAAATTTTTTTGCATTGTCGCTAGCTTGGCTGCGAAAACTTTAAATTCCTACACCCGAGAAATACATCCAAAATCAGACTCTATCTCATCGCCAAACCAGCTAATATGGCTGTAGAAGACTCTAGATTCTATGACTGAGGCAACCTAGCCCATAATGTTATCCTGGTAGAAAATCAAGTCAATAATGAATACCAAGAATCAAATTTAACGATAAACAAGGAAGCAGACAAAAACAGTCAGAATCGAATTTCGAGATAGTTTATAATGAGATTCTCAATGGTCATCCCAAAAATCTTCTCAAGTAGTCCTGAATGTGATTGTGTACTCTCTCAACTAAAGTCTATTCCTTATCACTTACTGCAGGCGTGCAACAGTACAACTAATCGTCGTACTACCACGACTTCGCACAAATACGAATCTTGGCCTGCATGGGCCACCACTAAAAATGTGTCACGACCTACACCCGAGGTAGGGGCACGAGTACGTGGTTACGTCCAGCCTACGCCGCAGAATCGACGGTAGAACGCTGTATAGGTCATCTATAAATACTACAACTAGACAAAATATAAGGGTACTTGTCATCTCCATATGGAGGTATAATATGGCATAACTCAATCACAAGACAAACTAGGATAGATAGCACGAAATGGAGATATGATAGAAGGAAAAACTGGAAAAGAGTTCAAGATCCAACACAAGCTCAGAGATATAAATACATCACAGAAACTCAAAATATAATATAAAAACTACAGTCTGAAAGCACTAGCTGGATCGCAGTCCAGACAAGCCTAACTAAGCTATGCTAGTCAAGGGGTGCAACATCTAGTAGCTCTACTGCCAGGTTAAAGTCCTGGCCTAGGTCTCCATCTGCCCCGACCCCATAGTAGGTCGAGCAGTCAGCCTCAGAATCATCTGTAATATATCAACGATATCCTATCAGGAAAATGAGCAAGTACAACGCCGAAAGCAGTTCTAATATATTGACATATTCCATAAGAGACATGTATAATAAAATACAAGACAAAATCAACAGAAAATATATAATAGGATGTGAGTACTGAATATCATAACATGGTGAGAAAAGTACTGAATATAGAACTGAGTAGGATATATGATGAAATAAAGTAAATATAAAATATACCATAAATTATTGGAGCGTTATGTGATTGGCTTGGGAAACCGGACATGCTATCCACTTGGCCCGACAATCACAAGAAAATCTCTGGAAAGGGTCATGTCGGTAAACCTAGATAACGAGCACAAGGAATAAGATCTCGCCACACCCTACGTGAAGTGAGGGTGGCACAAGCACAAGAATATAGTGACACGGTGGCTTGATCACATAGCCCCTATTAATTCTCCATCCCCGAGTAGTATAATGGATCCGGACATGGTACATCATGACACAGGATTCCCTAAGAGGGTAGCTACTCTCTCTCAGGAATCGGTGTCTATACAAGTACAGGGAACAAGGGATGCATGTACTAATATACCAAAAAAGTCCAAGAATAACATCTCATGACAGGATCCGACGTATACTAGTCCGTAAACCATCGTGCCAGGAATCAAGTAAGACACTACAACTGAATCGGATATAGAAGCTATCCATACATCAAACTATCAGAGAATGTACTCGCCTGTAGTCCTGAGCTGATACGGTGAACAGATGCTCAGAGTAATCACAGACCTAAAGATGAGATACCATGAGTTAAAATAGGGTTTAGTAATAAAAGAAATGCTAATCAAGTTATGATATGCAAGTCTAAGTCAAAACTAGGTCAAACTATGTCACATAGAGTCACACTAGAACAAACATGGTCACAAGAAGTCAAACCAAGTCAAACTAGGTCAATCTGGGTTAATCTGGGTCAATGATTGACTTACAATTGACTTTTGATCAACTGGTCAACTCTGGTCAACTCTAGGTCAACCCTAGGTCAAACTAGATAAATGTTGACTAACAGTTGACTTTCAGTCAACTGGTCAACTCTGGTTTGGTTTTGGGTCAATTCTAGGTAAAGTGTTGACTCGTAGTTGACTTTGGTCAAAAAGTCAACTCTTGGTCAACGGGAGTCAAAACGAGACTAAACTACCCTTATCTAACTATTACCTACCAGACAACCTATTTCTAACCCCATCTTAACAATCAAAATTCCATCTTAGATTTTACCCCAAAATCCTACTTTTACCCTTTATAAGGTATTTCCAATACCTTGCCCCAATACCTAGGCAACCCATCCTAACCTTGGTAGACTAACCTAGGCTTCTTAGGGAGGCTAGACACTAACCTATCTAGTCATTACCAACCACCATCTCTTACTATCTTGGACATCAAATCCATCTTATGACATATCTTAGTTTAGGCAATTACCTTAGGGTATACCTTGGTATCAAGATACCATGATACCTCCTAACCACACTCAAAATCCTAATGCATCTAACCCTCTAGAATCTTAGAGTATCACACTCACTCTAACATCTAACTAATCTAATCATAACCACAACTAACTCTCTAACATATCTATCTCCCTAACATATCTACATATTTATCTCTCTAACATATCTAACATCCTACACAAAACATTCTAACACACTCACAAGCACCCACTACTAGAACCCACACTAACAACTCTTCTAACTCACTCACTAAGGCCACTAACCAACACTCTATAAGGCTCAAACAAGGGTCAAATATAGAGGTATATAAAGGATATATATATGGGCATGAAGTGGGGGCTTATGGGGCTTCATATGCGGCAAATTGCTGCTGCTGCTGCTGCGGCTGCTGCTGCTGCTGCTGCTGCGGCTGCTGCTACTGCTAACTGCAGCTGCCCCCTTCTCCCTCACAATCCCCCTTCCAATACTCCACTAAAACCCACTCAATCTCACACTAACACCCTCATCAATACCCCTCCTAACTACCACACACACACACTCCACAAAATATAATATAAAGACACCACAAGTATATATATATATATATATATATATATATATATATATATATATATATATATATATATATATATATATATATATATATATATATATATATTTTATATATATATATATATATATATATATATATATATATATATATATATATATATATATATCAAGTCACACTCATAATTATATATGTAAACCACACCAATATATATATATATATATATATATATATATATATATATATATATATATATATATATATATATATATATATATATATATATATATATATTAAACCAAAAAAAAATATATATATATATATATATTAAACCAAAGCCGGTGGACGACTCCACCCGACCTTGGCCCGGAGGCCGTGGCCACCGCCACCCAGCCACCTCCGTGGGAGGGAGGGCTCGAACCCGGCCCTCACCCCCGGTGCACAGTGGTGTTACCAGTACACCACGACTCGATGTGCATATATATATATATATATATATATATATATATATATATATATATATATATATATATATATATATATATATATATATATATATATATTTTATATATGTGTGTGTATATATATATATATATATATATATATATATATATATATATATATATATATATATATATATATATATATATATATATATATATATATATATATATATACACACACATATATAAAATATATATATATATATATATATATATATATATTTTTTATTTTTTTTTATATATGTGTGTATATATATATATATATATATATATATATATATATATATATATATATATATATATATATATATATATTTTATATATGTGTGTATATATATATATATATATATATATATATTTTATATATATATATATATATATATATATATATATATATATATATATATATATATATATATATATATGTATTGAGAGAGTGTGTGTGTGTATATATATACACACACACTCTCTCAATACATATATATATTAAGAACACATGAAAATAGACACACTCTCAAGTTATATAAAGAGACACCACACACACAATCATGATATAAATATCAAGACACTCTATAATATATATACATAGACACTCACATACAATTATATATATAAGACACACACACACATTTATATAAACATGAAAATAGAGACTCAAGAATGAAATATAAAGACACTCAAGAGCACATCTCTAACATATAAAAATCTGAGATTAAAAAATAAAATAGATCATTCACACATAGCAACAAACACAAGTGTGTCCAAATTTGGGGCTTTTCCACATGACACATCAAGGACACTCCTAAATGTCTCCAAATTGACCTAAAATGGACACAAATGGAGACACACCCATGGGGGTGGATCCTATGGGTTCAAAACATTCCTAAATGCATGAGAGTTTGATTTAGAAGGTATATTTTACCTTCCAGGAGGTGAAATCTCAAAGAGCTCCTTCTGATACGGCACCAACACGAAGGGATCTCCAAATGGACACAAACCAATGCAAACTCCTCCCAAACCCGGTTAGCACCTCCTCTTGCTTGAGTAGAGAAGAAATAGAGAAGATTGGATAGAGGAATGGGTTGATTTGGAGATAAAATTGTTTGCCATTAAAATTCTTTTATTGCAAATTTTAATACAAACAGAACAGTGTTACAATATAGGACTTAGATGTAGTCCTAGGAGTACACTTTTGTTTATCTGGGTCCCTTGTGCCGATGGAGTGAGTGGTAATGCGTTGACTCCGTTGACGATCTGACGACGGTTATCGGTTCTCTGAAGGTTTGGATTGCTCTGGGTGCTGGAGCTTACCGAGAGGATGAAGACGTTGAGTGTCTGTATCTGCCTCTCTGGTGGTGTGTTCCTTCATTTTTTGTATGTAGGATCGTTCTGTGTGTGTGTGTGAAGGAAATGATCCTTCTATTTATAGCTTTGCAGGCCAGCTGCTCATGCGCGCACGTAGGATGCGCCTGTACGCGGGGATGCCACGTGGTGATTGCTGATGGGGGCACATGGACGATGCGCCCTGATCGAGGGGTTGAATTCTTTATACTGCTGTTGTGAGCCGGCACGTAGCAGAGGAGAAGATCTTTCTGTTGCTGAAATCTTGGGTGAGTTGAGTCAAAGGACACGTGTCTTCGACTCATGGCTCGGAGATCTCAGATTTGATGGGGGGAATAATTTGGCAGGATGCGCCTAGGACTGGGCACATGAGGAGACATTGGCTCGTAACCTTTAGGAGTCATGAACCATTCGGGGCGCATGGCTTTTGAGGCACATGCAAGGCTTCAGTAGTGACTGTACTCCTGTCTTTTGAGATCAGAGAGAAGTCTGGGGTGCATGGCTTTTGAGGCGCATGCAGATTTGGGCACATGGCTGCGGAGGCACATACGAATGGTTGGGTGGCTACGTGGCAGTAGCCGTCGGAGTAAAGGTAATGATGATGCTGACGTTGCCGACGCTTCGTCTTCTGAAAAAGCTGTCAACTGTTCAGACTTTGGGAGGTGTGTTGCCAACTCTGTCAGTTCAGCATTTAATGTTTCTGACATTCGATGGACAGCTGAGTGGGCACGTCGATTGGCGTTCCACTAGGCGTATGGGGACGCATGGGGGGCGCATCCTCTGTGATGGCTTGGTACTGAAGGGCGCGTCTGTGCTGATGCGCTTAATGTTGAAGGACGCATCTGTGTGATACGCGGGCTGGCCGGTGCATCCGCTTCGTGACACGTTCTTTAATGTAGCGGCTATTACGTTCTTCGAGTGCTTTAAATAGCCATTTTTTGGCTGAATTCGAAGCGTCCGATTCATCCATTAAATGCAAATTTATTGCACGAAATTCGGAGAGCCATCCACTTGGTGCATGGGTTTGATTTGCCCGGCCTATAAATAGTGGCATGGAGAGAGGGTTTGATTCTCGTTTTCTCATGTACTTCCGACAAGAACTTGTGTACTCGAGTGCATTCTGTTGACGAAGTGCTCCCGAGGGTGAAGATGCGACGCCATGTCTTTATTGATGCACTTGAAGGTGACTGTTACATCCAAAAGTCGGAGTCGAGGGCTTCCGAGGCAGGCGGAAGGTGCCTGTTGCATCCAAAGATAGGGATGCTCGAGCCTCATCTTCGTTGTGCAGGAAGAGCCATAGATCGGAATGGCGGTGCTGCGGCTTTGGGGGCTCTCTCTTCCTTCAAAGTGGGTGTTGCCCACTCTGGTGGGTTTGAAAGCTGCTCCTTTAGCCGCAGTTTCGATTACGGTCTTCCTTCGCCTTTGGAGGCTCTTTCGAAGCCTCCCCTGGCCACAGGTTGGCTTGCGGTGCTCTTCTCTTCCTCGGCTAGAGGGTTGATTGCCACCATCATTCTGCTCAATAAATGCTTCATTTAGTCGAAGCATTTTGACGGCGGTGAGCCTGGCTGGAAGAGCGGCACATAACTGGACTGCTGAAGGGATGCACATAACTGGGATGCACATAACTGAGCTGCTGAAAAGGATGCACCTTGCTGAGGGCGCATGGTGGGACACGCCTGACTGAGGACGCATGGTGATTTCTGCACCTGCTTTAGGGTGCATGGTGATTATTGGCTGTAGACTTAGGGTCTTTTCTTTGTAGAAATTCCCCTTTGTATAATATTTTTTTAGACATGTAATAGACTTTTATATGTTAAATAAAAAGTCCTTTTTTAATGTCTATACTTGTTGTTTTTGCTGTGAAGTACTTTGTCCGAGTTCTGGCGCATATAGTCTGGCGCATGGGCTTTCTGGTCCTGAAATTCCATGCTTCTATAAGACCCCTTTCAAAGTTTTCAAAACTTTTGGATAAGTTTTGGAATACTTTGAATAAGAAGCATGGTGGTAGAGGCGTATGTCTGTCGGGGCGCATAGATACTCCGCACATCAGTGATGGGGCGCATGCTCCGCTCAGTTAATACAAATGATGACGCCTCGATAACCAAGAAAGGTTAATGATGATCTTTTTGGTTTTATTTACGGTTATCTCTTCACAGAACCCGAGGCGACGGCTGAGGTCACACTTCATCGGTTCACGCGTGCGACCAAGCCTATAAATAGGCGTGAGATGGAGAGAGAGAGAGAGTTCTTCTTCTCCTTGCTTTTGCTTTTTAGAGTTCTTTTTCACAAAAACCCTAGCTTTCTTCTCTCAAGTAATGGCTCCCAAGACTCCTCGTGGCGGTGCTGGACGAGGCAAAGGGAAAGAGCCTGTAGAGGCTGCTGTGACTGATGTTCCCCGTCCACCTGTTGAAGTCAATGCTTTCTTTTTGTAGGAGCCGCTAAAAAGGAGGCCCCGTACTCCAAAATTTGGAGGGAGCCGATCAAAGGAGATGGCGGGCTCGTCTGAAGTGCGCATCCCGCCGATTATGATGTCTTCTATTGAGGAGAATCCAGAGGATATTGTTGTCGTGGAGATTCCAGCATCCCCAGATTATGTCAGAAGGGAAGCAGAGGATGCAGCAGCTTCCGAGATGATAAAGGCCGCAGCGGGGGCCTTGGATGCCGAGGGTCCAGCAGACACAAGGCTTCCTGGTGATGAAGTGGGGTGGAGTTCGTCGTCTTCAGATGATGTCGCTCCAGAGTTGTAAGAGCCTGTTGCGGGGACAACAGATATGATTGGAACGGAGGAGAGGGTTGATTAACCTCCTTGTTATGATGAGGGGAGGTCGGTTGCATCATTGTCGAGCCCTACCCCAGACTCAGCAGCAGAAGCTGAGGTGGCTACCGATCAGGAGGTAGCGATAAATTCTGCCCCTGTAGAGGGATTTGATGAGGAGGATGAGACTCGTCTGATGGTCCTGACTTTAGGGACGAGTCAGGAGACAAGTGTTGATCCCCCCATTCTGCCAGGGGAGGTACTGGCTGCTGATAGGACGTTGGCGGTTGAAGAGGTGGCCACTGACGTCGGTGGTACTTCCGAGTTCGAGAAGGGTAAGGGTATGATAGAATCCTCGGTTGCTCCTTCCACTTGGGGTACTATCTCGATGCCTATTCTGGCTTGTTCTGTTCCCTTAGCTCCTCGGGCTAGCAGCCCGACCCCTGTTGATGAAGAGCCTATTGATGCTGAGGTTCCAGCCTCGCAAGTTGAGGTCGGCGGGTCTTCCTCCGGTCCGCTGACTAGAGCAGCTCCTCCAACTCCTGCTATGACGCCGTAGGTGCTGGCGGATGCAGATGAATATATGAAATTCATCGTCGAGGCGGTATATAAAATGCTGCAGAGGGGTGTATCTGTGGTGATGGACGCCAATGGGAGCTTTGCGATGGCAAGAACTCTGGCACTGCCTTATATCAACCTGATCCGTCTTTACCAGGGCTATGATCATATGGCCGAGATCCTGGAGGCTTCGGTGGTTGAGCTGGACCAGCGACTTTTTGAACTTCAGCGCATCTAGCGAAATGACCTCTCCGTCTTGATAGATGCGGAGAAGGAGAAGCTGATCGCCGAGATTGAGTCTTCTTACCAGGCCACTGTGAGTGTCTGAGAACGCGAAGTAGCTGAGACTGAAGCTGCAGTGGAGCGGTTATCTCATTCTACACGGGAGACAGTAGAAACGCGAGCTGTATTGGACGCTAATATTGCGGAGATTGACGCCCAGATCCGCCACCTTGAGGACCAGCAGGCCCGACTCCTATTAGACGCCGAACGTGTCCAGGCTAAGCACGTAGCATTCAAGGAGGAGGAAGCAACTTTCACTCACCGGGCTCTTGCCCTGGCTCAGCAGCGACAATAGCTTAATGAGCAGCATGAGAACAATACTTCTGCTGAGGCTGTTGAAGCGATGCGTCAAGAAGCTGAGCGTCGAGTCCTGGCGACTGTGGAGACTCGTACGGCAGACTTGACACGCCGAATTAGAGAGCTTTCAGCCAACCCTGGGGATGTTTAGGGATTGTAGCCTCTTCTTTTTGTACTTTTACAACTCTTGCTGGGGATAGTGTAGTCCTTTACTCTCTCTTTTTAGAAATAAAAAAGTACACAATTTTCTGTGATGTGTTCATTTTTGTTGTTATGAACTTTGATGATTTGTGTGGACCTATTATCTTTTGCGCACCTTGGTTTTTAGGTACAGATAATAAGTTTGAAAGAACCAACATGTTTGCTCAGAGGTAATGTGCACGTGGCAAATATGGGGTTCAAGTGGTGGAATCACCCTACTCAGAGGTGTTATGGACGTGGTAGGAATGATCCTGGGGGATACGCAGAACTACTCAGAGGTGATGTGGATGTGGAAGTTCTGCGATCAATGTACGGCAACGCAGGGGTTGTCTGTACGAGATGTTTACTCAGAGGTAATGTGGACATGGTAAACATAGTGGATAGCATAGTCTTATGGAATGTAAGATTCTTCTTTGTAGGGCGTAGGGGAACAACTCAGAGATGATGTGGATGTGGTTGTCCTTCTACTGGAGGATGCTACGGAACAGCTGGGTTCCGAAAGCGTATAATTTTGTTGGAAGGGAATTGTCTGTGAGTCCTGATGATTGGATCTACAGATCCCCTTGTGGAAGTACATGTCTGAAAGATGTCAAGAGTAGTACTTCTTTAGGAACTTGCCGTTGATGGGCATCATGAACAAGTCTCCATTAGGTTTGGCGAGGCAGTAAGCACCGTTTGAGTATACCGTCTCTATAATGAAAGGTCCTTCCCACTTGGGCTCGAACTTTCCTGGTGTCTTGTGAGTTAACACCATCGGCCTCCTGACTGCCAGAACCAGGTCACCAACTTGGAAAGTCCTCTGCTTGACCTTCTTGTTGAAAGCCTGTGATATACGGGCTTGGTAGAGTTCGATGCGTTGTTGAGCTAGGAGACGCTTTTCATCAAGTGCCTCCAGTTCCCGCAGACGACGATGTTGATTGTCTTCTTCTGTGAGTTGGTTTGTGATTGCTACGCGGAGTGAAGGTATCTGAATCTCGAGAGGCAGTACTGCTTCGCTCTCGTAGACCAGGGAGAATGGTGTGTTGCCTGTTGGGGTCCGTACTGTTGTGCGGTAGGCCCAAAGTCATTCGCCGAGCTTCTCGTCCCAGTCGCGTTTGTTAGATGACACGACTTTCTTGAGTAGCCTGATGATAGTCTTGTTAAATGCCTCTGCTAATCTGTTTGCAGCTGGATTGTAGGCGGTTGATGCCACGTTTTGAATGCGATTCTTATCACAGAATCTGCTGAAAATATGGCTGATGAACTGAGGACCGTTATCGTGAATAATCTTCTGGGGCACCCCGAAGCGGTAGATGACGTGGTGCTTGATGAAGCTGATCACTCTGGAGCTTTTTACTGCTGCTAGCGGAACTGCTTCTGCCCATTTGGAGAAGTAGTCGGTGAGCTTCTCGAAGGGCTCCGCAGGTTCCGTCGTGAGCTTCTCGAAGGGCTTCGGCCGCTTCTTCGTTGGACAAACAACGAAGGAGAAGTCCATCGTAGGAGCGCCGGTACAGTATTTTAGTGGCTGTATCGTAGTAGAATCGAAGAGAGCGTCTTCTGACTGAGACGGCTTCTTTCGGGTCTTCTGGGAGAATTTCGTAGACAGCGAAGTCGATGAACGGAAACCTCCAGTCTCGGACATTAACACCAATATTTGTCGACATGGCGTGGGCCATGTGTGAGCATAGGTTATTTTTAGGATAGACCAAGTCTCTTCCGACTACGATGACATAGTGTTGAGTCCCAAGGGGCGCTGCCAATGAGGCCGCGAGGCCAGCAGAGCGTCGGCCTCCAAGTTTTGTAGACGGGGTACATGTTCGATGAAGAACCCAGTGAAGGTTGAAATGATGTTCAATGCAACTTCGTGATAAGGGATCAGATCTTTATGGCGAACTTCGTATTGCCCTCTGATCTGGTTTACGACGAGTTTTGAGTCGCCGTAGGCTTCCAGATGATTCACTCCCAGCTGTTGCGCCAGCTGGAGTCCCATAATGAGCGCGTTGTACTCGGCAACATTGTTGGAGCACGGCTTCAAAAGGGAGTAAGCACGCTGGATGACCAGTTGATCGGGGGAGACTAACACCACCCCCACTCCTACGATGATTTGGCCTTTGGGGCCTGTTCTTGAAGCACCATCGAAAAATATCCGCCAGACGGAGCCTTCTTCGGTGACATTTGATTCTTGGACCTCATCCAGGATGTCTTCATAGAGTTTTGAGGACTCAAGGATGGGGTGTGCAGCTAAAAAGTCGGCTAGAGCTTGACACTTAACATCTTTTTGCGGAACAAACACCATGTTGTACGGTGTTAACAAGATCGCCTATGTGGCTAGCCGGTAGTTCAATGATCCTGGCTTCGTCATGAGGACTCTGAGCGGATTGACTCGAGAAATGACATGAATTGTCTGGCCCGAGACATAATGACGAGTCTTCTGGATGGTAAATACTAAAGCCAAGCACTCTTTTCAACGGGGTTGTACCGATGTTCGGCCCCGATGAGTGTTCGACTGAGGTAGTAGATTGCTTGCTCATAGCCTGTATCGCTGTTCTGAGCTAGTAGAGCGTCGAGGGAATGATCCATGGCATGGACGTAAAGGAGAAACGGTTTGCCAGCGACGGGTGCCATCAGGACTGGTGGGCTCGTCAAGTAGGCTTTGATGTCGTCGAAAGCCTTTTGTCATTCCTCCGTCCAGACGTAAGAGACTCCCTTCTTCATGAGCTGGGTGAAGGGTTGACCTTTGCCGGAGAGGTTTGCTATGAACCTCCGAATGTATGCCAGACGACCCTGTAGGCCTCGAAGTTCTCGAAGGTTCTTCAGAGGGTCCATATCAAGGATGGCTTTGGTCTTCTCGGGATCGACATGAATGCCTTTCGCCGTGATGATGAAGCCCAAGAACTTTCTGCTAGAAACCCCCAAGAAGGATTTAGCGGGGTTCATCTTGAGTTGATGCGCCCGCATGAGATCGAAGACTGTCTTGAGGTCTTGCAGGTGATCTCCTTTGAGACGGCTCTTGACTGCGATATTGTCAACATAGCATTCGACTGTCTTGCGAAGGTGCTGACGAAAAATGGTGCTCATAGCTCGTTGGTATGTCGCACCGGCGTTCTTCAAGCCGAAGGGCATCACTGTGTAACAGAAAATGCCCTTTGGAGTCCTAAATGACGTGTGTTTTACGTCATCGGGGAACATCTTGATCTGGTTGTAGCCCGAATATCCGTCCATGAAAGACATGCGCTCGAAGCCGCATGTGTTGTCGATCATCACGTGGGTGACTGGAAGCAGGAATTCGTCCTTCGGGCAAGCAGAGTTGATATGCCTAAAGTCGATACAAACTCATATCTTCCCATTCTTCTTGGTGACGGGGACGACGTTGCCTACCCAATCTGGGTGTTGTTCTTCACGGATGAAGCCGCTGGTCAAGAGCTTGTCCACCTCCTGATCGACGGCGTTCATGATGTCCGGACGGAAGCGCCGATGTTGTTGTTTGATAGGCTTGGCATCAGGTAAGATATTCAGCCTATGTATCACGATTTGGGGATCAAGTCTCGGCATATCTTCGTAGCTCCAGGCGAAGACGTCAATGTACTCTTTAGCCAGCTGGATTAAAGATTCTCGGTCCTCTCCTTTCAGTCTTTTGCTGACGAAGATGGGTTTGGAAGAAGATCCATCCCCAAGATCGATCTGCTCGACTTCGTCTTCGGTGGGAGGTTCACGTAACTCAAAACGAGACTCCCATTGTTCTCCTAGGCGTTGAGCCCAGGGTTCTTCTTCGAAGAATTCTGGCGCTTGGTGTTCGCCTTCTTCTTCTTGAGATTGTGCAGACGTCATGTTGGCTGACAGCACTCTCTTAAAGACTGAGCCAATACTGGTATCAGAGTCCCATGTTGATGCTTCAGATGAGTGAGAATGTTCTATCCCTTCTGCGTCTGAACTTTCCGGAGTTGACGGTGGCGTGACATAGCCTACCCCCCGTCGAGTTCTATTGTAGTAGTCCTGCGGCTTTCCTTTAGGAGTCGGAAGCCGGAGAGGAAGACGTCGACCTTTGCCGTAGTTCAGGCCTTTGCTGCTTTTTAGGTCGTAACCCATCTTCTGGATGAGGTACTTTGCGACGTCTGTGTACTGATAGAGTTGCATTCTGTCGGCATCTGGTTCTGGCTCGAGTGGCGGGAGGTCTTAATGACACTCAACTTTCCCGAAGATGATGGTTTCTTCGTCTCGACTACATGGTGGGACTATGTAACAGACTCCTTGAGACGGGACTACTCGATTTACATGATGGATGGTCGTTATTTGTGTTTGCAACGACCGTAGAGCGTTATCTAATGTATACATGGCATTCCAATGTGGAAGACAAGAATAATTAAAAGACACTCTATTATTGATGAAATACGAGATTTTATCCCGCGGGATTACATTGTCCAGTGAGGGGGCATCTACGTCAGTGGAGATATAATCCCTCAGCTCTTCATCTGTAAGCACTGGAGTAGGATCGAAAGAGTCCACCACAGCGTTGGTCTTGGAGTCCGAGAGGACTACGTGGGCCTTCTCTGGCGGCTGGGATGGTGGCGGCCTGCCTTTATGACGCATCTTCAGAGGTACCTCCGCTGTGCCTCCAGTGACTGGCGTCTTCCCCTGTAGTTTTGCCATGAGGGGAGCCGATGTTTGAGGTGGCTTTCCCTTGAGCCGTATCTTCAGGGGAGCTTCAGGAGCAGCTGGTGCTTTCCCGGGTAGCTTAATGCTCATGGGAGGCAACTTCTGAGGTGGTTTGCCTTTGAGTCGGATCTTCAAAGGAGCATCGGGAGTGACCTCACGCTCCATGTCCGGCTCTGCTGCCGTTTCTGCTTCGCCGTCAGCATCATTGGCTTCTTCCTCATCAGGTGACTTGTATAAGTCGGTATCGGTAAAGTAGGCTTCAATCCCTATGAAAGGGTCAATGTCTACGAACTTCGTCCGGATGACATTATTGGTGGATACATACTTCATACACTGGTGGAGCGTGGATGGCACCACCATGTACTCATGCAGCCATGGTTATCCGAGCAGGATGTTGTAGTTGACATCGGCATCCATAACGTAGCAGGTCACCTCAGTTCTGAGGTTACCGATGTGATACTTCAGCCAAATTTTGCCCAGCGGCTCACTTTTGCTGGCGTTGAAGCCACTGATTGTTGTGTTGGAGGGCGCCAGCCGGTACATTGGGATCCCCAGTGTTGAGAGCAGCATCTTCAGGATGATGCTGAGAGAAGACCCCGGATCGATCTGAATCCGCTTCACCTTGACTGAACCGATATACCCTGTATAATACAGTGGCCGGTTATGTCGGTGGCAGCTTCGTCGGGTTGGACGTTCTGTTGTGAATGCGTCTGCACAGGAAGTGCCTCTTCTGTTGAAGAAGAGACCGTGCGACAAGACTTGATCTTCCTGCCTTTAGATTTGAAGGTAGGGCGTACCTCCGGTTGAGCCACCTCGGAGACGAGGTCGGGGTGAACCCATAGGACCTCTCCTCGAGATGTGGTGAGTGGGATGAGTCCACTCACGTTGTCACGGGTAGGTGGTAAGTTAACCACCTCCATTGTCGCCTTAGGGATAGGGACGACGCCATCCTGTGTTATTGTTGGCGACAAGGTGCCGAACTGGTGTGACACCACGTTGGCCGATACCGCCTTCTCCTCGTAGTCGACGGAGATTACATCCGCATTGATCATACACTGGATGTAATTCTTGAGGACATAGCAGTCCTTGGTTGGGTGTCCGACAAACCGATGGTAGTGACAGTACCTCGGGTTGTCCACTTTCCCAACTTCGTCGGGACGCTTTGGGTCCGGCAGCTTGATCTTGTCACCCTGCTTCAGTATCTCAAAGAGTTGCAGGGTGTCTTCGTCGTTGAACGAATAAATCTCCTTTGGCCTTGGTGCAAGTGGAGGCTTCTGAGTAGGTGCCGACGCACCTTTTGAGGCATTGACAGTAAATGCCTGTTTCCCTTTTGTCTCCCGTCCGGGGTTGTTAGCTGCAGGCCGTTTCCCCTTGTCATCAAAGGCGGGAAAGCTGACTCCCAGAAGACGTACATTGGCCGTCTTCTTTTCTGCGGCTTCGGCTTCAATGATCAAGGAACTCCAGTCGGGAGGAGGAGTGGAGTTGAGCTAGAGTTTGACTGCAGGCAGCATGTTCATGCTGCAGGAGGAGAGGAGCGCATGTTCTGGCATGCCCGGAGGTAGTCTGAAGCAGGCTTGTCGGAAGCGTTCGATGAACACCCGAACCGTTTCTTTCTCCTTCTGGCGTATCTCTATGAGGGACGCCATCGTCATGTCCTTCCCGCCGTCGTAGAAGCGGTCAAGGAAGAGGTGCATGAGGTCGTCGAAGGAAGATATGAAATTGTCGGAGAGGCTGTAGTACCAGTCGTACGCCACTCCCTTCAGTGCCCCGACAAATATACTAGTAAGTAGCGCGTCCTCCTTCGGAAGATGTCCCGTCTGAGACTGAAAGTACGTCAGGTAGCGACGCGGAGAGTCCTTCCCGTCATACGGTGTCAGTATTTGTGGTTTATACTTTGGAGGATAAACCACCTTGTTCCACTCGAGGGGATAAGGCTGGGGGATGCCCATCTTTTGGCGCTCCTCTTGTCTCGTCTTGGACTCAAAGAGCTCGCGCAAGTCTCTGATCATCTCGACCACGTCCTCTGTGGAGCTGGGAGTCGGGGAAGGTGGTACCACCTGATGTTGAGCATTTGAGGGCTCTGACGTCCGAGGTGCTTCTCGGCGATCTGTGTCCGAGGATACCCGTTGGAGGGGTATACTCGATTCTCTATTGGCCCCTGGGTCGGGACCGGTAGAAGGTGTCCTGGCCAAAGCTGACCGTATCTCAAACACTGCTTGAGTCAGTGTTTGCATGGAGACAGAGAGGGTTTTGAGTCCTCCCTCCAGGGTATCTATGCGCTGGACGAGGTCTGTTGGTGGCGCATCAGACTCGATATCAGCCCCCGTCACATTTACTGTCATGACGCGGCCGAGAGTGAATGGATGGGTCGAGGCTTCACTCTCGGCCTCACTCTGTAGGGGAGTTGCCTCTCCTGGAGCCTCGTCTTGGTTACCCCCGGCTATGTTCGGGAGAACATTCACCACGGACGCATCTGCAAGGGCCTGATCACCCTCAGCTTCGTCTTGAAGGGCCTCTTCGTCTCCAGAACTCGGGTCCGCGGATGCCAGACCACCCCCAGCTATGTTCTGGGGGATATCTTTGTCTTCAAGAGCTTCTGGGAGGCTGACTTCGCCTCGAGGATCCGCCCCAGATGTGCTTTGGACACCCTCGTCTTCGGAAGGAGGCTCGACAAGGGTCTGACTACCTCCAGCTTCCTCCAAGATCTTCTTTCTCTCCCGAGTGCCTTCGAACACTCCGGAGGATGAGACAGCTGTCTTGGTCTTTCTCGGCTGGCTTTTGGACAAGGAAGAGGAATTGCCAGTCGTCTTTTGGACTGACGAGGAGTTGGAGATCACGTTGCATGAAGCAACCCTTGGCACTTCTTCTGTTGACATCTTCTTCCCGAGGCGACGTCGGAGAGGTGTCGATGATTGCAGCCGCTGGAACACCGACTGCCTTGGTGGGACTACTGCTTTGCAACAGCAATTGATAGTGACGACAGCACAAGTGTGCCCTGTGAGGGGCGCATCGTGTCTGTCAGTCGACTCTCCTGATCGACGCTTGTGAGTGATCACGTTATGCAAATCGTTGGAGGAGAGTGCCACCTTCACACCCCCTTCAGGCGCATGGCAAGGCCAAGCGCCGGGGTGGTCAAGTGAGTGCTGCGCCCCCTGATCTAATACCAAACAGGCATCCCGATCAGTAGTGTGAGAACCACAACATTTGAAGTGACTTGAACGGACCTCAGACGCACAACTAGAGGAGGCGCGGGAGTTCAAGACCATCGAATTTGCCTCACTCGACTTGGTTGTGCACGCAATAGATGCGTCCAAGTGAGACGAGGACTTTGAAGGTCGGCTCGTTTCTGGTGCCGTAGCACTCGAGTCGACCTTGTACAGCTTACCATCAGCAGCGCGCATGATTGTGAGCGCATGCTTCTGGCTTGCTGCTGGCATAGCACGTTTGGGGCACATGGCCCGTGCCGCCTTGGATTTCTTTGTACCAGCCCACTGGGGTGCATAGTACTCAGAATCCCAATTCTTCTCGCCATTACAGCGAGTGTGTCTGTCAAAGACAGAGACTTTCTGTGGCACATCAGAGGTGATGCACGGGGCATTGGCTGTGCCCCTGCTCCGTCGACGCATCTTCCTCGCCTGAGAGGGAGATGGCTGGGGAATGTGGTTAGCCGCACGCTTCCCCGAGAGATGCGCTGCACCTGTGGGCACATCTTGGTTGCTGAGGACGTCAGCAGGAAGGGAAGGCTGGATTGGCGCATCCCCTTCGGTGGTGGTGCCCGAGGCGTCGACCTAACGCACCCAGACTCGACGGGTCTTCTTCGACTTCGGCAGCCGCTTCGAAGGGCTCGTACTTCCTTCAGAGAAGAACTCCTCATACGCCTGTTGATTGAGGCATACGACCAGCATCTTGTGGGAGGAGCCCACCTTCACGTCGTCGAATTGCGACACAGCTTTCTCCGTGGAGAAGAAAGAGGTCCCCAGCAGAGTCGCCAGCTTGTTTGCCATTAAAATTCTTTTATTACAAATTTCAATACAAACAGAATAGTGTTACAATATAGGACTTAGATGTAGTCCTAGGAGTACACTTTTGTTTATCTGGGTCCCTTGTGCCGATGGAGTGAGTGGTAATGCGTTGACTCCGTTGACGATCTGACGACGGTTATCGGTTCTCTGAAGGTTTAGATTGCTCTGGGTGCTGGAGCTTGCCGAGAGGAGGAAGACGTTGAGTGTCTGTATCTACCTCTCTGGTGGTGTGTTCCTTCATTTTTTGTACGTAGGATCGATCTGTGTGTGTGTGTGTGTGAAGGAAATGATCCTTCTATTTATAGCTTTGCAGGCCGGCTGCTCATGCACGCACGTAGGATGCGCCTGTACGCGGGGACGCCATGTGGTGATTGCTGATGGGGCGCATAGACGATGCGCCCTGATCGAGGGGTTGAATTCTTTATACTGCTGTTGTGAGCCGGCACGTAGCAGAGGAGAAGATCTTTCTGTTGCTGAAATCTTGGGTGAGTTGAGTCAAAGGACACGTGTCGTCGACTCATGGCTCGGAGATCTCGGATTTGATGGGGGGAATGATTTGGCAGGATGCGCCTAGGACTGGGCGCATGAGGAGACTTTGGCTCGTAACCTTTAGGAGTCACCAACCATTCGGGGCGCATGGCTTTTGAGGCGTATGCAAGGCTTCAGTAGTGACTTTACTCCTGTCTTTTGAGATTAGAGAGAAGTCTGGGGTGCATGGCTTTTGAGGCGCATGCAGATTTGGGTGCATGGCTACGGAGGCACATGCGAATGGTTGGGTGGCCACGTGGCAGTAGCCGTCGGAGTAAAGGTAATGATGATGCTGACGTTGCCGACGCTTCGTCTTCTGAAAAAGTTGTCAACTGTTCAGACTTTGGGAGGTGTGCTTCCAACTCTGTCAGTTCAGCATTTAATGTTTCTGACATTCGATGGACAGCTGAGTGGGCGCGTCGATTGGCGTTCCACTAGGCGTATGGGGACGCATGGGGGGCGCATCCTCTGTGATGCGCTTGGTACTAAAGGGCACGTCTGTGCTGATGCGCTTGATGTTGAAGGGCGCGTCTGTGTGATACGCGGGCTGGCCGACGCATCCGCTTCGTGACACGTTCTTTAATACAGCGGCTGTTACGTTCTTCGAGTGCTTTAAATAGCCATTTTTTTGGCTGAATTTGAAGCGTCCGGTTCATCCATTAAATACAAATTCATTGAACGGAATTCGGAGAGCCATCCACTTGGCGCATGGGTTTGATTTGCCTGGCCTATAAATAGTGGCATGGAGAAAGGGTTTGCTTCTCATTTTTTCACGTACTTCCGACATAAACTTGTGTACTCGAATGCATTCTATTGACGAAGTGCTCCCGAGGGTGAAGATGCGATGCCATGTCTTCATTGATACACTTGAAGGTGACTGTTACATCCAAAAGTCGGAGTCGAGGGCTTCCGAGGCAGGCGGAAGGTGCCTGTTGCATCCAAAGATAGGGATGCTCGAGCCTCATCTTCGTTATGCAGGAAGAGCCGTAGATCGGAATGGCGGTGCTGGGGCTTTGGGGGCTCTCTCTCTTCCTTCAAAGTGGGTGTTGCCCACTCTGATGGGTTTGAAAGCTGCTCCTTTAGCCGCAGTTTCGATTACGGTCTTCCTTCGCCTTTGGAGGCTCTTTCGAAGCCTCCCCTGGCCACAGGTTGGCTTGCGGTGCTCTTCTCTTCCTCGACTAGAGGGTTGATTGCCACCCTCGTTCTGCTCAATAAATGCTTCATTTAGTCGAAGCATTTTGACGGCGGTGAGCCTGGCTGGAAGAGCGGTACATAACTGGACTGCTGAAGGGATGCACATAACTGGGATGCACATAACTGAGCTGCTGAAAAGGATGCGCCTTGCTGAGGGCGCATGGTGGGACGCGCCTGACTGAGGGTGCATGGTGATTGCTGTGCCTGCTTAAGGGCGCATGGTGATTGTTGGCTGTAGACTTAGGATCTTTTCTTTGTAGAAATTCCTCTTTGTACAATCTTTTTTAGACATGTAATAGACTTTTATATGTTAAATAAAAAGTCCTCTTTCAATGTCTATACTTGTTGTTTTTGCTGTGAAGTACTTTGTCCGAGTTCTGGCGCATATAGTCTGACGTATGGGCTTTCTAGTCCTGAAATTCCATGCTTCTACAGAAATCAATAGAGGTTCTTCTCAAATTTGAAGAAGAACTCAAGGAGATGAAAATATAGCTAAGGATGAAAGTGATGAGTCATTCCCTCTCCCCCTTGTGGCCGGCCCTATATGGGAAGTTTTGTCATTTTGGCAAAGTCCAAAATGCCCTCTCTTGTCCCATTTGGTTCAACTTAAGTTAGGTTTTGGTTTGGGGCTAAAATAGACTAGTTTGAGTCTCTAATCAACCCAACCTTGTCATTAGAATTTATCCTAACCATACTAACTTAAATATTGTCATTTGTGGGCCATGTCTAGCTAATAAGTGTGTCCAACTAAAGTCAAAGCTACCCCGGGCCTCCGATACAAGTCGGATTGAGTTGAAATTCGAACCCGACTCAAATAACCCCAAAACAATATCATAAATAATAAAATAAATCCAAAAATATTCTAAATAAAAAATGACCAAAATGCCTCTGTTCTTGAAAACTGGGATGACACCACCCTTGTGCTCCCCTCGGGTTTGCATGCTCCTATCTCGGTTGGCTCCTTCCTTGGCACACAAGGAGAAGGCCTTACTTGTGCCTACTCCCATGCGCCCTCCCCGGGAGGTGCCTTCAATCCTCCGGATGGCGGGCCATGTGCCCATATCTCGCAGCATGGCAACGGGCAGGCGCATCCGTAGGCGGCCCTTGTGAGCGTTCTCGGAGTTCACCTTCTTTCGGGCGCATATGGGATCTCTCTCCCCACGGGCGCCTTCAACGGTTGCCCTGTTGCGAGCGCATACGGGACCTCTCTTCCCGTAGGCACACACAACGGTTGCCCTGTTGTGGGCGCATGCCGCGACCCCACAGCGGGTACTTGCAGCGTAGTTTCCCAGGCCATACTCGAAGCGGACGGTGAGCGTGTTGGTCCCTGCTCCCACAGGCAGCCGTACTACACTTCTGACATCGGTGGATCGGCGTCTAACCCCCAGTCGTCTGGCCCTACCGGCGCTACCATGCAACCGATAGACTTCTCCGCTCTTTCCGGCTCGAGGGTCCCTATCATTCCTCTTATTCCGTCGGGCACGTTGTCCTTGGCGAATAAGACTTCGGCCTCCAATCAACCATCAGGAGCCGTGTCTTTCGCGGACAAGCTCAGAGCTCCGAACACACATGTCTCTCCTCTCTCCGAGGTGATGCTCCAATCGATCGATATCCTCCCTCCATCTGGAGAAGGAAGTATTTCTGTGCAGTTCTCAGACGAAGACATCTCGGCTCTGTCCAAGACCTTACCGCGCACCTGGGTCACTCATTTCACCCCCACCTGCCCAAAAATCCAGCGAATCCAAGCCTTGGTCGACACCTGGGACCTTTCTCCGCGATACAGCGTCGCCCCACTTGACCACAACTCCACCCTTCTACACCTCTCATCTGACACAGACGGCAGGAAAGCTCTGTACCACAGCTCAGGAAGGATCAACAAACACCACTTCACTCTTTCCAAATAGAACACTCATGGAGTAACATCCTCCTCGACCATGTCCATATGGGTCACTTTCCCGAACCTCCCTCTCATATGCTTTGCCACGGCGGCACTGAAAAAGATTGCTAGCTTCTTCGGCAAGTTCGTTACCATGGCTGACGAAACCCGAAGCGTCGCCAAGGGCAACTATGCCAGAATCTGCATGGAGATAGACAGCTCCAGAGAGCTCCCGCAGTCCATCCTCATAGCGCTGGGTGACAAGATGCACACTCAGCGAATTACCTTCGAGCAACGGATCAGCTACTGCAAACATTATCGCACAAGGGGTCACTCCCTGGCACGATGTCGTCGCGCTCATCCGGAGTTAATAAAGTCAGCCACTCGCACAGCCTACCAATCGTCGTCCAATAAAATCCCCTCATCGACCCCCCTTCCCCCGCCCAATTCCCTTCTACATTTTGCTTCAGATGATGAGACTGCCCCCACACAACCCCATACCGTCTTCAAAGGCACTCACCCAATTGCAGTTCCAGAGCCTAGCGCACCTTGGAGCCAACCGCTTGTCCAAGGGCCATGTTTATCAGATTTTACCCCCACACCCCTCCCACTCCGCTGTTTACCACCAAATAATTTGACGCCCTCGCTCAGGTCGCCACCGATGATCCAACGGAGCTCTCCATCCGTGACTGCTCAGTACACCCCCAACCAAGGCCAGAAACCCGCAGTCATTGACACCGCCAATCAGTCGGCTAGCCTCGCTCAGGACATCACTGCAGATTTCTTCGAGAACAACATCATGTCCGCTTTCCAGCCAATATTTCCTCTTGTCCGTCAGCAGAAGACCTCTGATTTCTCTGAGGCCGCGGAACCACAACATTTCACAGGGGTCCCGATCGCAGCCCCTCTACGTCGAGCCCCAACCGAAGACCCCATCTCGAGTACCTCACCCCCCGCTGGTCCCGTCGATTCTGATCCAGCACCCAACCTAGATAACGTCGCTGCTGCCCTAGCATCGTCGCTCAGTGAATCTCCAATCCAATATCATAATTTTTTCGAACGGATTGCTACTGTTTGCTCCCCGGATGAGGTACTCCGGGAACTCCACGTCTTTTGCAACATGGACGAAAACCCCGATCTAGCTTACGCGATCCAACCCAGAATGCTAGAGGTCGAGCAGGCCCATGATGCGGCTCTGGGCATACATAACAACGAACACATCAACTTGGAGACCTATTTTGTTGATAAATTCTGGTATCCTTCGCTGCCCAACGAACCGTGGAAGGTGCAGCCAAAGCTGGCAGCTAAGCAGTTTGTAGCGGTGCCTGTCCAGCCTAGGGTCCTGCGCTCCTCCAGCTCGGGGAAGAAGCAGATCCCGCTCTTTAAGTATCCTCCTTAGTTCGGGCTGGACGGGTACTCCCCGTCCCCTTCCTCCTGTACCCCTCTTCTTTTGTTTCCCCCGGGCTCTCCCTGCCGGATTCGCTTTCTCATTTTTTGCTTTGTAGGTAGGCGTCCTCCCGAGTGGAGGTTTTGTAGGTGCTTGGGCCATCTACCGGCACCCCTGTTTCGCTTTGAATAAAATTCTCTATTTCAATATATATATATATATATATATATATATATATATATATATATATATATATATATAAAAATATATATAATATATATATATATATATATATATATATTTTTATATATATATATATATAAAATATATATATATATATATATATATATATATATATATATATATATATATATATATATATATATATATATATACCGTTGACGACAACAGGAACATTTTCACAGACCAAAAGGGCATTCAAGCACTAGCCACTAATTTCTATTCCAAACTATTCTCCAAAGAGACGGTTCACAAAGATAGCTCCTTCCTTGATCAAATCCCCCTCCTCATCAATGCTAACGATAACGTCCAATTTGAACAAATCCCCACTGCCTAGGAGGTGAAAGATGCCATTTGGGCTCTGAATGTGCACAGTGCTTCCGGCCCAGACGGCTTTTCGGGAGTTTTCTTTCGCACTTGCTGGGATATTATCAAACAAGACATCACAGACGCGGCTATTGCTTTCTTCGAATGAGCCATTTACCCTAAAGCTATTTTGAGTGCCAATCTGATCCTTATTCTGAAAAAAGACAACCCGGAGTCCTTCCGAGACTTTCGCCCCATCAGTCTTTGCACCTTCACCAACAAGATCATCTCTAAGATCATCGCAACCAGAATGGATGAAATCCTCCCCAAGATCATTTTCGAGGAGCAAAGCGGGTTTGTTCGATGGAGAAACATCCAGGACAATATAATGCTAGCCCAAGAGCTAATCACCTGCATGAAATTTACAGTAAGAGGGGGCAACATAGCGGTCAAAATTGACATGGAGAAAGCTTATGACAGACTAGATTGGCAATTCATGATTTGGGTATTCAGGGCTTTTGGTTTCTCGGAAACCTGGGCCAACATCATATGGAGATCTATCAGCAACTCATGGTTCTCTACGATCATCAATGGTCAAGCACATGGGTTTTTCAAATCCAATCGCAGGGTTAGGCAGAGCGATCCTCTATCTTCTACTGTCTTCATCATTGCAGCAGATGCCATGAGCAGAAACCTTAACAACATGGTCAGCACCCTGAACTTCCAGCACTTCCATACATCCAGCGGATGTCCCATCATTACCTATCTGGCTTTCGCCGACGACTTACTCATTTTCTCCTCCGTGGACGAAGGAGCGGTGGAAGTAGTCCACAACACCCTGCAGAGGTACTCTAGATGCTCTGGCCAAAAGATTAATACCTCCAAGAGCGTCATCTACACCCACCACAACATAAAGAGAGAGCAAGCTATCAATCTCTCTAACTTAACATCCTTCGCTGTGGACCATCCTCCGTTCATCTATCTCGGCTGCCCCCTTGTATATGGGAGATCCAATGTGGGCATCTTCGAGAACTTGATCACAAAAATCAGAAAGAAACTTGAAGGGTGGCATAATGCCACTCTATCACCTGGCGGCAAAATGATCCTCATCAATCACGTGCTCACCTCTATTCCCATCCATACTCTGGCCGCATGCTCCCCGTCCAAGAAGGTTCTTTCTTCGATCGAACAGATCTTTTGCAATTTCTTTTGGAGACATTGCAACGGCCTAGACAAGCATCACTGGGCTAGCTGAGAATCCATGGCTCATCCGACTAACGAAGGAGGGCTGGGATTTATCAAACTTACTAACATCATTAAAGCCTTCTCGATAAAATTGTGGTGGAAAGTTTGCACGAGCAACAACTTATGGACCAGATTTTTGAAGGCCAGGTACTTCAAGCACATCCATCCTTCAATGGCCATTTCCAACAGCAGATCCTCAGCGGCTTGGCGTCGTATCCTTATCGGAAAAGACCTAGCCGAGCCGGCAATGAGACTCCAACTGGGGACGGGCGACTCGGATCCATTCCTAGAGAGATGGGTTAGGGATAGCATGATCCTGAATCTCATGGAGACCCTAAGAAATAGCAGGATTAGCGACCTGTGGAACCCCACTATCGACGACTGGAACTGGGACAAAATTAGAGTTTGGTCCGATAACGAAATGGCGGATAGCATTCGCTCGCTCGAATTAAGTATCAGCGGTAAGGCCGACGCACTGAAGTTGTCTCTCGAGGCCTCGGGGGAATTTTTGGTGAGGTCGGCGAGAATCGTCGTCCAGGGAACCAGGCAACCATACCACGCCATCGCTCACTATTGGCAATCATGTATCCCAAGAAGTGGTCCTTCATAATGTGGAGAGTCATTAGAAAGAATCTGCCTACTGACGATATCCTTAACACCATTGGCATCAGCTTAGCATCAGCCTGCTCGTGCTATCCTGAGCCTCAGATGGAGACCATTGACCACATCTTCTGTCCGGGGAGCCTCTCTAGCAGTTTCTGGAGATCCCTGAATCAGCTCTACAGTATTGAGCCGGGGGGCGAACGCTTCAACGATCTCGCGGCCTCCTGGGGTTTAGCCTCCCATGGCCACCAGATCGTCGCAGCGGCCGCCACGTAGGCGATTTGAAAGAACCACAACAAGACGAGATACGAAGGTCACCAATACTCGGCTGACCAGCTCATTCGAGAAATCTGTCGCCAATGCCGTAAAAGGAGCACTAGTTGCTCCCACAGTCCGAGAACATTCTGGTACTCGCTCAACCCCTAGCTATTGGTGGTCGAGCTGTTTCCCCCCTCGTCTTCCTTTTGGATGGTATACTTGTATAGGCTTTTTCTTTTTGTGCCTTGTATACGTGTGCTGGCTTCGGCATTTTGAGCCTTCATTAATAAAAAAAGGAGGGGTTTCTTTTAAATATATATATATATATATATATATATATATATATATATATATAATGTAAAAAAAAATATATATATATATAATGTATAGGTTATGAGTTTATATAAGTAGGTACATATGTGAGAATAGGTAAGTTCCAAAGGCGTAGGTTATAGGGTTACCTATATGTAGTATAGGTGATGTCATTATAAACACATGTATATGTGATAGGGAAATAGCTATAGGTTAGGTTAAAGGGTTACCTAATATATATATATATATATATATATATATATATATATATATATATATATATATATATATATATATATATATATATATATATATATATATATATATATAGGAAATGTATCTAGGTAGGTAATGTATTGAAATAGGTGAACTTAACCTAGATTTGAGTCGATTGACCCAGAAGCCTAGAATTGACCTAATTTGACTTCCCTGACCTAGAAAAGGCCTAGAAGCATGTAATTAGTGCATTTAAATATATTATTTACTCTAGAACACTAAATAACTCTGTAATCTCATATATAGGTTTGTGTGACTCCACTTTGGGTATCGATCTATATTTACTGCTCATGACGATAAGTGAGTACATTCTCTGATATTTTTCATTTATCTGATAATTATTATGATTCAGCTTCTAGTATAGTATTACCTGATTCTTTGACACCACACGGATTGATATTTCTGAATTCATTTATTTGCGACACATACATCTTACTATCTGGCCTCTATTTCTAGAATCACTCACTGGAACCACCTATTGGAACCATCTACTGGCATCACTTACATTCTGGCTGGACTTGTACTTGATTTATGTATCGGGATATGGATTCACTTGTATTTGTCAGGCAAAAAAATACTCGAGTAGACATGTAAATATTCTCAATCATGTTGGAACCACCACTACTGGTCTAATATGGAAAGATAGCTATCGTACGCTTGTCAAACATGCGATGTGCCGTATTTACCCTCTAGTCGTTTGTATGTCGAAAGTGGGATTTCAAAACACACTGGTTTAGTATTTTCTACTGGACCCACATTGTACTGTCTGGACTCACATCACATCTATTCTAGTTCAGTTATCTCTATTTACTGTCTTTATTACCATGGTCTTCTGAATTCATCATATTTACTTTCCCTGTACTATAGTTAACTGTTGTTCTTTCATTTTCTGACTCATTCTTCCCATGTTCATCAAGCATTACTTTCTATAACTATTTTATAGTTTTTGTCATTTAATTGGAATTGCTAGAAGAGGTGTGCTCATTCCATCCTGACTGGATATATTTTTTAGATAATTTTTTAGGGGACTTGTGTCCCACATACTACAGATTCGAGGAGGGGATAGCAACCATGGATCATGATACTTAGGAGTGATTGTCGAGAGACTTAGTTACTAGTTTTAGCTTTATGTTAGATTCGCTGTTAAAACTTTTGGCATGTATATATAGAGGAGATTTTGTTATTATATATGAGACTTGGATTTTGATATTGTATTAGAAGTTGTTGATGTTTGAGACTTTGTAGTTGATTAGACTTCTTTGATAACTTATCGTACTTTAGATTGTGATTGAGTATTCAGTGTTATCATATACTTGTCCTCCAATTGGAGTTGAGATCTATGACATGTACATTATATTACTGTGTGAGTCTGATAGTTAGAGATCTAGACAGCGTTCTACCGTCGATGCTGCAGCGTAGGCTGGGCGCTATCATGCACTCGTACCCCTATACCTGGTGCGAGTCGTGACAAACATCAAGTAGGAGTACTCGAGACTGGATTAGTCCATCCATAAGAAAAACTAGTATATATTGTTGTGTCACTGAGTTTGAATCTTCTTAACTCTTTACTTTTACTGCAACTCATATACTGTGTTTATCTACTTTTACCGATAATTTGATTAGCCATATTTTATAATTTTTAATTGTGATATTTATTTCGCTACACATGCACACACTCTATTCACCCCCTTTAGAGGCGCTCAACGGTCAAACAATAGGGACATCATATATATCGAGGTAGTAGGTTTGGACGTGTAAAAATAGAAAATAAGAAAATGGCTATAGTTGTGGGTATTGGTGATGTGCACTTGACAACAGAGCTTGACAAGAAGCTCATTATCAAGGGTGCGACATGTATCGAGATTGCGCTATAACTTGGTTTCGACAGAAAAAATAGCGGATGATGGATGTCATAATATGTTTGGAAAGAAGGATTGGAAGCTTACATAGGGTTCCCAACTGCTGGCTCGAGGAGATATATGTTGTGACATGTATAGGCTCAAGCCGCTGTGGTTTGTAGAGAGGCCACAAACATCGAATGAAGGCTAAAGGAATGTTCAACAGGAGTTTGTGGATTGTCGGAAACTTACATAGGAAGATCTTCGAGATGATTTGAGGGATACAGATGATTCAGTTTATCGAGACAAATTAAGGAATGATGATGAGTCAAAGATTGAGGGTCAATCTGTCGTTTCCATGATAGCTGGTTGGTCTCCAGGAAGGTGTTGTTCTACGGATCCAGTTTTAGTGACAGATGGTTTGTCAAAGCTTTACGGAGCGACATTGGTTTCAACAGTTCGAAGCCACGAGGGAGATCAAGGTATGTAGCAAACTCAATCCAAGACAGACGCATCTTCATTCACACAATTCAAGAGGGGTTGTGGGTCATCGACGGCGTACAAAGTGCATGATATTTTGCTCAAAGATGCATGTGTACGGGAGAGCTTCAGTGTTGGACATGAAGGTGGGCAGGTTTAGGAGCTTGAATATCGAAAGAACCGCATTGTAAACCCCCTAAAATTTTGAGAATTTTTTTAATTACTTTAATTAAAATATATTACAACTTTTAAAATTTATTTAAATAAAGCTTGATTTTTAAATATAGATTTTGTTAATATTTAAGGCAGCAAAAATTGCTTCCTATGGGAGGTAAATTTTGTACTAGTCATTTATTAAAAACATTCTTGAAAATATTTATATACTTTTGAAATTTCTAGTATTTTCACTTATTAAATAGCTTAGTAAATAATCTTATGATTTTTCTTATATATGAAAAATATCAAGTAGATAATATTTTATAGTATTATTTTGCATAATATTTTTACTAGAAATACTTTATAAGTATTTATTAAGTATTAGAACTTTCAGACATTTTTACTGATATTTTTGGGGTATACATATGTGAATATATGTATAGATATACTCATTTATTTTGATATTTAGAGAAAAAAAATTTGATAATAAAAGAGAAATAAAAACCCAAAAACTTGCGAGATTGAATATATCGCAAGTCAATGCCCTTCAATTTCTCCTGCATAAGAAACCAATGATTCCCTATTTGTTTTGACTAAAAAACAAATCGAAATCCTTGCCAAATCTTTTCCACCTCAATCCCAAATCAATACTCCTTCGGATCAGATCAATATTGACTTAAAATCACATTTAATTCAGAATCAAATCTGACCGAAAATAGATTTGAATCACATCGTACATACACAAGTTCGCGAGGGGTTTTCCAAACAAATTTTCTCGATCCTCCTCATGGAAAACTTCTTGTGATCGAAGCCCTTAGTCCCAGCGGAACCCCCCAACCTCCTGTACTCATGATCGACCACCTGCAGTTGCCTGAAGTGGTCGGTGATCAGCAAAAACTCGCCTAGAACAGGCCTACTCTGTTGGTATCGGCTGTGAGGTACCCCCCTTTGAACTTGCAAATATTTTTTCCTGTTCGATAGAAACTAGAAACATTAACTTCGATCGAGAGCCTAGATGACCCTCTCGAAATCCCAACAGAGGGATTGGAATATAGTTGCGCGGCCAGTCCAAAAAATTGACGTAAAGTCGACAAGAAATCTGTTTTCACAACAGTGTACAAAACTGACCCACCCCTATGTTGGAAAAAAGTTTTTGATAAAAATATTAGGAATTTCATAATTCTAATTAAACACAGTGATAGGCAACCTATAGGGCATCACAACACTCCTTGTAGATGTAAATTTCATTGACTATGCATGAAGAAAACCGATTCCCAAAAATCGACAAAAACTGTTTTTAAAATATTAAAATTAAGAAAATTTTCCCGATACCGTGTGCGCCCCGACAAACCGGGCAACGTGGTCGTGCACTATACGCATCGAAAGGCACGTATGGATATTGTCGATGTGTAGGAACTGACGGGACTCGATTTCGTTGTGTGCACGACGAAATCAGTGCTTATCCATCGAGATACCCCTGTATCGACAAACTTGACTCTAACTTTGTGCACATTCGTCGTATCGAGACGAAACTTACGCCAACAGGACCGTATCATTTTTTTTGTCCTGTATGCCAAGTTTAGTCTGATTCTGAGAAGGTCGACCGGAACGCCTATTTGACGTGCCCGTGACCCAATCCAACGGAAAATTTTGTATACGGCTCATCGGAATCCAAAATTGGACATACCGTTGGATTCGTCTCATCGAACCGGATCCGTAGACATGTAGTTTTACGACTTTAAAGACCGTAGGTTCTGGAATGCATTTCGGTGCAAAACGGGTCCAACGATGGACATCATTTCGACTCGAAATTATGATTTTGCCCCTATTTCAGAATTAGACTTTTGGACAGGCATTTTCTAGACATATCTTATATTCTAAACACGTTCGTTGTGTTTATTTCAGCATTCGAGGACGTATGCGGCATTTGGCTTTCATCGCTTCACTATTCTGACGGTTTGAGCTATTGGACGTCGTCTTTTTGTACATAACCTCAGGCAAGTTACCTAGCCATATTTACTGCTTATATTTAGTCTATATTTTTATTATTGTATATCACTATTTACTTATTTCCAATTCTTGTAGCTGTACCATTATTACAGTTCCTGATTTATTGCCTGCTCAGTGATATTAGCTTTACTTTACTTATTATCCTTTGATTGCATATGGACCTAGAGTTAAGGGAATACCATTTATAGTATATAACATAAACCTTGACACAGTTGTACCACGAGGTATGTGTGAGATGAGTATCATGTAGAGGTACTTACGTGATGGCTGATCACCCGTGCGCATGCGTTAGGGCTAACTGCTAATAGAGGCATGTTAGGAGACTTAGCAGTTAGTAGTGGTATAGGAGTCATGGATGTGATTCTAGTAGGCTTTGGGTGGGAAGAACAGTTCTTTAACGTATGGGCCACATATGTACTTTCCTATTATTGTCGGTTATCTCCACTGGAGATACAGTTCTGGATCCTGATACCTTTTTTCCTGCTGGCCTCTGACATTCGAGGAATGTGATGCTTTGAGGTCCCTGGTATCCTGATGGGACCATACCTGAGTTCCTGCTCCTGTAGCCAGAGCGTCCATGCGTTGAAGGTTTGTTCTTACTGCATAAAACATTAGAATGGTTAGGTAACCCTCGTCAATGTCATATCACCCTGTTCCATTAGTAGCTTGGGACAATGTCGTATCGCGGTATAGTGTACTACTCCTTGTCCTTGTATGGTTGTAGGGGTAGTCCACTGTTTCGATGATGAGGTATTGGATCTTGTTACGATTGGAACTTTTTACTTTACTTGTGATTTATGAAATAGTATATATATTCAGTTATGTGACATGTTCTTTATGTATCTTGTTACGTCCCTCTGAGGACCTGGTTATCTCTTCAGGTGTGTACTTTGTGACTTTTCGCAGGTGTTCTAGCCAAGGCCGTGATCTTCTCCAGTCCTTCGAAGATGATTGCTCTTGGTTCGTCTTATTATTTTCACCTATCCTTTTCTTGTATATTTCTCTCTTTTAAAATAGTTGGTAGTGGATTTGTCTCCGCCCAACTACATGTACAAATGACAAACTCTTGAGTTGATTTATATTATTATTCTTATGATTTTGTGGATGAGATTTAGTTATCATGGTTTTACTGTATTTTACAGCTTATGTATACATACGGGGGTTCCATACATTAGAATATACTTCGTATGTATACAGCTGGCATGTCTATGCACTTCGTCCTAAGTATTTTGGGACTGGGGCGTTACATATTTTTGTGGTGGCCCATGCAGGTCAGATTAACACTTCGGTTACGTTACTGTACCGATGTGAGCCTGCCGATAGGATTAGAGTCTAGAATCTCATCCACAAGCTTGACCTCCTCCCATTGAATTCCATTATCGAACTCTCGTTTGACAGCTTTGAATTGCCTCTTGTTTGATCCCTATCTTCAGTAATTTGTACCCTTCCTTACGTGCTTGATAAAGGTTAAGAAGATAAGTCATACTAGTTATACGTGTTATATTGCTCAATCCCCCTAGTAGTTGACTTTTATAAGTTGGGTAGTATAACTACGGCCTACCACCCGTATTCTTGTAAGCTAGTATTAAAGTGTAACAAGGTGATAATAAATATATACTACTGTAGGGAGATATATTTATCTAGAAGATAGAGTTTGGTAGCCTATACCCCATTGGTCAACCAAGGCCTGATACAAGAGACAGTAGAATGACTGTATGACCAGAAACACCGGACAAGACTTAGATCTTCGTAAAACTTGAACTATTTGTTACTACTTTTATCTTCATCTCCCGTACTTATACTTTGCAATATCATAAATAATGTTGCTATTTATAGCCTAGTTTTACAAGCTTATCCTTTATTGAGCTTGTTCAGGACATATGTATACTGGGGACGCCCACAAGCATATTGTCTAATTAGAATCAAAGTGTTATTGTCACGATCCGCTACCCAAATTATTGGGCCGGGCCGAGTCATGTCCAGCCTACGCTTGAGATAAAGCGTAGTAAGCTGTTCTAAAGATAACATGATAAGATTAAAAATGTGCTAACAGTTCTATAAGTAATAAAGAGTCAGAATTGTTCCCAAACACAAAAGTCATCTCATATAATAGTAAGTCCAAGTACAAATCTGAAATATAAAGCTGGATACAGGTCCAGTCACAAAATACATAATCTAATACATGACTACTCTAAAAAGTCCAAAATGTAAATAGACAACTAGACGAGTTTTCCTGCAGGTACATCCTCGTAAGATAAAGCCTGGTCCTCGGCAGTAACTCCATAATATGAATCACAGAGCAACTCCACCTCAGTAAGTATACCTACAACGTTATCCTGTCAGAACGGGAGAAAGTACTGATTCTAGTAAACTAAATATACGAAACATGAAATGAACAGGAATGTAATAAACTAGAATCATGGCACATCATAATCTATCATGGCAAGGACACATGTTATAGAGACAGATGTATATATAATGTTTAAAACTGTAGCAGGTACGTGATCGTCAATAGGTGTACAATGCGCTGTGGCACATATAAATAAAATTTACATACGTACAAGTGCACAAGCATAGGTGTACATCCATACCGAAATACGAGATAATGGCCTACGGTGCAGTAACATGTAGAATAAAACTTTGCTCGATACGATAAACGGAGCATGATCACGTACTCAACTATCAGTTTCTCCATAATCCATATTCTAATCATGTGAGAGATATAAAACTGTTCTAAATATGGTAGGGGCTAAAAATAATACAACATGTGAAGGTTTGACTTGCTACTCCAAGGATCAGCATTTAACATGGTTGGAATCACAGTTCATTATTGTAACAGTATGTAAAGTTTGTAGAATTACTTGCCTTTAGCAAAGCAAAGCAGCGATAAAAATGCTATAGATGCCTAGTGACTCGTCACTGTAGAAATAAATACATAAACTTAGTTTTTACACTAAGCTAAACACTAAAACACTAGTAGTGCAATACGACTTTCTGACTGGACACCTAGCCAAATGGTGACTTTAGCATAGGAGACCAATATGAGGTGACACAATACTCTAACTAACTTTCTAGGGCCATTACACTAGTGCGGGGTGAGGTCCAATATGTCTATAACTCAAAACAACACAAAACATTAAAAGTCGTAATTATTCAATAAATAAATCAAACTGTACACTGTGTTCCAATAATTTTTGAGATAGACAAAAAGCTCAATTTTATATAAAATAAAGTACCAAAATGATCCTTGTTAATTATAGAAATTTATACAAATTTTCTGGAATTTATAAACCTTCATAAATAATTATTAAAAATCAGCAAACATAAATATACTGAAAATGAGTTCTGTTTTCCTATTTTTATAAAATACCAAAATTTTTTATTAAATGCTGAAAAAATTATATTAAATTATCTAAATTAACATATTATTTATATACAATTTTTTCCAGATTTTTACAGCACTTAAAATATATATAAAAATTTAAAAACAGCAAGCAACACTTTCTAGAAAACAATTAATTAATTATTTAATTACTATTTTGTCCATGTCTTCGAAATTGAACCGAAGTCCAGATACAGGACCCAGAGCCATGAATCAAGTCCAATATGACTTATACAGACTCAGAATGTATTAGACACAATTGGGCCCAAAAATCTATGCTAGGCTTGGACATTAATTGGTCATAACGGATAAAATACAGGAATTTAGATATAAATAATATATTTTAAAGTGGTAAAATTGTAAGTCACAAAATATTCAATAAAATAACTTGTGAAATTTTACATAATAATATTTTGTACAAGGTAGAATTTGAAATACATATATAAATATATAACAACAATATAATTACATAAATACATAGATATTTAGATATATAAACATATAATGGATATATATATATATATATATATATATATATATATATATATATATATATATATATATATATATATATATATATATATATATATCAAATATATATATATCAAAAGAATATATATATATATATATATATATATATATATATATATATATATATATATATATTCTTTTGATATATATATATTTGATATATATATATATATATATATATATATATATATATATATATATATATATATATATATATATATATATATATATATATATATATAACTGTATATATATAATAATATATATATACATAATATAATAATATAATATATACATATATACATAAAAAAATATATATAATAATATATATACATAAATACATATACATATATACATAAATACATATAAACATATATGAATATATATATATAATATAACACTAAATATAAAAATATATATATATATATATATATATATATTTTATATATATATATATATATATATATATATATATATATATATATATATATATATATATATACAAATATTGTATATATACATATCTAACAGTATATATATAATAATATATATATACATAAATACATATACATATATACATATGTATATAAATACATATATACATGTAACAAAATAAACAAAACAAAAACAAAAAAAAAATAAAACAGGGAAAGGGGGCTCGAACTCGGCCCGGGGGGGGTCGGGTTTTAGGCGCGGTCGGGCTTGCCTGGGGGTCAGCCCGAGCCATCTGTTAGGAAATAGGTTCAGGTTAGTTTTAGGTTAGAGTTAGGTTAATGGGTTTAAACCCGATAGCCAAACTTCGTGTCCTGACTGTTAGGGACACGAAGAACGGCCGAGTCCAAGTGTCCTGACCATGCACGACACGCACGACCCAAGTCAGCCCTGTCCTGAGTTACCATTAAAGTCTTCGTGTCCAGGCGAGTCGCATATATGAGTACAAGACACTAATACGACACGAAACAAAACTGACACGTACGTGTCCAAGTCGAGCGGGCTGTTGGTGCGGGGCGATAGGGCGAAGGAAACGTCGTCGACGTGGCGCTTGGGTGGCGTTGCACTCGTCTCGACGAGACGCGTCGAGTGGTGGTGGTCGCAAGCGTCGACGTCGGCTGTGGAGGTGGCGCTAGGGTGTCGCCGGAGTTAGGGTTAGGGTTTGTGTTCTCGTCGGGGAAGAAGGTCTGGGTGGTCGAAAATTAGTCTAGGGTTAGGGTTTCGGGGTCGGGGAGTACTTATAGAGGGGGTAAGGCGGTCGAAGTCAGTTAGGTCGGCCAAAAAAGGCGTAGAAAAGGGGTCGTCGGTCGTCGGGGCAGCTAGCTAGTCGTCGGGGGTAGGTGACGGTGGATTTACAGAAAAGTCCCCCAATTTTGGGGTTTTGTAGGAAAGTCCAATGCCTAACAGTTTGCAAATAACATTTGCAAACTGTGATTAAAACAATTGATATATTTGTAAACTGATATAAAAACAAATTTAAATATTACAAAGTGATATTAAAATATTTTAAATAATTACAAAATGATATATTTTGACGTAAAATTATTTAAAAATTCTAGAAAAATTCCTAAAAATCATAATAAATCATTTTAAAGCTAAATAGGTCATTAACATCTAATTAACACTAATTAAACCAAATTTGAAAAACAGGGGCTGACAAGTCTTTCCTCCTTGAAAAATTTTGTCCTCGAAATTCACAAGGATAGAAAACTCAACAAACATTCTAACATAACAAGCAATGCAACAAATGACTAAGGCTACAATCAAAACTAACCTCTAAGGTATCAAGCGGGAACGGGTGGTTCCCTCGCAGCTGTTGGGTCGAACAAGTAAGGATATCTCTGCCTCATGTCTGAATCCCTCTCCCAAGTAGATTCACCCGGAGAGTGACGGCTCCAAGCTACTCGTACTAAGGGTATGACTTTGTTCCTCAGCCTCTTCTCTCTCCTGTCCAATATCTCCATTGGCTGCTCAGTAACTGCAAGGCTCGGTCCGATCTCCAACTCTGAATGATCTAGCACATGGCTGGGGTCCGGAACATATCTCCTCAGCTGAGATACATGAAAGACATCGTGAACTCCTGCTAGATTGGGTGAAAGTGCAACCCTGTAAGCTACCTCTCCGATCCTACCAAGTATCTCGAACGGCCCGATGTATCTGGGGCTCAACTTGCCTCCTCGTCCGAACCGGATCATCCCACTAGTAGGTGATATCTTCACTAGCACCATATCACCGTCAGCGAACTCCATCGGTCTGCGACTAGCATCGGCCCAGTATTTCTGCCTGTCCTGAGCTACTCTGAGCCTGTCTCTGATTATCTCGACCTTCTCTGCTGCATCCGTGATCATCTCTGGACCAAGCATAACTCTGTCCCCAATATCATCCTAAAAGAGCGGTGTACGGCATCATCGTCCATATAGTGCCTCGAAAGGAGACATACCGATGCTGGCTTGGTAGCTGTTGTTGTATAAAAAATCTACCAAGTGCAGATGGCTCTCTCATGATCCGCCAAAGTCCAGCACACAGGTCCTCAGCATGTCCTCTAGCGTCTTTATCGTCCTCTCGGACTGCCCATCTATCTGTGGGTGGTACGCCGTACTGAACTTGAGCCGACTGCCCAACTCCTCCTGCAAGCTCCTCCAGTGGTGGAACATAAATCTGTTGTCTCGATCCGACACGATGCTCACTGGTACTCCGTGCAAGCGAACTATCTGCTGCATGTATAGCTCTGCCAACTTCTCGGTGGAAAGCCCCACCTTGAAGGGTATAAAGTGCGCACACTTCGTCAGCCTGTCCACGATGACCCAAATGGTATCCTTCCCTCCTTAGAAACGAGGAAGCCCTGAGACGAAGTCCATCGTAATGTGTTCCCACTTCCACTCGGGAATGGGTAACGGCTTCAATAGACCAGCTGGCCTCTGGTGCTCCGCTTTGACCTGCTGGCAAACTAGGCATCTCAAAATAAAAGTGATACATCCCTCTTCATCCCGTGCCACCAAAGATGTCCCCGCAAGTCACGGTACATCTTGTTGGCCCCAGGGTGAATAGAATATATCGATCAGTGTGCCTCCTGTAAGACTGCCTCTATCAGCTCTCCCTTTGGCATGCACAATCGGCTGCCATGCCTTAAGGATCCATCCTCTGTTACGGTGAAGTCATCCAGCAATCCAGCTAAAGCCTGGACTCGAAGTCTGCGAAGGCTCTCATCTGTAGACTGTGCCTCCTTGATCTGCTCCATCAACCCTGACTGAATGTCAAGCGCCATCATCTGTATCACTGATCTTGGCCGAACTATCTCGATACCGAGCTTCTCCAGATCTTCCCACAAATGTCGATCTATCATCAGATACCATGCCATCGGATGCCTGCTCAGCGCATCCGCCACCACATTTGCCTTCCCGGAGTGATACTGTAAATCGATGTCGAAGTCCTTTATCAACTCCGACCATCGTCTTTGCCTCATGTTCAGCTCTTTCTGCGTGAACACATACTTCAAGCTCTTGTGGTCAGTAAAGATTTCCAAACGCTCTCCGTATAAGTAATATTTCCATAATTTGAGTACAAAGATCACCGCAGCTAACTCTAGGTCATGGGTAGGATAGTTTCGCTCATGAGTCCATAATTGCCTAGATGCATAAGCAATCACTTTCCCATGCTGCTGTAGGACACATCCTAGCCCCTTTTCCGAAGCATCGCTGTATATGGTGAAACCTCCAGATCCTGAAGGTAATGTCAGAACTGGAGCGGTCGTCAGCCACCTCTTCAGCTCCTCAAATGCTGCCAGGCAGTCCTCTGACCAAATGTACTCTGCATCCTTCCGTGTCAGTTTTGTCATGGGTTCAGCTATCCTAGCAAAGTCCTGGACGAACTTCCTATAATAGCCGGCTAAACCCAGAAAGCTCCTGATCTCTGAAATTGACGTCGGAGCCTTCCACGTCTCAACGACAGCAATCTTATGGGATCCACCGAGATCCCCTCTCCAGTAACTACATGACCGAGAAACTCCACTCGGTTTAAAAAGAACTCACACTTCGACAATTTGGCATATAAACTGTCCTGTCTCAGAATCTCCAAAACTATCCGCAAGTGCTCTGCGTGCTCCTCTGGCGTCTTCGAGTATATCAGGATGTCATCGATGAATACTATGACAAACTTATCCAGATACTGGTGAAATGTCTTATTCATCAAATTCATAAAGACAGCTGGCGCATTTGTGAGACCAAATGGCACCACCAGAAACTTGTACTGCCCGTACTTCATGTTGAACGCCGTCTTCTGGATGTCTGCAGCCCTGACTTTCACCTGGTGGTACCCGAATCTCAAATCTATCCTGGAAAACACCTTCGCCCCACTCAACTGGTCGAACAAATCATCTATCCTGGGCAGAGGATATTTGTTCTTAATGGTGATGGTATTCAAGGCCCGGTAGTCAATACACAATAGAACGGTACCATACTTCTTAGGCACAAAGAGCACTGGCGCTCCCCATAGAGAAGCACTAGATCGAATGAAACCCCTTTTCAACAGGTCATCAATCTGTTCCTTCATCTCTACGACCTCCTTGGGGTTCACTCTATAGCAAGCCCGGGATACTGGTGATGAACCCGGTACTAAATCTATAGTGAACTCCACATCTCTGTCAGGCAGAAGTCCTGGAAGATCCTCTGGGAATACATCCATAAACTCCCTAATGATAGGGTGTGGCGGTGCTATCTACCCAACTGTCGCACAACAGTTCGGCTCTAGGATGATCTCCGGCCATGTCCTTCTGACACTGAATGGTGCCGTGCCTGGGGGACTGAACAGAATACTACCCTCATGACAGTCTATAGCTGTATGGGCATAGCTAAGCCAGTCCATCCCCAATATGATATCATACCCGGGGAGTGGCATCACAAAGAATCGTCCCCTAAACTCTCTTCCGGCTATAGTAATAGAGCATCTATAGATAGCTCTAATGGGTACTGGTCCGTCTCCCGTCATTACTCTACTAATCTCCTCGGTAGGTATAGCTACTAAGTGGTATTTATACAAAAACTCTAATGACAGAAAGCTATGAGATGCACCGAAATCAAACAAGCATAGAGCTAAAAAAGTATGTAAATAAATTTGACCTGTGATGACGTCAGCCAAATATTCTGGCTCCGAAACCTGCTCCGGCTCCGGCTCCGGCTCGAGGGCCAGACTATAAGCCTTCCCCTGGGGTCCCTTCTGCTGCTGTAGATGTTGCCCAAACCTTTGCTGCTGAGTCGGAAGCGGCTGTCCTCTAGACTGTGGTCCGGCACCTGGTACCCTGGCTACTGGGCAGTCCCGAAACTGATGGGTGGCAGACCCACAAACTAAATACTGTCCCAACCTCTTCCTGCAGACGGAGTAATCATGCCCTGGTCTTTTACAGAATCCACACAAAGCTTCCTTTTGCTGCTGTCGGGGTCCTCGGGCTCTAACTGGCAGGGTCGGGTGATATGGTGTAGGGGGACGGTACGTCTGCTGGTGCGGCATCGACGCTCTCGGTTGGAAAGCCTGACGCTTGGACGGTCCCTCGAGGTGTACAGAAGCCGGCCTCTTGCAAGACAAAAGTCGCTCCTCTATGCTCCGGGCCAACTCTAGGCTCTGGTAGTAGTCAGTCGTACCGTTCGCCACTATAAGAATGCCAATGTCTAGAACTAAACCATGGCAAAACCTACGCGTCATCTCCTCAGGGTCTGCAACTAGACCAGGAGCGAAATGGCTCATGCGACTAAACTCTGCCGTATACCCTTCAACAGAACGGTTCCCCTGCTGGATGTTCTGGAATCGTAGCCCCATGGCTACCCTAGCGGTGGTCGAGAAGAATTTCTTCTTGAACTTGGTCTTGAACTGATCCCAAGTGGCCCTCCCTCTCGCGAATAGTGGCTCATTTCGGAACCAAACTCCTGCCAACTCTATCAGCAGAAATCTCGCTGCCTCGACCTGGAGGTCATTCGGCAACCTAGCTCCAAGGAGCTTCCTCTCTACTGAGTCTAGCCAGTCATCTGCTACAACTATGCCCTCAGTCCCTAAGAACTCCTTGGGGTTCAGACCTATGATGTCCTTGATTGTCCCCGCTCTCTGTCGTGGTTCTACATGTGGTGGGATCACGGTACGTTCCTCAGAACGCTCCATGCTCTGGCGGAGTAAGGTGGTCTGCTCCTGATGGGTCGTTAGGAACCCCTGGATCAGAGTGAGCAGTTGGTTCCCGTCGAGTGTGACAGAAGCCTGGGTAGGTATAGTAATAGGTGGTGGTGGGAGTATCGGATCCAGCTGGGACTGTGATGTGGAAGGTGGTGGAGGCATTTGAGTTGGTGGATTTATGGAGTGGAGGAATATGGTAGGTGGAGGTGGAGGTGTATCGGTCAACTGGTCAATCGACTGGATAGGGAGTGTGCCATTCTCAGGTGTGACATACTGGAATGAACGGGTGAGCACCATCTAAACAAATAAATAAAAAGGACTTATAAGGACTCTTTAAGTAAACAATCATGAATAACAAAAAAATCTAATTATAATAGCGAGCATGTGATGTGTTTTCTATGTTGCAGTCCTAGTATTCCTCTAGGTGTTCTAAGCGTCATTCCTAGTGTTGTCTAATTAACTTAAGTTCCTAATTGCAGGCATGCTTGGTACAATGACATAACCAAACAATTTAGTCAGGACCTACATGGGCCACCACTAAAAACATGTCACGATCCGCTACCCAAATTGTTGGGCCGGGCCGAGTCATGTCCAGCCTACGCTTGAGATAAAGCGTAGTAAGATATTCTAAAGATAACAGGATAAGACTAAAAATGTGCTAACAGTTCTATAAGTAATAACGAGTCAGAATTGTTCCCAAACACAAAAGTCATCTCATATAATAGTAAGTCCAAGTACAAGTCCGAAATGTAAAGCTGGATACAGGTCCAATCACAAAATACATAATCTAATACATGACTACTCTCAAAAGTCCAAAATGTAAATAGACTACTAGACGAGTTTTCTCGCAGGTACATCCTTATAAGATAAAGCCTGGTCCTCGGCAGTAACTCCATAATATAAATCACAGAGCAACTCCTCCTCAGTAAGTATACCTACAACGTTATTCTGTCAGAACGGGAGCAAGTACAGATTCTAGCAAACTAAATATACGAAACATGAAATGAACAGGAATATAATAAACTGGAATTATGGAACATCATAATCTATCATGGCAAGGACACATATGTCATAGAGACAGATGTATATGTAATGTTTAAAACTGTAGCAGGTACGTGATCGTTAATAGGTGTACAATACGCTGTGGCACATGTAAATAAAATGTACATATGTACAAGTGCACAAGCATAGGTGTACATCCGTACAGAAATGCAGGATAATGGCCTACGATGCAGTAACATGTAGAATGAAACTTTGCTCGGTACGATAAAGGGGGCATGATCACGTACTCAACTATCAGTTTTTCCATAACCCATATTCTAATCATGTGAGAGATATAAAACTGTTCTAAACATGGTAGGGGCTGAAAATAATACAACATGTGAAGGTTTGACTTGCTACTCCAAGTATCACCATTTAACATGGTTGGAATCACAGTTCATTGTTGTAACAATATGTAAAGTTTATAGAAGTACTTGTCTTTAGCAAAGCAAAGCAGCGATAAAAATGCTATAGATTCCTGGTGACTCGTCACTGTAAAAATAAATACATAAACTTAATTTTTACACTAAGTTAAATACTAAAACACTAGTGGTGCAACACGACTTTCTGACTGGACAACTAGCCAAATGGTGACTTTAGCATAGGAGACCAATATGAGGCGACACATTACTCTAACTAACTTTTTAGGACCTTTACACTAGTGCGGGGTGAGGTCCAATATGTCTATAACTCAAAACAACACAAAACATTGAAAGTCGTAATTATTCAATAAATAAATCAAACTGTACACTGTGTTCTAACAATTTTTGAGATAGACAAAAAGCTCAATTTTTACATAAAATAAAGTATCATAATGATCCCTGTTAATTATAGAAATTTATACTAATTGTTTTGGAATTTATAAACCTTCATAAATAATTATTAAAAATTAGCAAACATATATATACTGAAAATGAGTTCTGTTTTCCTATTTTTATAAAATACCAAAAGTACTTATTAAATGCTAGAAATTTTTTAATAAATTGTCTAAATTAACATAGTATTTAAATACAATTTTTCCCAGATTTTTACAACAATTAAAAGATATATAAAAATTCCAAAAACAGCAAGCAACACTTTCTGGAAAATAATTAATTAATTATTTATTATTTTGTCCATGTATTCGAAATTGAACCGATGTCCAGATACAGGACCCAGAGCCATGAATCAAGTCCAATATGACTTGTACAGACTCTGAATGTATTAGACACTATTGAGCCCAAAAACCCATGCTAGGCTTGGACATTAATTGGTCATAACAGATAAAATACAGAAATTTAGATATAAATAAAATATTTTAAAGTGGTAAAATTGTTAGTCACAAAATATTCAATAAAATAACTTATGAAATTTTATATAATAATATTTTGTACAAGGTAGAATTTGAAATACATATATAAATATATAACAACAATATAATTATATATACATAAATACATAGATATATATATATATATATTTAAAGTGGTAAAATTGTTAGTCACAAAATATTCAATAAAATAACTTGTGAAATTTTATATAATAATATTTTGTACAAGGTAGAATTTGAAATACATATATATATATAACAACAATATAATTATATATATATATATAATATATATATATATATATATATATATATATATATATATATATATATATATAGATATTATATATATATATCCATATATGTTTATAAAAAAAATATATATATATATATATATATATATATATATATATATATATATATATATATATATATATATATATATATAATATATATATATATATATAAATATATATATTTTTTATAAACATATAATGGATATATATATATATATATATATATTATATATATATATATATATATATATATATATATATATATATATATATATATATATAGATATATATATATATATATACATATATATATATATAATATACATATATATATATATGTATATCTATATATATATATATATATATATATATATATATATATATATATATATATATATATATATATATATATATATATATATATATATATATATAAAGAAAATACTAAATATAGAATATATACATATATATACAAATTCAGTATATATATATATATATATATATATATATATATATATATATATATATATATATATATATATATATATATATATATATATATATATATATATATAACAGTATATATATAATATATATATACATAAATACATATAAATATATATATACATATATACATAAAAACATATACACATATATGAATATATATATATATTATAACATTAAATATAATATACATATATATATATATATATATATATATATATATATATATATATATATATATATATATATACAAATACTGTATATATACATATCTAACAGTATATATAATAATATATATATATTTTTTTATATATATTATTATATATATTATGTATATATATATAATAATATATATATACATAAATACATATACATATATACATATGTATATAAATATGTATATATTTTACATATGTATATATTTTACATAAAAAATATATATATACATATGTATATAAATACATATACATATATATATATAATAAAAAAAAAAAACATATATATATATAATAAAATAAAATAAACAAAACAAAAACAAAAAGAAAAGAAAACAGGGAAAGGGGGCTCGAACTCGGCCCAGGGGGGGTCGAGTTTTAGGCGCGGTCGGGCTGGCCAGGGGGTCAGCCCGAGCCATCTGTTAGGAAATAGGTTCGGGTTAGTTTTAGGTTAGAGTTAGGTTAATGGGTTTAAACCTGATAGCCAAACTTCGTGTCCTGACTGTTAGGGACACGAAGAACGGTCGAGTCCAAGTGTCCTGACCATGCACGACACGCACGAACCAAGTCAGCCGTGTCCTGACTTACCATTAGAGTCTTCGTGTCCAGGCGAGTTGCAAATGTGAGTACGAGACACTAATACGACACGAAACAAAACTGACACGTACGTGTCCAAGTCGAGCGGGCTGTTGGTACGGCGAAAGGGAGGAGGAAGCGTCGTCGGCGTAGCGCTTGGGTGGCGCTGCGCTCGTCTCGACGAGACGCGTCGAGTGGTGGTGGTCGTAAGCGTCGACGTCGGCTGTGGAGGTGGCACTAAGGTGTCGCCGGAGTTAGGGTTAGGGTTTGTGTCCTCGTCGGGGAAGAAGGGTCTGGGTGGTCGGAAATTAGTCTAGGGTTAGGGTTTCGGGGTCGGGGAGTACTTATAGAGGGGGTAAGGCGGTCGAAGTCGGTTAGGTCGGCCGAGAAAGGCGGAGAAAAGGGGTCGTCGGTCGTCGGGGCAGCTGGCCAGTCGTCGGGGGTAGGTGACGGTGGATTTACAAAAAAGTCCCCCAATTTTGGGATTTTATAGGAAAGTCCAATGCCTAACAGTTTACAAATAACATTTACAAACTGTGATTAAAACAATTGATATATTTGCAAACTGATATAAAAACAAATTTAAATATTACAAAGTGATATTAAAATATTTTAAATAATTACAAAATGATATATTTTAACTTAAAAATTATTTAAAAATTATTTTAAAATTCTAGAAAAATTCTTAAAAATCATAATAAATTATTTTAAAGCTAAATAGGTCATTAACATCTAATTAACACTAATTAAACCAAATTTAAAAAACAGGGGCTGACAGTTATGGTCTGATCAACCTTGATGCATTTGGTTCGCTCTTTATATGATTATCCTATGTGGATTGAGATGTAGAGGTATCTAGGGTCTAATCCGCGACTGCCTTGACCATTTCTCTTGAATTATACATTCGCCTTTGAATTACATAATTGTATTCGATGACATCTTTTTTGAACTCTTTGTTGTCTTTGTCCTTCACTGATTTGGAAAGATGAACGCTTGTATCTGATAGATAGATAGATACAGAGTATCCCCCATGGCCATAATAGTTGTGTACACAAGTGTAGCTACCATCGGCCATCCATTAGACTACCACTTTGCCTTGAGTTACTTGTCCTCCCCTCGACCCTGAAACTACTACCATGATCTTCTAGTCAATTAAGCTTGAGAATGATTAGGAACTTACCCTTGGTCAAAGCACCAACCTAGGAGCCTATCTATTCTCAAGGAACCAATTATTGTGAGACTCTAAATAATTGTCTTGAATCTTGCTTTAACTAGCAATCCCTATGCCTTAACACAACCTTTTCTCGACCAAACCCACAAGTTTAGACATGAGATAAATAGACAAAGGTAAGGACAATCATTTTACTATGACTATGGCAGATACCAATCCCGAGATTGGAGTCCAACAGATATTATCCTAGTTGTGCAAATTTTGTTATTAAGACCTGACTAGCATTAGAACAGCACAGTCACTAGCTTACCCAATTACATAGCTTAAAATTCCTGTCATATCATGATTTACCAGTTACCACCAGCAATGCAGGGGTACTATATTCGACACCATTAGAAACCTTATGACCATAGTCTTGCAGGCTTAACGCAAATAGGAAATTATGACTTAGCCATTAGAGATATTTCATATGATGTACCTTAGAGTTCGTTACCCCCATCAATAACTCTCATGTACTATAGAAGAGTGGATCATTCTATTTCATCGACTCATATATTATTGTACGTAAGATCCTCAAAATTAATTCATATCTACCAAATCACGTCATCGATCACATCGTGCCCCTTTAATATCAAAGGTTGAGGTACAATGCCATGACTTTGAAATATTTCTAACCTTATTATTCCTAAAACCATGTCCTAGTCTCTAGAGTGAATAGATTGTAAGCCATTATTACTTTTAGGAATTAGGGGATCATCGATTGATTGAGGTAAATTGGTTCTCACTAGGATGATAAATTAGTGACTCGTGAACTCCCACTTTCTTTTTAGATCTTTTGGTGTCCCTTACCGTGACTTTGATATTTGGAGTGTAATACTAGCTGTTACCTTCCAACAAAATTCATATACAAAACTTAAACGTGTCCACCATCAAGTAGACATATCATGTCCCACTCAAACACATCTCCTTGCACACCATTATTATAATACGACTTTCAGGTCAAAAGGGACTAGCGATAACCCTTACCATAGCACCGATGTACTTTCCGACTGCAGTTAGAGATCCAACCTTGACTCAAATCTTTTGGCCCAATATATGGTTGTGATCTACTCGAAGCCCTGTACGCACATGCCACTAGTGTGCCACTCAATAGAGGTCTCGTGTGCTACTTAAACACAAAAGTCACGGAAGGCGCATCTCACGACTTGCAGAACCTATTCTACCAACCCGATGGGAAATTTGCCCAACCACTTGAATTTGAAATATTCTACATTACCCTAACCTAATAGGGATGGTTTAAATTCCATAAAATTTTGTCCAACCACTATAGATTAAAATCTAAAGTTCAAGCAATCAAAGATTAAAGTCCAATTAGGGAACCTATTGAGACTCAGTTAAACCCGTCATAGCCCATCGCCATATTGGGACTATAAAACCAAACTTAATGAAATAGGCCCTCACCCCTATTATGTAGGCCCCACCTCTTCGCTCACTAATTCTTCTTCTATAGATTTCGTAACTGTATCTCTTCGTAGCCTATGTTATGCATCTCTCGGTACCAACTTGCTTCCAGGTACACTTGACCAAGACCTCTCATACTGTCTTGACCAAACACAGTTAATATATGGGCCATATTAATATATAATACCTAGACTTCCTATAGAGTCCGTGACCATGATTGGAAATACCTCATACTTCCATATACCTCCTTAAAATTTGACCTTCTTAGAAGCCCTATTACTGTGCTTTTCCCGATTAACCAACTTCTATAAGTTGGGTAGAACATTGAACTTATTATACTCTACCTCTCAAAATAGGATTACAATCGTGACTATTCTTCTATCTATTTGGAAGTTGCACCTTCTTATTACACTCCATATCCTTTTGCTCATGCGTCTAGATAACCACGATAAAGATCGCAACCTTGATTCCTCAAATTCTGTGCCATCATAGAAACGTGTCTTCGTTTAAGTCGAGAATAAGATTTTCGAGGTATATAGATACCAAGCCTCTCTAGAATGTAGGGATTCTTGAACTAGAAAATGATTGGAATATATTGGTTCCAAATGAACTAATAAGCTGTGATGGTACCATCCCCTCCTATCGGTAACATATGATGACCTCAACCTTGACCTTGATGTTTGGAGCACAACACTTACCAATTCATATTTTACAGCAAGGTTCTGCACTTGTTATATTTCTCATCTCTTGGCCATGAAAGAGTTTCCCCAAAGTGCCCCAACCCTACCTCTTAGTTATCCAGATTAGTCGGAGAATGAAATCCCTTGGACCGGCACGTTATAGTAATATTCGAACGAGGGTTTCTACCAACTTGTTGGAAGCTCGACCCATAGAAACGATGTTAAAACGGTAGAAATTATCCTATGGAAGCTAGTGGCCAAGAGCGCCATGACAAATTTTTAGCTCACTTAGAATCCTTGACTGCGGTCAGAAGTGTCCAATATTCTCGTATCTCTCCCTAGAATTGTTCTTGTCATGAGTCTAGTGACGACGAGTTTCACGTTTAGCCAACTTCTATAAGTTGGGTAGAGTCTTGAATGAAGATACACCATCTTGTAGAGTATGTGGCATCTATTTGGATTCCCTGTTATTAACTACCTACACCATCCTTTGGAAATCCGGGTTACGATTGGGCGAACTTGCTCTCCCTTCATTTTTAATATCATTATTCCTAGATATTATGATTCTTTTAATTTCGAGGACAAAATTTTTTGGGTAGGATGTAAACACCCTAAAATTTTGAGAATTTTTTTAATTAAAATATATTATAGCTTTTAAAATTTATTTAAATAAAGCTTGATTTTTAAATATAGATTTTGTTAATGTTTAAGGCAGAAAAAATTGCTTCCTATGGGAGGTAAATTTTGTACTAGTCATTTATTAAAAACATTCTAGAAAATATTTATATACTTTCGAAATTTTTAGTAGTTTCACTTATTAAATAGCTTAGTAAATAATCTTATGATTTTTTCTTATATATGAAAAATATCAAGTAGATAATATTTTATAGTACTATTTTGCATAATATTTTTACTAGAAATACTTTATAAGTATTTATTAAGTATTAGAACTTTCAGATATTTTTACTGATATTTTTGGGGTATACATATGTGAATATATGTATAGATATACTCATTTATGTAGATATTTAGAGAAAAAAATTGATAATAAAAGAGAAATAAAAACCCAAAAACTTGCGAGATTGAATATCTCGCGAGTCAATGCCCTTTAATTTCTCCCGCATAAGAAACCAATGATTCCCTATTTGTTTTAATTCAAAAACAAATTAAAATCCTTGCCAAATCTTTTCCCCCTCAATCCCAAATCAATACTCCTTCGGATCAGATCAACACCTTCGGATCAGATCAACATTGATTTAAAATCACATTTAATTCAGAATCAAATCTGACCGAAAATAGATTTGAATCACAGCGTACATACACAAGTTAGCGAGGGTTTTCCAAACAAATTTTCTCGATCCTCCTCACGGAAAACTTCTTGTGATCGAAGCCCCTAGTCCCAGCAGCACCCCCCAACCTCCTGCACTCATGATCGACCACCTGCAGTCGCTTGAAGTGGTCGGTGATCACCGAAAACTCGCCTAGAACATGCCTACTCTGTTGGTATCGGCTGTGAGGTACCCCCCTTTGAACTTGCGAATATTTCTTCCTGTTCAATAGAAACTAGAAACATTAATTTCGATCGAGAGCCTAGATGACCCTCTCGAAATCCCAACAGAGGGATTGGAATATAGTTGCACGACCAGTCCGAAAAATTGACGTAAAGTCGACAAAAAATCTGTTTTTACAACAGTGTACAAAACTGACCCACCCCTATGTTAGAAGAAAGTTTTTGATAAAAATATTAGGAATTTTATAATTCTAATTAAACACAGTGATAGGCAACCTATAGGGCTTCACAACACTCCTTGTAGATTTAAATTTCATTGACTATGCGTGGAGAAAACCGATTCCCAAAAATCGACAAAAACTGTTTTCAAAATAACAAAATTAAGAAAAAATTTCGGATACGGTGTGCGCCCCGACAAACCGGACGATGTGGTCGTACACTATACGCATCGAAAGGCGTGTATGGATGTTGCCAATATATGGGAACTGACGGGACTCGATTTCGTTGTATATGCGCGACGAAATCAGTACGTATCCGTTGAGATACCCCGTATCGACCGGAAAGCCTATTTGGCGGGCCTGCGACCCGATCCAACGGGCGATTTTGTGCACCGCTCATCGGAATCCAAAATTGGACATACCGTTGGGTTCGCCTTATCAAACCGGACCCGTAGACATGTACTTTGACAACTTTAGAGATCGTAAATTCTGACACGCATTTTGGTGCAAAATGGGTCCAACGGTGGATATCATTTTGATCCGAAATTACGATTTTGCCCCTGTTCCAGAATTGAACTTTTGGACAGGCATTTTCTAGACATATCTTATATTCCGAACACATTTGTGGTGTTTATTTCAGCATCCGAGGATGTATGAGGCATTTGGCTTTCATTGCTTCACTATTCTGACGGTTCGAGCTATTAGACGTCGCCTTTTTGCACACAACCTCAGGCAAGATACCTTGCCATATTTACTGCTTATATTTAGTCTACATTTTTATTATTGTATATCACTATTTACCTATTTCCAGTTCTTGTAGCTGTACCATTATTATGGTTCCTGATATATTGCCTGCTCTGTGATATTAGCTTTACTTTACTTATTATCCTTTAATTGCATATGGACCTAGAGTTAAGAGACTACCATTTGTAGTGTATAACATAAACCTTGACATAGTTGTACCATAAGGTATGTGTGAGATGAGTAGCATGTAGAGGTACTTGTGTGATGGCTGATCACCTGTGCACATGCGTTAGGGCTAACTGCTAATAGAGGCATGTTGGAAGATTTGGCAGTTAGTAGTGGTATATGAGTCATGGGTGTGACTCTACTAGGTATTGGGTGGAAAAAATAGTTCCTTAACGTATGGGCCACGTATGCACTTTTCTATTATTGTCGGTTATCTCCACTGGAGATACGGTCCTGGATCCTGATACCTGATTTCCTGCTGGCCTCTGACATTCGAGGAATGTGATGCTTTGAGGTCCCTGGTATCCTGATGGGACCATACCTGAGTTCCTGCTCCTGTAGCCAGAGCGCCCATGCTTTGAAGGTTTGTTCTTACTACATAAACACATTAGAATGGTCAGGTAACCCTCGTCAATGTTATATCACCCTATTATATTAGTAGCTTGGGACAATGTCGTATCGCGGTATAGTTTACTACCCCTTGTCCTTGTTTGGTTGCAGGGGGTAGTCCACTGTTTCGATGATGAGGTATTGGATCTTGTTACGATTGGGACTATTTACTTTACTTATGATTTATGACATAGTATATATATTCAGTTATGTGGCATGTTCTTTATGTATTTTATTACGTCCCTCTGAGGACCTGGTTATCTCTCCAGGTGTATGCTTTGTGACTTTTCGCAGGTGTTCTAGCCAAGGCCGTGATCTTCTCCAGTCCTTCGAAGATGATTGCCCATGGTTCGTCTTATCATTTTTATCTATCCTTTTTTGTATATTTCTCTCTTTTCAAATAGTTGGTAGGGGATTTGTCTCCGCCCAAATACATGTATAAATGATAAACTCTTGAGTTGATTTATATTATTCTTCTTCTAATTTTGTGGATGAGATTTAGTTATCATGGTTTTACTGTATTTTATAGATTATATATACATACGGGGGTTCCATACATTGGAATATACTTCGTATGTATACAGCTGGCATGTCTACGCACTTCGTCCTAAGTATTTTGGGACTGGGGCGTTACACGTATCGTCCGCTTGGTTGAGTCAACCAAGGGTGAAGAATCTCGTCGGAACGGTAGCACATTCCATTGGAAGACAGAAGTCAGGAATAGGCAGCCAAGACATATGGTGTGCCTGAACGTCAGGGACTTCGGTATTAGCCATATTATTAATGTTGACATGATCTAGTTGTTCAAGAGGTGCTACGCAACACAACTGGTGTCGACGTGGTGGTCGAGGAGCTAGAGATGAAATAAGATGCAAAGTAGCTCGAGGGATCGGAGAACAATGACAAGGATGTGTAAGATCTCCGTCGCGAGCAAAAGGTATGGAATCTAGTTGAGGAACCCTATAGTCACCACCTCTCATCGACTGGTGGGTAAGTATTTTATATCTAGTCTAGATTTGGTACCAACATATTATTTGGGCCCAAATCTGAATCAAATGTTTGATTTGATTAGATTGGACATCCAAAATTAATGTTGGACTATTTTAGTTTCCTATTATCTAAAATATGATCTCTTAATTTAGCAATATGGTTTCCTATTTTAAGAATTTATATGACCTAATATAGGGTTTCTCAATGTGTGTGTGTGTGTGTGTGTTGAGGTTGGAGGTAATAAAGAGGGCACAAAAGGGGATATTCAGGCTGTTGTCCATAAGAAATCTAAGAGACAGTTCATATTTTGTTTTTATACTACCAAAATATGTCAAATTAGCGACTCCAATTAAAAATGTCGGTATGTTTTGTGTATTTAGCGACGTATGAAAATGACGTCGCTGAACGTCACTATCAACGACGTTTAGCGACTAATAGTGACTAGAATTATAGTTTGGAAAGAACAAGTCGCTATTTAGTCGCAAAACGTCGCTGATTTATTTTATTCAGCGATGTTCTACGACATTTAATCATGTCCGTCGCTATCCTATTACTGAACAGCGACGTCTAGCGACGTCTCTCTCAGACGTCGCTAAAAACTTTCATATAAGGTTCTGGGAACCCGATCGATTTTATTTTAATTCACCTAAATTTTTGATCTCCTGCCTCAAGCCCCAAATATCTCTCCCCCTCCCCCTCTCATCTCCGGCGACCGCTCCCCCCGACGAGCTCCTCTCCTCCGGCGAGGCCTCTCCCCGGTGGCCCCTCCTTCCGGACCCTTTCCCCTCGTCTCCTGCCCCGGCGACCCCCCTCGCCCCTTGGTGACCTCGTCGTCGCTCCTCCACCGCCAACCCCCCTCGTCCCCTGCTCCGCTTCGGTGACCCCGACCCGACCCCGTCCAGGTATACCTAATCCTAACCCTATCTCCCACTGATACGACACAGACACATCGACACACTCACTGACACAACACCGACACACTCACTGACACGACACTGACACACTAACACACGACACACAGACACATATACATATGTATAATCATTGAAGAAAACTCTTATACATATGTATACATGTATACATGAAACTCTTATACATATGTATATAATATATACAAATGTATACTCATTGATGGTTCCTTTATATACATATATATATGTATACATATGTATACAATCTCAGGAAAAACTCTTATATAACTATAACTATAGCTATATCTATCAATTTACATATATACATATGTATATAATCTCAGGAAAAATTGAACTAAACACACATAGGTATACTCATTGAAGAAAACTGAGATTTCATAATGGAACTTAGATTTTGATACATGAAACAAGATGATGGTTCCTTTAGTTAGCTTGCTTATATTACAATTATATTCTCTATGAATATCGATCTTACCAGATGGCACCCATGACCCAAACAACGGCACGTCGTTTGAGGGAAACACATATTGCTGAGGTGGCTCCTCCTACTGTTAAGGAGGAAGTGGCACCGGTAGCTAGTGAGACCGGGAGTTTCATTTATCCAGCACCTGCAGTGGAATGGTGCTTTCCCGCCGTCTATCCCACTTTTTCGAAGATGTTGCGTAATAGTATCATTGAGCGTATGCATGAGCTACGTGGTCATCATTAGTGTAGTTTTATGGATATATTTTGTGTTGGACTATTAGTACTTATTACCAGCTGTACTTGTTTTATGGAGATGAGTTTATGGACTTAATTATGGACTTATTACCAGCTGTACTTATTTTATGGAGATTAATTATGGCGATTAATTATGGACTTATTACCACTTGTTTTATGGAGATTAATTAGGCTGTCTTCTGTGTGGTCAATTCTGATACACTATGGTTATATGGTTATTTCATGTGATACACTATTACCACTTGTTGTATCATGATTACTTAGGATTCTATTTCAATGTTTAGGATATGTCATGATTAATGCGCCTATTACTTTTACAAGTGTTTCAACGAGTGCATGTATCTATCTTACAGAATTATTCTCAAATGGATATGGATCTGAATTACTATCTGCAGAATCGTTCTTGGATGTACAACCATCATCCTGATGACATGTGCGGTGTGCGGGATGAATTCATAGAGGGTGTAAAACATTTCCTGCAGTTTGCCAAGGCGTTCCCTCAGTACATGGACGGTACCAAAATTAAGTGTCCGTGTGTGAGATATCGCAACTTGAAATATCATCAAGAAGTAGAATTCATGTATCATTTATACTCGAAGGTTTTCACGCCGAATTACTATCAGTGGAGCGCGCACGGAGAACTTGTGTCTTTAGCATCGGAGTATGAGCCTTATGTGGATGTCCACAACCACGCTGCTTACGACGATGGATTGGTGAACATGGTTTTTGACGTGACGGGCCCTAGTTTCGATCCGGACAATCATGATGCACCTGAGGAGGCACCGAACACCGATGTTACAAAGTTCATGGAGTTGCTGGAGAATGCAAGGACTCCATTATATCCTGGTTGTGAGGATCATTCACCGTTGAAGGTGGTTACAAGACTGTTGAGCATCAAGTCCGATTTTAATATGTCGCAAGATTGCTACAACCGAGTTATAGAATTGATTATAGAAATATTGCCTGAGGGTGCTAAGTTTCCTAAAGACTTTTATCGGTCTAAGAGGATGGTGAGATCGCTCTAGATGGGATACAAGAAAATTGATGTATGTCACAACGGGTACATGTCGTACTACAAAGACGACAAGGATGAAGATGCCTGCAGATTTTGTAGTATTGATCGCTACAAGGGCAGTGGTAGAGGAAAGTCTGTCGGTGAAAGGAAGACTACCGATTCGATGCACTACTTGCCGTTGACGCTGCGATTGCAGCGGTTGTTTATGGTGAAGGAAACTGCAGAAAACATGAGTTGGCATAAGCGAGAACAGACCGAAGGAGTGTTGGATCACCCATCTGATGGAGAAGCATGGAAGTACTTTGATCGAGAGTATCCAGATTTTGCTTCTGATCTGCGTAATGTCAGATTGGTTCTCTGCTCCGACGGTTTTACCCCATTCGGACTTTCGGGATCCCAGTATTCGTGTTGGCCTGTGATCGTCACTCCGTACAATCTACCGCCTTGGATGTGTATGAAGACTTCGTATATGTTACTCACCATTATTATCCCAGGTCCGAACAATCCGAAAAGGAATATCGATGTGTATTTACAGCCATTGATTGATGAGTTGAATCAGCTGTGCGAAGTAGGTTCCAACATGTACGATGTATCTAGAAAATAAAATTTTCAGATGCGGACAGCACTTATGTAGACCATCAATGACTTTTCTGCCTATAGTATGTTATTTGGATGGAGCACGCATGGTCATCTTTTATGTCCGTATTGTATGGACCGCACTAAGGCTTTCCATTTGAAATACGGAGGCAAACCGTGCTTCTTCGATTGTCATCGACAATTCCTGCCGAAGGATCATCCGTACCGAAGGAACAAGAATGCTTTTCATGCTGGCATTGTGGAAAAGGCTAATCCCCCGCCAAGGTGGCCTGGATACACGATATGGGAAGAGGTAAAAGATTCACCAAGAGCTATTGAAGAGCCTGCTATGGGCTACAAGTGTGACAGATTTGGTCGCACTCATAACTGGACGAAGAGGAGTATATTTTGGGATCTGCCATATTGGAGCACCAATCTGATTAGACATAACCTTGATGTCATGCATATCGAGAAGAATGTAATTGACAACATAATTAATACTGTAATAGACGTAAATGGGAAGACGAAAGGCAATCAAAAGGCTAGATTAGACTTGGATGAAATATGTAGACGTCTTGCATTACTTTTGATAGAGGAGAGGAATGGGAAGTTGAAGCAGCCGAAGGCAATCTTCTCACTGGAGTAAGAGGATAAAGTGAGACTTTGTAGGTGGATTCAAGGTCTAAAATTTCCAGACGGGTATGTTTCGAACTTGAGAAAATGCGTCGACCTCAAGGAGAATAAACTGACAGGTATGAAGAGCCATGATTGTCATGTATTCATGGAGAGGTTAATTCTGATTGCATTTCGGGAATTCTTACCCCTGGTTATTTGGGATCCATTGACCGAGCTTAGCATATTCTTCAGAGATCTTTGTTCTACTAAGTTGCTCGTCGATCGTCTAGAAAAGCAGGAGAACGATATTGCGGTAACACTGTGTAAGCTCGGGAAGGTTTTTCCTCCTAGATTCTTCGACTCCATAGAGCATTTACCAATTCATCTTTTCTACGAGACACGTATTGGTGGGCCCGTCGTTTATCAGTGGATGTACCCATTTGAGCGACATTTGAACCACCTAAAGAGGAAGGTAAAAAACAAGGCTCGGGTCGAGGGTTCTATTTATGAAGCCTATATTCTCGAGAAGATTACAAACTTCTGCTCGACGTATTTCAAACCTCATGTTGCTACGAATAGAACGAGGGCTCCGAGAAACGACGACGAATATCAAGAATCTAATGATAGAATTCTGAAAGTATTCAATACGTCTGAAAAGCCTTCGGGGAAAATGAAGAAGAGATATTTGAATGACGAAGAGCTAAGGGCTGCTCAGTTGTATTTATTACTTTTGATGTTGACGAAAAAGCTTATTAGGAGGACGAGCTACCTCTTGTAACCAATATTGTTGATGTGGACTCCACGAAAGTTACGCATTACACGACTAATGTAGAAGATATAGAGTTATTCGAAGAGGAAGGCGAAGCCGACGAAGGCGAAGATGAAACTAAAGATGAGGAGGAGGAAGAGGAAGAGGAAGAGGAAGATGAGGTCGAGGAAGACGAATAAGATGAGATGAATATTCTGAAGATGATTGAGAGAGATGTACTTTCATTTTTTAGATGTTTCTTTTAGAATGTACTATCTGGACTTAGATATTTTTTGTAGAATGTACTATCTGAACTTAGATGTTTCTTGTAGAATATACTATCTGGACTTAGATATTTCTTGTAAAATGTATCATCATATGATGTCTTGGTTATTTTCTTGTCTTTGTTGTACTTTCATATTTCTAATGTACTATTATTTGTTGTATCTCATCATATGTTGTTATCAGGTATGACAGGTCGTCGCAGATCATTTTGCATGTCCCGACATGGGGCACGGGGTACTGGTACTGGCAGAGGATAGGGTACTCCTTCGGTACCTTCTACTGGTACCGGCTCTGGATCCTCGTCGCCCAGTACTCTGTGTATCGGATAGTACCTCCGTATGCCCCGACGCTACGTGGCATATCTCCTGGGACAAGTAGTTCCAGGCCAGAGACTGCTCCGTCGTCTAGCGTTCCTCCTGCTGATACGACGATGGAGACAGATGAGCAGATGGTGGAGGTTGAGCCGACGGCTGACCAGTATCAGGCAGATGATACATGCGTACCTCCGGAGGAGTCGAGGATGGAGATCTGGGCTGACGGTACAAAGTAAGTGTTTTGGTTTATCATTTTTCTGTGTTTATCATAAATTAACTTTTCTCATGAATATAATATGTCTGCATAGATATCGTCCCCCGTCGGTGCAGAGACGCCTAGGCCACTTATTGAGGACTAATTATGGTGGTCCTTGGATAAACTATTCTGATGCTCCGGACAAGAGGAAGGTCTACTGGTTTACACACTTCAAGGTTAAAATATATTTGTTTTTAACATGAATCATATACTTTTTGCATATTATATATAACTGATAAATATTTGGTTCACACTCTTCTAGGCTATATTTTTCTATCCACCGTACCGGGCCGAGCTGATTGAGGGGATGTTTTCTGTCGTCGTTGTTAAGCTGATCCATGATGCTATTAATGATCAGAAGACTCGTGATAGTGCCGGAAAGCCGATCTAAGGTTGGATCACCCCCGATCAGTGGACTGCGATGAAGGCTCGATTCGATGAGCCAAGGTACAAGGAAATGTCTGAGAAGGCCAAGGCGGCTAGGAAGCGGGGATCAAAGTGGTACGGTGGGTCGATTCCGATGACGGAACATTTCCGTCGTTTGGTATATCTTTTTATTTGAGAAATATTATTTTAATACAAGGACGATAAATTATTAAAAGGTGATATATTTAATTACAGGTAAAGAGGGGTGATGACGCTAATATGGTGACTGTCTTTCTGGCCACACATCGAAAGGGCGGGAAGCTTATTGACGAGAGGGCGGAGCAGGCCTATGTAAGTATTACAATTCTATTTATTAATTTTAATACTTCGTGTTAGTTTTGATATAACTTAGTAACATGCAAATAAAAATTCATGTAGTTAGTAATAATAAGTACATTAGACATTAGAAGTTATAGAGTATCCATGCTTTCGAGGCCGAGTTTCAACGGCTTAAGGAGCGGGCGGCTGCTAGTGCACTTGCTGCGGGAGAGGCCGGTACTTCCTCGCAGCCCGCTCCAGCTCCATCGGAGGACGAACTGTGGGTGACCGCCACTGGTGGTCTCCACAGGGGTACGTACTATGGTACGAGATCCTATGGAGCCCTAGTTGCGACACAGTCCTCTAGAGCCACCCATGCTAGTGTGCTTAGCCCACAGCCCTCCCCGGAGTCTGCCTGAGTCCAGCAAATGGTAGAGTCTGTCCGTGACAAGCTGCTACGACGGATCCAGGAGCAGCACCAGACGGACGATGCTGCGCTCATAGCACGATTGAATACGCTCGATCGTAGCATTATGGAGCTTAGGGATGTGACTGAGAGGACAGAGTAGGGCGTCACTAATCTTAGAGCATCGACAGAGCGCAGCGTGACGGATCTGCAGGCATCACAGCTGTCCATGGGCGAGAGGCTCACGTTGATGTAGGATTCGATGGTTGATAGCAGTACGAGGCTGTTATCTACCATGGATTCCTACCACCAACGACTAGCAACATTGGAGCGTTATTGTCCTCCGGGTGCGCCTTCATCGTCGTCGACTCCGCCGGCGTCACTACCTCCGACTCTACCGACATCACTACCTTCTTCATCGGTGACGATTTCACGGGAGGAGTACGAGATGTTCCTATCCTTGAGGCGCAGCGGTGCCCCTCCTCCTCCAGATCTGCAGTAGTCCGAGTTAGAACTATTTTATAAGATTGTACTATTTTTTTAGTATTTGTTTATGTTGTTTCAGTATTGGTTGTGGATTATTTGTTTGTGTAGACTTTCATTATTGGTTGTGGATTCATGTGGATATTGGTTGTATACTTTGGATATTCGTTTACCGACTTTTGATATTTTAGTGTTCATTGTGTTGGTATCTCATCATATTTTGGTTGTAGACTTTTACTCTTGTTTGTGTTGATACATATGTATATTGTGATGTACCGGTGTTGAGTGTTCCACCGAAGGGGTCGGCGAACCCAGGAAGAAAATGTGCTTATGGTTTTTTTGTTATTTATTGAACTGCAGGTAGAAAATATGATTCTGTGGACATTCTGTAATTTATTTTTTTTGTAATTTAGCGACATTTAGCGACGTTTATCGACGTTTAGCGACGCAGCTAAACGTCGGTAAACCTCGGTACATCACCAAGTATATCGACGTTTACCGACGTTTGGCGTCCCAGTATTTTCCTCGTCTACAGAGTCGGTGAACGTCGATAAAAACTAGACATACGTCGCTAACTGTTGCAGGAGTCACCGACGTTGACCGACGTTTGAGACGTCGCCATATTTTCGACGGGCCGTCGGTGAACGTCGGTCAATTACCGACGTTTAATGACGTCGGTAAACGTCGGTAAGGGCGACGATTACCGACGTTTTGCCTGTTAGCGACATGGCTTTTCACGACCACAGAAAAATGTTGCTAAATATGTTGATAAACAGTTGTAGCAATATTTTTTGTCATTTTAGCGACGTTTTTTGGCATCGCTAATATGACTTATTCTAGTAGTGTTAGGACTCGCTATCTAAGACAATATGAAGAGAAGACCTGTATAGGGAGTCGTCGTCTTCATACATGAAGATCGCTATGGGTAGGATGAGTGATTTCAAGTTGTAATCTGCTCATTTCTATTTGAGTTTGGTGAGAGGATTGAATCTTTGGACAAAGGATTCAACATTGTTTATTCAATCTTTTAATTTTACTTAAGGTAACAAATATTAGAATTTTTCTAGGTGATGTAGTCACCGAACATATACTGTATTTTTCTGTCTTGGTGCTTGCGTTAGATGGGTGGTTGGTTATCCTAGGTGGGATGGCCTAGTTTCCGTGCGGTCAATTTCATACACGTGCTATCAGAGTACAATATTGATGCTTCTGATCCCAACATTTCGGTCCAAAACTGAATAATGCTCACCACTATTTGTAAACATTACTTGTAAGTATCTAGAGAGGCAAATTATATATTTCATTTGTTCGAATATATGTTGATGGGAGTTTAAGGGAAGAAATTAATTCCCTATTAAGAAAAACACGTCAATTGCCTTGATCAGACTAGTACATAAATATTGTATGACAACTGTTAATAATAAGACAATTATCTTTTTAATGTAATTTTTGGTCATTTAAGGACCTTAGGTGTTCTAAGGCATTTAAGGACCTTAAATATCCTTAAGACATGATATGTATATGCTCTCTTCTTTATGTTAGTTATGATAAGGGCTTATGTCATGAAAAGTCTACGGGGCGTATGGATGAAGTTTTTGTATTCCTAGAAATCAACTTTCAATTCCTTTCCCATGGGAAAGGAACTCAACATTCATATACCCATGTTTCTTTGGTTGGAAATATGTAGCCCGAAAAATTCAAAATTTTTATTTCCATTTTTGGTCCAGACAGGAATAGGAATCTTAATTTGTTTAGATCTTAATAGATACCCTTTCATTAATTTCATTATGTTGTTATTACCTAAATTCAATTGGTGTCATTGATGGTATTGCCGTAAAATTTTTTTAATTAATGCACCAAATCAATATTTCCATGAAAGCAAAAATATTTCGAGGGGGATTAGGTTTTACTTTTCCTACATATGTGGGAATCTAAAGCCCATATATTCCCTCCCAATTTCTAATCCTATACTTACCAAATATGGGTACGGAATCAAAATCCATTCCCAAACCTCTAAAACATGAACCAGACAACCCTTAAGAGAGTAAATTTTGGAAAGAAAAAGAGGAGTAGAGAAGAGAAGAGATTCTTATTGTGATTGATAATATTGGAGATGGCTCTTATTAAACACTTTTGAAGCGACATCCAACCCTCATAGAGGTTGAAGGTAAAATTCATAACTCCAAGATGTTCTAATTTTCTTCTTTGGTAAGTTTCTATTTTGTTGTCATCTGACTACCTAGCCACTCTAACAGTCACCTATAGACCTGCATGTCTCTCTTCTCTCTATATCCACCATGGTAGCTCTTGTGTGAGATCTACTTCAAGTCAAATATGAGCATAGTTGGGACGTGTGGGATTCTTTGTTGATGTATCAATATAGATGAATGTGCCAGTCATGTCGGATAATTTCTTCAAGTATGTGGAAACAAATAAGATGAGGTGCGGCATTAGAAATCTCACCAAAATTGCTTTTAATTTTTCATCTTTCGGTAGTCAAGCTCCAGTGTCCATTTGAATATGTGAAAAAGTAACTTGTCAATTTTATGTTTATTAAATTAGAGCATAGCATTTTATGTGTCTACAATGACTTGTGAGATAAAAAAGGAATAACGTGGATCGAGGGATGTTCTCTAGAACCTCACCAATACGATTGAACTCGCGAAGGGACTAAAATTCTCAACTTGGATTATTTACTAGCGAAAAGAATGTCACTTCCCGTTCCCAGAATACGTATTTTAAATGCATGTACTGCTTAAATGTATTTAATTAATATTTATCATGTATTGTTCTGTATTTTAATTCCTTTAATTCACGCAAATTAAAATTCCTGTAATTAATTTTCTGTATTTTACTTTCTGCTTTTATTCTCTGCTTTAGCTTACTTTAGGTTTGGCCTAGGTTGGTTTATTTTTGGGTTATGGTGGTTCATCATGAACCGAACCCACCTACCACCACCCCTTCCATTTAAAGCCCCCAAACTTTTTCTCTCTCTTCATTACTCTCCTTCACCATTACTCTTCTTCTTCTTTCTCATTACTCTCTCCACCTACCAAACCCATAGGCAAGTACATCTTGCTTCTTCATGAGGACCCATTTTTATGGTTCCATTCTCTTCCCCTTGTGATTCTAAGAGAGTTTAGAACATGGCATTTTTCGTTTTGAAGTTTTATTTTTAGTAGATCTAGAAATTAGTTATTTTCGGATTTTGGTGGTTTTGATCTATCAAACTTCTTTGTTTTCAAGTTTTGATGGTTCCATGTTGTAGAAAATTTTATTCTACCCAAATTTGACCTTTGTAAAGTTGGATTTGGACTTATTTTGACCAAGTTATGGATTTTGAAGCCTTGGGTGCAACCATGGAGTTCTTGCTATTTTGGAGAAGACAGTGAGCAGTGTACGCAAGCTTTTTAGCTAGCGCCACTGAGCTGCGCGCGCTCTTTAGCGCAGCGTAGTCTGTCTCATATGCTGCCTTTTGGCGGCGTATGGTCTTGTATACGCTACCTTGATATGGAGTCGTATGGAGTTCATACGCTGCCTTTTGGAAGCGTATGACTTGCGTACGCTGGCTTGGATAGTAAGGAGTCGTATGGAGTTCATACGCTGCCTTTTGGAAGCGTATGACTTGCGTACGCTGGCTTGGATAGTGAGGAGTCATATGGATCCCATACGCTGCCTCTTTGACTTGAGCGTAGCTTGACCTGAGCGTACGCTGACTTGAGCGTAGCCTGACCTGAGCAAACGCTGACTTGAGCATAGCCGACTTGAGCGTAGCCTGACCTGAGCGTACGCTGACTTGAGCGTAGCTTGACTTGACCCTACTTACCCTGGATCTTCTATAGCCCTGTATATTGATAGTTTATCAGATATTTAACGTCCATTTTATATCCTTACGTCTTTTGGCATAAACTTGATAAAATCATGATATGTTAATATTTATGTTAAATATAGATTGTTACGTGGGATGTACCATGTGTCGTGAATTGAGTTATAGATACCCCGATTGACTGGAATTAAACCCTGAGAGTTGTAGACTCGACCCCACTGAATACTAGTTGACTTTCATGCCTTGTCACCATTGATAATGATTGTGACCTTGATTAATAATTGATCATGCGTTCCTAGTTGGAACTAAGAGACTGGCTAGTCGTCCTTGAATTGAATGAATGAGACACGTTCATATTAATTATGAACTATTGAAATTGTCACCCTCATTTTCCGTATTTCTCGTATTCCGTATTTATACTCGTATTTGGATTTTGGCATGTATTTTTATTTTTTTTCTCAACTTGTGGGATTTCAATATTTCTCGTATTTTGGGGTTTGGCATGGCTCGATTTAATTGGTTTGGCTCGGTTTTATTGGGTTGGTTCGGTTTGGTTTGGTTTATAGGTGTTGGATCACCTTAACCTATGTTACCCCTCAACCCACCACAACTCACCCTCTTTATATCCCCACCTACCACTCTCTCTCCTCATAACCACCATTTATTTCCTTCTTCTTCTTCTTCTCCTTCCTCAACACAACTCTCCATCCATAGGCAAGTGCATCTTGCCACTACATGAGAACCCTATTTTCTTGGTCCATTAGCTAGATTAGGACATGGTGATCATTATTAGAACTTGACATTTTGTGATTTGGAGTCTCCATTATTCTAGATCTAGGTTTTGACTATTTTCGGATTTATATGGTTTTGATCTATTTTGGTTGGATTTTTGTGGGTTTTGATGCTTCCATGTGGAAGAGAATTCAATTTTACTCAAGTTAGACCTTTGAAAATCTAGATTTGGTTTTGATTTTACCAAGATATGAAGTTTTGAACCTTAGAGTTCTTTAAGTCTTCTTCTCGGCCTGGAGAAGAAGACAGCAGCCTGCGCTCTTTAGCGCAGGGCTGGGTTGCGCATTCCCCCTCGACCAGCGCTCCTTAGCGCAGCGCCGACCGCGCAGCTTGCCCCTTGGCGAACTGCGCTCAACCCGAGTGCGCATGGATTCATGCGCAGTCTGCTCTTGCGCAGTCCGCTCAAGCGCAGTCTGCCCTTGCGCAATCTGACCCTGCGCCATCCACTCATGCGCAATTTGACCCCTGTGCCAACCAGTTCAGCGCAAGCCGACTCCTGCGCAACTCTCTCCTGCGCAGTTGGCCCCTGGCGCACTTGACTCCTGCGTAACCCGACCCCAGGGACCCTTGCGCAATCTGTCCAATCATAGAGATTTGGTTTATTTTTTCTTAATCTTGGCTCTTCTATAGCCCTGTATATTGGTATTTTATTAGATATTTTATGCCCATTTTATATCCTTACGCCTTTTGTCCTGAACTTGATAATCACGAATTTACTGGATATGTTTGGAATTGATAATTGAGCATGACCTGATAGTGGCCCGTCGTGGCGCACTCCTGACTAGTACACTTGATATGATAACCTGACCTGATATATTTTGAATAGCTGTTGCGACGGCTACCTGACATGACATGACCTGTATAATTAATCCTGACACCGTGGGCGATTGTGCTTGTACAAATAATCCAGTTATGTCTTGCATTATGTCTAGGAGGGGACTCCTGAGTACCACGGTCAGGAGTACCTACTGAATTGGACTAAGGTTAATGATTAGTATAATTCACTAGTCATGAAGAGATGTTCTCCAGTTACAGGCGATCCCGTTATCCCGGCCGCAAATGATTGGACTTGTAGCCTGCCGACGAGTAGGGCACATTTCCAGCCCACTGTTATGTGGGGCACCCACCATTGTCACTTAAATGATTGAACTCTATTGTCACTATAATGCATTGTACTCTCCAGATTGTCACTATAATGATTGCCTGGATAACCTGGATAGCTGCAGGGCCTGTGACTACTTGGAACAATCTCATTGCATCTTGCTAGTAACTAGGATTGTGATAACCCTAGTTAGTTAATGTAGAAAGCCGTAGGCAATGATTGGCCGTGATTGCTTGGATGGAGTCTAGTCCAGTATAGGGTTGTCTAGAATTGATTGATTGTAAGATTGTACCAGAATGACTGAGAGATTGTCACTATAATTATTGTCACTCCAGATTGTCACTATAATGATTGTCACTCCAGATTGTCACTATAATGATTGTCACTCCAGATTGTTACTTGACCTGATTTCTTATATTTATCTTGCCGATAAATGGTGAGAGAAACCAAGTTCCGTTCAGACGAAGGGTTACAACTCCGGTCCTTGTTTGGTTTACGGGTTGTAACCTAGCTATCTGAATAGTCCCATGGTTATCTCATCGTATATCATCCTGTCATACTTTTCCATATGTCCTGTCTTTTAGTGATTCTATGCAAGATTGTCTTTTATATTTACCCATCATGCTTTTTTTAAATTACTGTCTCTTATTATGTAATTATATTATTGTGCTATTTGCTGGCTTTGGTTCTTATTTTGTGGCCTCCTTTGTGGCACTTGCTCTTCCTGGGGTCTGACCCAGCTGGTTTTGTATGGCCAGATACCGGAGCAGCAGCAAAGGATCTACCGGTCTTCCAGCCCGATGGTGGTCACCAGGCGTAACCAGGGCATCGAGTGGGTTTCTTTTGTTCTCCCACTGTAATATTGTAAATTATTCTTTTGAGGCATTTAGCCGACGAGCAAGTGTTCGCTCGATTGTACTTACTTACTGTCTGCCTACGGGCTGTAACATGATTGACAAGCCCCGGGGGTTGATCATGTATGACTAAACTCTTGCTAGTCCTCACATTTTGTAACGACTAGCTTCATGATCATCTGGATATGTAATGTTTGGGACGCCTTACAATTGTATATTTGGAGATCTGATATCTTGTGATTATTATTAGTTGGTTGAGATTGAGACAATAGGCTATTTTATGACCTTAAGAGACTGATGGATTGTAGTGAAACCCTCACATATCTAGACAGCCGTGACCGTATAGCGGTGTGGATTCCATTTCGTTATACGTAGCTGGCTATGTCTACCCCCGCTCTCCAGTATTCTGGTTCTGGGGCGTGACATGGTTTAAGTGGTGGCCCATACAGGTCTTGTTAATCAAGATGTGTGAGGGTTTACCGAATAGATGTCTCAATCGGTACTCGCCCTTGATCTCTGCTCGTATCCTCTTGATTCCTGAAAATTCTTGTCCTGATCACATGCTTGTAATCGTTGATCTGTCCTGGTCCTTCCTTATTGTTTCTATGTCGTCTTCTTCAGCGGCATTGAACCTGGACCTGCCGACCAGCAAGGTGGATCACCTCCCGTGGACCAGCAGCAACCAGAAGATCAGGCCCAGCACTCAGGAGCAGCCTCCCGAGTCGTACCTACTGGAGGAGAGCCGCCAGTTCAGCTAGTCCAGTATGCAGATCCTGATGATGGCACTTTGGTAGGTCTAATCAGATCATTGTTAGCTTCCCAGGATCGTAGAGGCGATGCCTTGCACCAGGCAGTAGAAGATGCTCTGAATAGAAGTGGACCCCGAGGGAACAGTACGGTCAACAGTTTTAAGCGCCTGAACCCTCCATTCTTCGATGGCAGCGTGGATGCCATTGCTGCCGATGCTTGGCTACAAGATATAGAGGTGATTCTCGAAGCCGCGAAGACTCCAGAAGACGAGAAGGTGGCTGTGGTGCGCCTACAATTATTGGATCTAGCCCGCAGTTGGTGGGCCGCACAAGCAGTGGGATTGACAACACCTGTCCCCTGGACAGTGTTCAGCAAAAAGTTCCAGACCAAGTATTATGATGCAGTGGCTCGGTATGACTTGCAGACCAGGTTCAGTAATCTTAAGCAGATGGGGAGGACGGTCGACGGATATACGGCCGAGTTTTCCAGACTCAGTCGGTTTGCTCCCACCTTGGTGGCAACCGAGTTTGACAGAGCGCAGAGGTTCCAGCAGGGACTTCACCTAGAGATTATATTGGCAGCAGAACAGTTCGAGCATCAGACCTATGATGCGGTGTTGCGAGCAACGAAGAGGCACGAGTATACCTCCCAGAGAATAGTGGACAGGACTGGAGGTCGGAAGCGGTCCCATAGTCAGATGAATCAGTCTTCAGCACCAGCCCCGACAGCTAGGGCTTTGACTATTGGAACTCCGAGGCAAGCAACCTCAGTTACGTCGGTTCAGCACTCGACCCCGACGTACCCTCAGCAGAAACAGAAGCAAGCGCAGCCTTCCGCCGCGGGCTGTTCTTATTGTGGGAAGCCTGGACATGTTGTGTCAGCGTGTCGCAAGGCGCTGGAATTATGCTTGTTGTGAGGGGCACCGGACCATAGGGTGGGGTCCTGTCCATTCAGAGTCGATTCAGCATCAACAGTATCTAGTCCCTCGGTTAGGGGACCAGCACCAGCCCCAGCACCAGTACCAGCTCCAGTTCACCAGCAACAGCAGTTCCCGTTTCCGAGGCCATTGCCGACTCAGGCCCAGACTTTCCAGCAACAGAACCCGCGGCAGTTTGCCCTAGCCCAGGCTCAGGTTCAGAATCGACCGAGAGGTATATGTGTCCTCTCATCTTACTTTTCTACCGTCATTATGCGGGGTGTATGACGTATTTCATGTATCCTAATTACAACGGTACATCTCGGACCCGAGCAATATCCTAGGTCATTCGAAACTGGTTATTGGTACCAACATTTTCGTATGAGGATAGCCTGTTTGACCAAAGAGAGAGACCTCAAGCGCAAGACTATCAGTTTAGTTCATGTTGCTTGAGTTCATCGCTCCTTGGGAGAGTCAAACGTGGGAGTGTGAGGATGATATCCGATCGCGATATCTCGACTTGTTTGACTCGTGAGGTGTAATGTCTTCCTTATGCCTTACGTTTTCCCTTCCTTGCTTGCATTGTATGATTGTATGATTGAATTGCTTAGTGTAGTTGTTGGTTCTTAGTGTAGCTTGTCGTGACAATCTCTAGCTCCTTGATTAAATTCCGAGGACGGAATTCTTTGAAGGTGGGTAGAGTTGTCACCCTCATTTTTCGTATTTCTCGTATTTTGTATTTATACTCGTATCTGGATTTTGGCATGTATTTTTTTTCTCAACTTGTGGGATTTCAGTATTTCTCGTATTTTGGGTTTTGGCATGGCTCGATTTAATTGGTTTGGCTCGGTTTTATTGGGTTGGTTCGGTTTGGTTTGGTTTATAGGTGTTGGATCACCTTAACCTATGCTACCCCTCAACCCACCATAACTCACCCTCTTTATATCCCTACCTACCACTCTCTCTCCTCATAACCACCATTTATTTCCTTCTTCTTCTTCTTCTCCTTCCTCAACACAACTCTCCACCCATAGGCAAGTGCATCTTGCCACTACATGAGAACCCTATTTTCTTGGTCCATTAGCTAGATTAGGACATGGTGATCATTATTAGAACTTGACATTTTGTGATTTGGAGTCTCCATTGTTCTAGATCTAGGTTTTGACTATTTTCGGATTTACATGGTTTTGATCTATTTTGGTTGGATTTTTGTGGGTTTTGATGCTTCCATGTAGAAAAGAATTCAATTTTACTCAAGTTAGACCTTTGAAAATCTAGATTTGGTTTTGATTTTACCAAGATATAAAGTTTTGAACCTTAGAGTTCTTGGAGTCTTCTTCTCGGCCTGGAGAAGAAGACAGCAGCCTGCGCTCTTTAGCGCAGGGCTGGGTTGCGTATTCCCCCTCGGCCAGCGCTCCTTAGCGCAGCGCCGACCGAGCAGCTTGCCCCTTGGCGAACTGCGCTCAATCCGAGTGCGCATGGATTCATGCACAGTCTGCTCTTGCGCAGTCCGCTCATGCGCAGTCTGCCCTTGCGCAATCTGACCCTGCGCCATCCACTCATGCGCAATTTGACCCCTGCGCCAACCAGTTCAGCACAAGCCGACTCCTGTGCAGCTCACTCCTGCGCAGTTGGCCCCTGGCGCACTTGACTCCTGCGCAAGCCGACCCCAGGGACCCTTGCGCAATCTGTCCAATCATAGAGATTTGGTTTATTTTTCCCTTAATCTTGGCTCTTCTATAGCCCTGTATATTGGTATTTTATTAGATATTTTATGCCCATTTTATATCCTTACGCCTTTTGTCCTGAACTTGATAATCACGAATTTACTGGATATGTTTGGAATTGATAATTGAGCATGACCTGATAGTGGCCCATCGTGGCGCACTCCTGACTAGTACACTTGATATGATAACCTGACCTGATACATTTTGAATAGCTGTTGCGACGGCTACCTGACATGACACGACCTGTATAATTAATCCTGACACCGTGGACGATTGTGCTTGTACAAATAATCCAGTCATGTCTTGCATCATGTCTAGGAAGGGACTCCTGAGTACCACGGTCAGGAGTACCTACTGAATTGGACTAAGGTTAATGATTAGTATAATTCACTAGTCATGAAGAGATGTTCCCCAGTTACAGGCGATCCCGTTATCCCGGCCGCAAATGATTGGACTTGTAGCCTGCCGACGAGTAGGACACATTTCCAGCCCACTGTTATGTAGGGCACCCACCATTGTCACTTAAATGATTGAACTCTGTTGTCACTATAATGCATTGTACTCTCCAGATTGTCACTATAATGATTGCCTGGATAACCTGGATAGCTGCAGGGCCTGTGACTACTTGGAACAATCTCATTGCATCTTGCTAGTAACTAGGATTGTGATAACCCTAGCTAGTTAATGTAGAAAGCCGTAGGCAATGATTGGCCGTGATTGCTTGGATGGAGTCTAGTCCAGTATAGAGTTGTCTAGAATTGATTGATTGTAAGATTGTACCAGAATGACTGAGAGATTGTCACTATAATGATTGTCACTCCAGATTGTCACTATAATGATTGTCACTCCAGATTGTCACTATAATGATTGTCACTCCAGATTGTTACTTGACCTGATTTCTTATATTTATCTTGCCGATAAATGGTGAGAGAAACCAAGTTCCGTTCAGACGAAGGGTTACAACCCCGGTCCTTGTTTGGTTTACGGGTTGTAACCTAGCTATCTGAATAGTCCCATGGTTATCTCATCGTATATCATCCTGTCATGCTTTTTCATATGTCCTGTCTTTTAGTGATTCTATGCAAGATTGTCTTTTATATTTACCCATCATGCTTTTCTTAAATTACTGTCTCTTATTATGTAATTATATTATTGTGCTATTTGCTGGCTTTGGTTCTTATTTTGTGGCCTCCTTTGTGGCACTTGCTCTTCCTGGGGTCTGATCCAGCTGGTTTTGTATGGCCAGATATCGGAGCAGCAGCAAAGGATCTACCGGTCTTCCAGCCCGATGGTGGTCACCAGGCGTAACCAGGGCATCGAGTGGATTTCTTTTGTTCTCCCACTGTAATATTGTAAATTATTCTTTTGAGGCGTTTAGTCGACGAGCAAGTGTTCGCTCGATTGTACTTACTTACTGTCTGCCTACGGGCTGTAACATGATTGACAAGCCCCGGGGGTTGATCATGTATGACTAAACTCTTGCTAGTCCTCACATTTTGTAACGACTAGCTTTATGATCATCTGGATATGTAATGTTTGGGACGCCTTACAATTGTATATTTGGAGATCTGATATCTTGTGATTATTATTAGTTGGTTGAGATTGAGACAATAGGCTATTTTATGACCTTAAGAGACTGATGGATTGTAGTGAAACCCTCACATATCTAGACAGCCGTGACCGTATAGCGGTGTAGATTCCATTCCGTTATACGTAGCTGGCTATGTCTGCCCCCGCTCTCCAGTATTCTGGTTCTGGGGCGTGATAGAAATCGACTGGCTAATCCCGAGTATTGGCATACAGGCACATGCAGGCTTCAATTCATTTATTATTTATTTATCTTACCAAAGAAGCATGTGTACTTTATGGTCAAGGCATGATTACTCCGTTGTTAGTTTTGATTGTTGCATTACGCTATATAAGACCTACAACCTGACCGCACTGGTATCATTGTAGAGTTGCGCATATCGTACCCCGTACGAAAGTACTCATTCTGAATGACCATGATCCACGGTATGGTACTTCACTCAACATAGAGACTATTAAGTTAAATAAAATAATGATTGCATGGAGAGAATGGATTCTCGAGTTCTTACATGGCAGCCCTCTTGGGACTAGTAGTGCCCGACAGGCCGGTTGGTCCCCACAGATGCTGTAAATCTACCACACGGGCAGGGAACGGTATCTGGTTATATTATCTATTGAATATTGTATATTAATGACGGGCGTCCCGCTGGGACTCGTCTAATTCATGAATGGCGCAATTGATTGACTGGGTAAACTAGCCTTGCTTGCGCATAGTAAGAACTGAAAAATCTTTTATTGCATAATTCCAGGATAACTTGGGACTCACAATAGCAAGCCGTAGTAGTTGCCTGGCAGTTTAAATTGATTTGTTTGTGTACTGTACCTACTCTGTTACTTAACTAAGATGATCAGAATGTCAGGACATGACGGGCCAACTTCTGTCCTTATTTGGTTGGGAGGTTGGTTCGAAGTGTCGTGATATTGTGTGAGTCCTAGTAGATAGCAGAGATCTATTATCATATTCTTTTATTACTGGCTTCATTCCTCATATCATGCTCCCTTGCGGTACTTGCTATTAGAGGTCTAACCTCTCTGGTTTTGCATGGCCAGATTTAGAGCCAGTCCCCGAGGATCCAGCTTACTTCTACCTCCAAGATGGTCAACACTAGAGGGATGATCGCAGGAGGACTCGAGTGGGTTTCTTACTTCCCTGCCCGTTTTGTTATCTACTTTATACTTTGCCGTTTGGTACCGACATGTTAGTCGGATTATCTTGTACCTACTTTTGCATAATTGTAACTAAGTCAGACTGCAGCTGCTAATAATTGTGTATACTTACTACATCATCTAGCTATATTTTATAAAGCCAGATATCAAGAACATTTTGACTGAGCGTTTGGGACGCCTTACTGCTTTATCTCACATGTTCTCTATTTCTGTTTCTTGTTTGAATGATTGAGACAATAGAAGTAAAGTGACCATAGGAAGACTTTCATGTAGTATGCACCCCCTCGTCTTGTAGACAGCATTGATCGTATTATACGGTTTTCATCTACCCGTAATACGTAGCTGGCTGAGTCATTCCCCCGCTCTCCAGTATTCTGGTTCTGGGACGTGACAAGGTTTTAGTGGTGGCCCATGCAGGTCTGATTTCAGACTTGTGGGGTGTTTAATAGGATGTCTCAATCACACACGTTCCCCCTTGATCTTATGATTCGTCAATTCTCAACTCTAGCTTGACATTCCAGTATCCTTTGACTTCATTGATCCTTCATGTCCTGTCGTTTGATTGTTCTCTTGTCCCTTTTCTTAGGGGTACTTCGTCCATACCTGTCAGAGCTGGACAGCAACAACATGGACAGCAACATGGATAACCTGACCATGTTGGTCAGCAACAAGAGCTGGTACTAACTCAAGAGGCTACCTAAGAAGAAGTGATAGTAGAACCAGTAGTTGGATCGCAGTATCCGGAGGTTCCAACACCACCAATAGTTCCACCTACCCCTGCGGGAATGGACACACCAGCCCTTCTGGAAATCATGAGAGGGATGATGGCTACTCAGCAACATCAGATGTTAGCCCAACAGCGCATGCACGCCCAGTTGCAAGAGCAGAACGTACTACTCAACCAAGGGTTGCAGACAGCTTTGGAAAGAGGGGCAAAGCCGAATTCTGGAGCATCAACCAGATTTTGCAAGTTCAACCCCCGCCGTTTCGACGGCACGGAGGATGCTATTTCAGCAGATGCATGGCTTAAGGATATGGAGGCTATTCTGACAGCAGCTAAGGTGCCGGCAGAAGAACGTGTGGATCAGGTAAAGTTGTTACTTCAGGATCTCGCACGTGATTGGTGGGAATCAGAGGAGGTAGGCATCAGACGTCCTGTGGCTTGGAACGATTTTACAGCAAGATTCAAGACAAAGTACTATGGAGTTGTGGCGCAGTTTAAGCTACAACAGAAGTTTATCAACCTCAAGCAGGCCGGCAAGACGGTAGATGCTTATGCAGCGGAGTTCTGCAGATTGAGTAGGTTTGCCCCAGAGATGGTAGCAACGGAACGCCAGAGGGCTATGAGGTTTCAGCAAGGGTTTCATCTTGAGCTCTTGCAATTAATAGAGAGGCACAATTACCAGACTTTTGATAAGATGTTGACGGCAACCCGAAGGCATGAGATCACCATTCAGAGGATCACGGCAAGGACTGGAGGTCAGAAGAGATCTCACAGTCAGATTGAAGGAGGAGGGGGAGCAGCGCCCCGAACAACAGCACCATCCCTTGGCATTCGCATTCACGATGTGGCAATGCGAGGGCCAGCACCACCACCCAGGCAGCAGCAGCAACAGAAGAAGAACCAGCAACCCCCAACGGGCTGTACTTATTGTGGGAAGATGGGGCACACTAGAGATGTGTGTCGGGCATTGAACGGACTGTGTTTGATATATGGAAATCCAGATCATCGGGTTACCACATGTCCCATGAATTCGAGGTCAGGAGGACCAGTGCAACAGTTTCCTGCTCTGCCAGCACCAGGGGCAGGGCAGTATCGAGGACCAGCGGTAGCAGTGAGACCATTGGCCCAGCGTCCGTTAATGCCGCAGGCTCAGATGTTTCGGCAGCAGGGACCGCCGATACAGCAACACCAGCATAGACCACCCCAGCATCATCAAGACAGGGGCCAGCAGCAGCACCAGGCTAGGCCACAGCATGGGAACCAACAAGGAGGTCGAGGGCAGGCATTCACTCTGTCCTTGGAAGAGGCATTGGCATCAGGAGATGTTGTGGCAGGTAACATTCTCGTCGCCTCATATCCCGCAGTAGCATTGTTTGATTCGGGAGCATCACACTCATTTATATCTGCACAATTTATGACACGGCTAGGAATGGAGTTCGAGGCATTGCCAGGGAGGTTGAATATACTCACTGGCAATGGGCTCGTAGGAGTTAGTAGAGTTATTCTAGCGTGTAGTATTGTAGTTTACGGGTATTCCTTACCCGCCCAGTTGATAGAATTTTCTGTTAGAAATTTCGACGTTATCTTAGGCATGGACTGGCTGAAAGACGGTCATGCAACAATAGATTGTCGTAGTGGGAGTGTATCTTTTGATATTTCAGGCATGAAGAGATTCACCTTAGTCAGATCAGAGGCAACTCAGCAAGGGCAGGGAGTAATAACAGCAATGGAAGAAGTTCAAGTTCCGAAGGTAGTTGAAGAATTTCTAGACGTATTTCTCGAAGAACTTCCAGGTCTACCACCGGTTAGAGATATTGAGTTCAGCATAGAATTATCACCTGGAACTAAACAAATATCAGATCGGGTTTATAGAATGGCGGATTCGGAGCAGGCCAAGGTGTATCAGCACATAGAAGAATTAAAGGAGAAGAAGTTTATCCAAGCTAGCATATCACCATGGGCAGCACCAGTGGTACTTGTGGGGAAGAAGGATGGATCATCCAGATTATGCATCGATTACAGGAAGCTTAATACGGCAACAGTAAAGAACAAGTACCCACTACCCAGGATCGACGACTTGTTTGACCAGTTGAGCAGGGCTAGAGTTTTCTCCAAGATAGATCTTCGTTCAGGGTACCATCAAGTGAGGGTTCGAAAGGAAGACATTCCCAAGACAGCATTCAGGTCAAAGTATGGACATTATGAATTCTTAGTAATACCGTTTGGTTTGACCAATGCTCCAGCTATATTCATGGATTTGATGAACCATATCTTTATGCCGTATTTAGATCAGTTTGTCATGGTGTTTCTCGACGACATTCTCGTATACTCTGCTAGTGAAGAGGAGCATGAAGACCACCTCAGGAAAGTGTTACAGGTTCTGAGAGAGAACCAGTTGTATGCCAAGCTCAGCAAGTGTGAGTTTTGGTCGGATCATATTTCATTTTTGGGTCATATCATATCAGGAGCTGGAGTAGCAGTAGATTCCAAGAAGGTAGAAGCAGTAGAGAGTTGGCCAGTACCCAAGACCGTAGCTGATGTACGGAGTTTTTTGGGATTGGCCGGATATTACAGAAGGTTTGTATCAGATTTTACAAGACTTTCAGCACCCATGACCCGCTTGACATGGAAAGATGTACCATTTGTCTGGTCGGCAGAATGTCAGTCATCATTTGAGAATTTGAAGCAGAAGTTGATATCAGCACCTATTCTTACATTGCCAGTTGGACCCGGAGGTTTTACCGTATATTGTGATGCGTCAGGTAAAAGACTTGGATGTGTCCTTATGCAATATGGGAAGGTGATAGCGTATGCATCTAGGCAACTTCGAGACCACGAGAAAAATTATCCAACTCATGATTTGGAGTTGGCGGTAGTAGTATTTGCTTTGAAGCTATGGAGGCATTACTTATATGGTGATCGAGTGGACATGTACACAGACCACAAAAGTCTGAAGTACATCTTTACTCAGAAGGAGCTGAACATGAGGCAGAGAAGATGGTCAGAGCTGATCAAGGATTATGACGTGGAGCTTCAGTATCATCCAGGCAAGGCTAATGTGGTAGCAGACGCTCTCAGCAGAAGAGGTGGCGCATTTATGTTAACAACGCAGAAGCACATCTTAGAAGACCTTCAGGAGATGGGCATCGAAGTTATACTTCCTAGTGATGTAGGAGTTCTAACGAGTCTACAAGTTCAATCCGACTTGGTAGGCAGGATCAAGGCAGCCCAGGCACAGGACCCAAGGATTCAGAAGCTTAGGGCAGAATGTGAGTCAGGGCTCAGAAAAGAGATGCAAATCCACGAAGACGGTACGCTTAGGTTTGGATCACGTCTATGTGTACCTAGTGGGGATATCAGACCGGAAGTTATGACAGAAGCTCACAGTTCTCAGTATTCTATACATCCTGGAGGGACCAAGATGTACCAAGATATCAAGCAGCACTTCTGGTGGAACGGGATGAAGAGGGAGATAGCTAGGTTTGTTTTCCGTTGCTTGATATGTCAGCAAGTAAAGGCAGAACAGCAGAGGCCAGCTGGATTATTACAACCGCTTTCTATCCCGGAATAGAAGTGGGAATACATCACAATGGACTTTGTGACCGGTTTACCGAGGTCACCAAGTGGTAAAGATGCTATTTGGGTGATAGTAGATCGGCTTACAAAGGTAGCACACTTTCTTCCTTTCAGAGTAGGACAATCTACAGAAAAGTTGGCGGAGTTGTACATACAGCAGATAGTCAGGCAGCATGGAGTCCCTGTCAGTATTGTGTCAGACAGAGATACCCATTTTACGTCACATTTTTGGAAGAGCTTACATCATAGTTTGGGCACCAAGTTAAAATTTAGTACGGCTTACCATCCACAGACGGACGGGCAATCAGAAAGGGCAATTTAGACTTTGGAAGATATATTGCGAGCTTGCACCCTAGATTTTGGAGGATCTTGGGAAAGCTACCTGCACTTAGTCGAATTTTCATATAATAACAGTTATCAAGCCAGTATCCAGATGGCGCCATTTGAAGCTCTATATGGTAAGAAGTGTAGGTCGCCACTAGCATGGGATGATATCGGAGACAGAAAGATGTTAGGCCCGGAAATGATTGTTCAGACAGTTGAAGTGATTAAGGAAATTAGAGAGCGACTTCGAGTTGCGCAGGATCGGCATCGTCATTGGGCGGACCAGCATCGTAGGCCGCTAGAGTTTTCTATTGGAGACCACGTGTTCTTGCGGATCTCACCTACCCGTGGGGTCATTAGATTTGGCGTTCGGGGGAAGTTGAGTCCGAGATACGTAGGACCATTCGTTATCCTTGATAGGGTAGGCGATGTTGCTTATCGTTTGTCCCTTCCGCCTTCGTTACGAGAGGTACATGACGTGTTTCATGTATCTTAGCTACGAAGGTATGTATCAGACCCAAGCCATATCCTTGATCATTCTGAGTTGGTTGTTGGTACCAACTTGTCTTACGAGGAGCAGCCTGTGTCCATCTTGGACCGAAGAGAGAAGATACTCAAGAACCGAACAATTAACCTTGTCCGGGTTGCTTGGGGTCATCACTCTTTGGGAGAGTCAACGTGGGAACGTGAGGATGATATCCGATCACGGTATCCATATCTGTTTGACTCACAAGGTATATCTCTTTCTGCATACCTTGATTGTATTAGCTCCTCATGCTTGTCACCCTATGGATAGAACTACGTGATATCGTAGATTGTTAATATAGATATGTTATCTGCTAGTTAACATTGAAGAATGATTGCTTGCTCAAAGTTTTTTGTACCAAGATTAGCTTAGTTTTGATATTCCTATCCTGCTTGGATTTGAAATTCCGAGGACGAAATTTTTCTAAGAAGGGTAGAGATGTCACTTCCCATTCCCAGAATACGTATTTTAAATGCATGTACTGCTTAAATGTATTTATTCAATATTTATCATGTATTGTTCTGTATTTTAATTCCTTTAATTCACGCAAATTAAAATTCCTGTAATTAATTTTCTGTATTTTACTTCCTGCTTTTATTCTCTGCTTTAGCTTACTTTAGGTTTGGCCTAGGTTGGTTTATTTTTGGGTTATGGTGGTTCATCATGAACCAAACCCACCTACCACCACCCCTTCCATTTAAAGCCTCCAAACTTTTTCTCACTTCATTACTCTCCTTCACCATTACTCTTCTTCTTTTTTCTTATTACTCTCTCCACCTACCAAACCCATAGGCAAGTACATCTTGCTTCTTCATGAGGACCCATTTTTATGGTTCCATTCTCTTCCCCTTATGATTCTAAGAGAGTTTAGAACATGACATTTTTCGTTTTGAAGTTTTATTTTTAGTAGATCTAGAAATTAGTTATTTTCGGATTTTGGTGGTTTTGATCTATCAAACTTCTTTGTTTTCAAGTTTTGATGGTTCCATGTTGTAGAGAATTTTATTCTACCCAAATTTGACCTTTGTAAAGTTGGATTTGGACTTATTTTGACCAAGTTATGGATTTTGAAGCCTTGGGTGCAACCATGGAGTTCTTGCTATTTTAGAGAAGACAGTGAGCAGTGTACGCGAGCTTTTTAGCTAGCGCCACTGAGCTGCGCGCGCTCTTTAGCGCAGCGCCGTCTGTCTCATACGCTGCCTTTTGGCGGCGTATGGTCTTGTATACGCTACCTTGATATGGAGTCGTATGGAGTTCATACGCTGCCTTTTGGAAGCGTATGACGTGCGTACGCTGGCTTGGATATTAAGGAGTCGTATGGAGTTCATACGCTGCCTTTTGGAAGCGTATGACTTGCGTACGCTGGCTTGGATAGTGAGGAGTCGTATGGAGCCCATACGCTGCCTCTTTGACTTGAGCGTAGCTTGACCTGAGCGTACGCTGACTTGAGCGTAGCCGACTTGAGCGTAGCCTGACCTGAGCAAACGCTGACTTGAGCGTAGCCGACTTGAGCGTAGCCTGACCTGAGCGTACGCTAACTTGAGCGTAGCTTGACTTGACCCTACTTACCCTGGATCTTCTATAGCCCTGTATATTGATAGTTTATCAGATATTTAACGTCCATTTTATATCCTTACGCCTTTTGGCATAAACTTGATAAAATCATGATATGTTAATATTTATGTTAAATATAGATTGTTACGTGGGATGTACCATGTGTCGTGAATTGAGTTATAGATACCCCGATTGACTGGAATTAAACCCTGAGAGTTGTAGACTCGACCCCACTGAATACTAGTTGACTTTCATGCCTTGTCACCATTGATAATGATTGTGACCTTGATTAATAATTGATCATGCGTTCCTAGTTGGAACTAAGAGACTGGCTAGTCGTCCTTGAATTGAATGAATGAGACACGTTCATATTAATTATGAACTATTGAAATCGACTGGCTAATCCCGAGTATTGGTATACAGGCACATGCAGGCTTCAATTCATTTATTATTTATTTATCTTACCAAAGAAGCATGTGTACATTATGGTCAAGACATGATTACTCCGTGGTTAGTTTTGATTGTTGTATTACGCTATGTAAGACCTACAACCTGACCGTACTGGTATCATTGTAGAGTTGTGCATATCGTACCCCGTACGAAAGTACTTATTCTGAATGACCATGATCCACGGCATGGTACTTCACTCAACATAGAGACTATTAAGTTAAATAAAATAATAATTACATGGAGAGAATGGATTCCCGAGTTCTTACATGGCATCCCTCTTGGGACTAGTAGTGCCCGACAAGCCGGTTGGTCCCCACAGATGCTGCAAATCTGCCACACGGGCAGGGAACGGTATCTAGTTATATTATCTATTGAATATTGTATATTAATGACGGGCGTCCCGCTGGGACTCGTCTAATTCATGAATGGCGCAATTGATTGACTGGGTAAACTAGCCTTGCTTGCGCATAGTAAGAACTGAGAAATCCTTTATTACATAATTCCAGGATAATTTAGGACTCACAATAGCAAGCCGTAGTAGTTGCTTGGCCATTTAAATTGATTTGTTTGTGTACTGTACCTACTCTGTTACTTAACTAAGATGATCAGAATGTCAGGACATGACGGGCCAACTTCTGTCCTTGTTTGGTTGGGAGGTTGGTTCGAAGTATCGTGATGTTGTGTGAGTCCTAGTAGATAGCAGAGATCTATTATCATATTCTCTTATTACTGGCTTCATTCCTCATATCGTGCTCCCTTGCGGTACTTGCTATTAGAGGTCTAACCTCTCTGGTTTTGCATGGCCAGATTTAGAGCCGGTCCCCGAGGATCCAGCTTACTTCTACCTCCAGGATGGTCAACACTAGAGGGATGATCGCAGGAGGACTTGAGTGGGTTTCTTACTTCCCCGCCCATTTTGTTATCTACTTTATACTTTGCCGTTTGGCACCGACATGTTAGTCGGATTGTCTTGTACCTACTTTTGCATAATTGTAACTAAGTCAGACTGCAGCTGCTAACAATTGTGTATACTTACTACATCATCTGGCTGTATTTTGTAAAGCCAGATATCAAGAACATTTTAATTGAGCGTTTGGGACGCCTTACTGCTTTATCTCACATGTTCTCTATTTCTGTTTCTTGTTTGAATGATTGAGACAATAGAAGTAAAGTGACCATAGGGAGACTTTCATGTAGTATGCACCCCCTCGTCTTGTAGACAGCATTGATCGTATTATACGGTATTCATCTACCCGTAATACGTAGCTGGCTGAGTCATTCCCCCGCTCTCCAGTATTCTGGTTATGGGGCGTGACAAAGAACCTCTTGGGAAGGATAAAGAAATTGTTTGCTTCTCCTTGCAATGTAAGATGTGCATGGTATTATAAATTATGACTAATCCTAACACTACAACTTATCTTCAATTTACAGTTGGATATGATACTGATTCTACTAAGGTTCTTAAGGTGTCCAATATATATGCTCATATTAACAATTATTACCATCTCTAGAGGGTCTTAGCTCCACCTGTTATTCTATCATTATAACAAAAATGCTGGTGTTGGGTGGGGTTTTCAACCTATATGGAGAATATCTTGGAGTGCGACGAGTACAGTCCATGTGTTGGAGAAGCTCAGGGAGTCGAATGCGACAAGGTGGCATGATTTTAGCGTGTGTCAAATATTGGAAAAAGTTGTATTGGTGCCATTTGTATACCGTTGTCGGATATCCACAGGTTAGCGACAGACCAACAAGTAACTAGCGACGAGAGGCAACAAAAAATTCAAAGTTTTGTTAAGTGCTGGAATAACAACGGACCAGTAATGGTTGGCGATGAAATAACGACTGTCACAACCCGCTAACAGTTTTCTGGATACGAGTCGGATAGGCCCAGCCTACGCTGTTGTAAACAATAGTAGTAAGTTGTCTATATCTCATAAATCATCAAGTAAATAAGATCAATCACACTCATCATAGCAACTAGTACTCGTGTCCAGAACACAAATTACCACAACCATCACAGATATCACTATGCTTTTGGTGTACACCTTTAAAATAGATGTTCGGGGACAAATCCTCTAAAAAATAAGGCGAACACCTAAGCTGTTATTAGTACAGTCAGCCAACTACATCAATAGGTACTACATCATCATCAAAACAGAAATGTAAATCTATACAAATGATTCTTATATTCAAATCTATGACTCTACTCCTGAACAACATCTACTATCCTATACCCTGGTCCATTATAATAGCTAGGGTAGAAGTCCTCATCAGTCTCACTTGTAACATATTCAGTCAAAAAATAAGCAAAGTACAAACCCACAAGAAACTCTATACAAAGTAATCTGAAATGCACAAGTAAAAATATGGACTAACCTACAATATGGAACAATAGTACAAGAACTGAAACAATGAACAAGACAATCAATGCAATAGTGAATTTGAAATATTAATCTAATATGTGATCGACTGGAAACCACAATATCATAATAAGGTGCAGCTTAATCGTACGTGAGGCGTACGATTAAGCTATTCACAATAACCTAGCTAAGGGGGAGGGGGTGTGGTCACACACTAGACGATATTTTCTCAATCCCCGTAAGACAATCAACAGAACATGGAACAATCGTGTCAATCTCGTGTCCAACATGAGAACAAGAAGTAAGACAAAAATATAAAGTAAAGAGTTCAAGTCGGTGTACTTGCCTGGATGGATGTTGGTGGTCAAGTCCAAATGTCCTGAAAATCTGTGTCAAAAGACAAGAATACCCCTTAGAAAATATTCTAAAATTTATCTAATTATACCTAAACTTATCCATTTCAAAAATTCAATTTCTAATTATTAATCCTAACCATTATTTCTATTCCTAATTACCCATTAGAAATTAACCTAAATTCTAAATCTTTTTATTAAACTATGTTATCACTCATCCTGGCAACTAAGCTTTTATTTGGTCCCATACTCCTAAAATCTTACTATTAAGTAATGGGCTTAGTCCACAATACTTTAGGCCAAACATATTAAGACTCAATGCAGTCTTGATTAATGGACTCAGCCCAGATCCAACATGTACATCCCAGTCCTAAACCGCATGGACCTCAGCCTAACAAACAGGCTTAGCCCACTCCTTAGTCTAACGCAACACTGAAATTAGTTAAATCCAAGCCTACCAGTCCCCCTTGGGCCTAAGCCCAGTCACCTGAGCTCACATCAGAGTTTATTCAAATAACTAAAACTTAAGCCCATTGGTTCAAGACCTCGCCTCTTGGCCCAATGCTTCAAACACAAACTAATTTCATTCCACTAGTAGATTCAATTTTGAATCTAAGTCATCTCAATTTAAAAGAACTGCTCCTGCGCCCATGTCCCCAGGGCATTATGTCAACACTCGACACACACGAGTTCAGACTGCATACATCGAAGTGTCAATTCGAGAGTGTGTCAATCACAACCCTCGGACACAGTGTCCAATGTTCGACATACACTAGACACGGCACAACCCTAATTTTCCATTCAAGAATCAAAATAGTAAATTAAAGAGGAAAACAATGAATAATTATACCAGTATCCGTTGCACGTTGACACTGTTCTCCTTTTCGAACTGAACACAGTATTAAAACTGCTCAGAAAGAATTTGTCAAACACATGATGTTTAACAACATATTGAATTTAAGCTTTAATCGATTGGAAAAGAGCAGAATTATCAAATCGTTTGAATCAAACAACCGATCAAAATAAAGATTGATCCATAAATGGATTTTGTTGGTGCTTTTGCTCCTTGACATGAAGAGAGCTTGCTCTCAACATGCCTAGTAAAGTTTAGGCCCAAACAGAAAGTGCACCATGAGTTATCTCAAAATATATACTTGTATGTGTTGTTGGGATATGCACATGGGGTGGTGACCCTAAGGAGGGAACTATGTGGGTGAATTTACTAGGAGGTAATGATAAGGCTCCAAGTAAAGCATTCGTGCTTTTTGCTCTTGGGAAATTAATTTCCATTGGGGCTAAGTCCCGTAGGGGCGACTCGGACTCATGGGCTCACGAGGCGTAATGTGGCATTTTGTTGGCGCACTTTACGCGCAGGTTGCTCTGGTGGCGCACGCGTAACTCGCTCTGTGGCGATGTTTCACGCAGATCGTGGATGTCCACGTTCTGATCGTTTCGTAACGTACGATAGCTGATCCGGGGATTTCGGATATGACATCATAACGTCGCGCACGATACGGATCTGGGCGGTTACAATATGACACTATATATAGGGCCTCTCTTCTCTCTAAAAAAGGTGGATTATTCTTTATGCGGAAAAGTTTACACAGAGAGTAGAGAGAGTTCCTCGAATTATTGTGTTCCAGCGCCTTCTGCAGCATCTCGCGCAACTCGTATTTCTTTCTTGTCTTTTCGAGCAGTCCGTTCTTTAGCAGAACAGAGCGTTCTAGAGTTCTTTTGAACTTGCTGGTTCCTGAAAGCTGACCGTGAGGGCGGATCAAGCTTTGAGCACTGGTGTTCTTAACACCCTAGCAGGCCACCACCTTCCATCAATCGCCTGTCATCTTCGCTGCTGCCTTTAGCATTTCGATTAGTACCTTCTATTTAAAAGTACTACTGTCATTTGCTACTGTTGCGAAATCTTTTTAGATTATCGTAACTCAGAATCCTCTAAGGACCTCTGTTACGCAACTTCCTTGAAGTATTGCGTTGAAATGTTGTTTTTTACAATTGTTTCATTCTCTCAGTTTTCTATCGAAAATTGTTCCCCGGTTCTAATAATCTCAAAGCTAGACCAAAAGATGGAAAATTCTCGTGCCTCTCACCTCGATACAAGCTTTAACAAACTGGAAAAGTTCGACGAAGAACACTTTCAAATCTAAAGGAGCAAAATCGTCCTCAATCTTCAACTAGTGGACGTCGATCATGTGTTGATTGAGGCTGAACCAACGATTCCAGAAGGACCAACAACTCCAAAAGGTGGTACAGCAGATGCCATTGCTGCTGCACAAGTCAAACTGACCAAATGGAGAAGGGATAATAGTCTCTGTAGGCTATTGATTCTGAATACAATGGAGGACTCCCTGGCAGAGTCATACTCCAAGAATACTTCTGCCAGGGACATCTGGGAGTCCTTGGGAAAGGTGTATGAAGACGACGACAATACATAAAAAATCTTCATCGTCGAAAAGTACCACAAGTGGCTCTTCGAAGACGAGAAGGCAATGTTGCCTCAGGTGAAAGAGTTCTTGAAGTTGCGCCAGAAGCTAGAAGATGAAAAAATGCCCATCGTCGACAAATTTATCGTTAGAGGGATCGTCTCGAAACTTCCTGCTGGATGGAGTACTTTCTATGCAATAATGCATCGGAAGAAGCTGGACATTAGCTTGGAAGATCTCCTACAAGAGATCCATGTTGAGGACGAGATGCTTTCTCAACAGAAGATGGACACTCTGTCCAAACAATTGGCTATGGCCAATCTGGTGCAGACAAGAGAGTCCAAGGGAAAGCAGGCGGCTTCTCATCACAAAAAGGAATCCACTAATCTGAAAGTGAAGGGTCCTTCGTTCAAGCATCAGAAATCCAAGTCCCACGTGACTTATTTCAATTGTGGCAAGAAAGGCCACTACAAAAGTGAATGCAGATCTAAGCCTAAACAATCAGAGAAAGATGAGCCTAGTAAGGTTTCTTTGGTTTCTAACATTGTTGCTATGATCGCTCAGGTCACAATAGTGGAGGCTTACTCTGACTGGTGGATAGACACCGGTGCGACGTGCCATGTCTGTTCTGGCAAGGAATAGTTTGTCACGTACTAGCCAACATCTGAAAAAGTTGTCATGGCGAACCAGGTCCAAGCTGAAGTTCTGGGGATCGGGACAGTGGAGCTGAAACTCACTTCCGGGAACACTCTGACGCTCCAAGGAGTGAAGCATGTTCCGGTGATTGCTAAGAACCTGATCTATGGAAGCCTATTTAGCAATGCAGGCTTGAGGATGGACATTAATGCTGGTCAGATGGTGATGTCCAAGAAGGGAATATACTTCGAAAAGGCTTATCAAACCGAAGGGATGTTTAAAATTCAGCTTGCAAACCAGTCTAATGAAATTAATGCAGTCTCTTTTTCTTATTTTTTTCTTGAGTTGTGGCAAAATAGGCTAGGACATGTTCATTATAAAAGAATAGGCAAAATGTCTAGTCTATGACTATCTCCAAATGTGGGGGTAAGGTAGAGAAGTGTGAAGTATATGCTCAGGCGAAGATCACTAAAAAATCCTTTCATCGGGTCAATCGAAGCACAGATATCTTCTGGAGTTGGTGCACTCCAATATCTGTGACTTCAAACAATTTTCAACAAAAGCCGGGATGAAGTATTTCATAACCTTCATTGATGACTTCTCGAAGTACGCGTTTGTCTACTTACTGAAGTCTAAAGACAAAGCTTTCGAGAAGTTCAAAGAATTCAGGGCCGAAGCTGAATGGTAAACTGGACAACAACTCAAGAGGTTGAGAAGTGATCGAGGCGGAGAATATCGGTCTCATGAATTCGCATTGTTCTGCAAAGAACATTGAATTATCTGCAAGACTACTGCTCCGTATTCTTCTTAATCTGAAGGAGTAGCAGAGAGAAAGAATCGAACGTTGACACAAATGATAAACTCTATGCTGCTAACTGCATATCTTCCAAAATGCTACTGGGGAGAAGCTGCATTAACGACCACTTTCATTCTGAATAGAGTGCCATATGCAACTTCTGACATAACTTCTCATGAACTCTGGTTCAAAGTCAGACCGAACTTGAATGTCATTCGAGTGTGGGGGTGCCTAGCTTGTGTGAAGCTCCTAGATTTGAAGATTCAGAAGCTAGGGACAAGGACTACGAGGCGATCTTCTTGGGGTTTGCCGAGAAGAGTGTGTAGTAACCCTAGAGGGGGGTGAATAGGGTCAAGCTAACTAATCAAGCACTTAGCACAAGCTAATGGACAATTTAAAAATATAAGTGCAAGAGAAGAAGCAACAACAATACCGACATATGATATATCCTGGTATCCTCCCAAGGGGCACCCCAGTCCCGAAACTCTCTCCGACTTTAATCTACTATTTGAGTAAATAGTTACACACGAGTTTGGATCCGAAGAACTCGTCAACTTCAACACGAGTTTGGATCCGAAGAACTCGCCAACTTCTTACACGAGAGCTTTAGTCCGAAGGCCTCTCCGACTTCAATCGAGAGTTTGGATATGAAGACTCTCCAACTTCAACCGAGAGTTTGGATCCGAAGATACTCCAACTTCAACCTTTCATAATAGGTTTTGATCTCCTTATACAACAAGATGAAGTTCTTACTTTTTAACTTAATAACTCTAACATAATTTGTGGATGGAAAATGAAAGCTTTGTAGAGTTGTTTGTGGATAGGCTTTGGTGGTTTAGAAATTTTTAGGCTCAAAACATCATCCTTGAATGAAGGGGTTCAAGGCTATTTATAACCAAAGCATTGAAAAGAGCTGAAAGGCAATTTCAGTGAGCGATCGGTATACCGTCGGTACGAACCGGTATACCGTCGGAATACCGGTCTGGAATTGCAACGGATAGAATTATAGCTGTTGGGATCATTAAATGTTAGAAATCCGACCGTTGGATTTTCAACGTTACTGAATCAGTATACCGTCGACATAGATCGGTATTCCGTCGGTATGTCAATTTTGTAGACAGAAACTTTCTGTGAACAAAAATCGATATACCGTCGGTAGAGACCGAAATATCGTCGGTATGCCGATTTTTATCTAAAAATAATCCTGGGCTAATTTCTACCCTAGCTTTCGATTTTGTCATCCATTTCTTGTGTTTACAATTATTCCTAAGACTCATTACAGACTCGAGATATATTGTAGCAGGTGCAGGCTTTTTCAGAGTCTTGAAATGATAATGGCATAGCATGGCATGGCTTCTTTCCTTGATAGATGTTGGCTTCTTCCTTGACGTCAGCTGTCCAAAGATATCCAGTTTGTGAAAACTGAATACCTTTCGGGGGCTTCGCCCCCGAAATCCCGACGAGGGGCGCTGCCCCCTCGACCTCCGTCCGTTGACCGGGCAGCGGAACTCCCCACCATAATTTCTTTATTTGTATAAGTCCATGTTGATCTTGCATATTGCTTTTCTGTATGTACATGTTAGGCGAACAAAAAAATATACATAGTAGCAAGTATAATAAGATAAATGCACATTAGGACAATGCTGAGTTTAAGTATAAGTGCAAAGGTGATAGCATAAATGTTAGTAATATCATAATGATTAAACTTAATTGAATGACCACAATCAAAAATATAGTTTTGATTTTGGCAACCCGATTAAATTTAAGATAGATAAGCTCATATCACTAAAATTTAAACCAATAGGCACATATCACCAAAAGTATAAGTATAAGTAGAAATGCTATAGCGATAGTATGAAGATTAATGATAATGAAATACTAAACTTAACATATTAACCATATTAAAAAACATGATAGAATCATTGGGCCAACAGAGTGATTCCCGGAGATTCCTTGATATTTAGTCAAATTATATCATCGAATCTCGCGATGCTGAATACTTTGAAGACAAGTTTGCATGACACAAAAACATTGTTCTCCCAGACATTCCGGAGAATGATAAAAGTGCAAATGAGACTGAGATCTCATATGAGCCAGTAGTCCAAGATGAAGTTGTTGATGGAGAAACAACAATTGAACCAGAACTCGCTGAGCTATCATCGAAGCGAGCAAGGAGGCCGAAGAGCTTCGGAGATGACTTCATCACCTATCATGTGGAAGCACATCCGCTTACCTATAATGAGGCGATGAAGACCAGAGATGCTGTCTTCTGGAAGGAGGCAATAGAAAATAAAATTGACTTAATTACCTCCAATAACACATGGGTGTTAGTTGATTAACCCGAATAAGCAAAACCCATCAGATGCAAGTGGATCTTTAAAAAGAAGATGAAAGCTGATGGAACCATTGACAAGTTCAAGGCCAGGCTAGTGGCCAAGAGGTTTTCTCAAAAGCAGGGATCGACTACTTTGACACATGCTCCAGTAGCACGGATGACAACCATCAGATTGTTGATTGCTCTTACGGCAATACACAAGCTGGTGATACATCAAATGGATGTAAAAACAGTATTTCTGAATGGTGAGCTGATCGAAGAGATTTATATGCAACAACCAGAAGGATTTGTCATCAGAGGTCTAGAAGACAAAGTTTGCAAGTTGGTAAAATCTCTATACGGTTTTAAAGCAACCTCCCAAAATGTGGCATGGGAAGTTTGACAAAGTTCTAAGGTCAACGGCTATAGGGTCAACGAAACAGACAAGTGTGTCTATTCAAAATTTGTTGACGGAAGAGGAGTCATCGTTTGTCTATACGTGGACGACATGCTAATCCTAGGTACGGATATAAGCTGTGTCACGGAGACAAAGAAGTTCCTCTCGACAAAGTTCAGTAAAAAGGACTTGGGGGATGCTGATGTTATCTTGGGACTCAAGATCATCCGGACAGACACTGGATTGGCACTGTCACAATCTCATTACATTGAGAAGATGCTCACTCGATATGGGTATCATGATCTTCCTATAATTGATGTACCGTACCGGAGTGACCAGAAGCTGGAGCCAAACTCTATGGAAAGCGTCAGGCAATTGGAGTATGCTAGCATCATCGGGAGTTTGATGTACGCTACTACTACCACTAGGCTTGACATAGCTTTTGTCGTGGAAATGCTGAGTCGATTCATAAGCAATCCAGGAATTGAGCACTGGAAAGCTATAAAGCGTGTTATGAGATATCTTAAGAAGACTCAGACATATGCACTACACTTCAGCGGAGAGCCGCCGGAAGTAGAAGGCTTCATTGATGCCAGCTGGTGCTTAGAGTTGGAGAGCGAGAGGTCCACTGGTGGATTCATTTTCACAATGGGTGAGCTGCTATATTGTGGAAGTCGAAGATGCAGACTATGCTCTCGTAGTCATCTATAGAATCTGAGTTCTTTGTACTTGATACCACAGCAGATGAAGCAGAGTGGCTTTGGGAGCTCATGCATGATCTTCCAGTAGTTGGAGCACAGATACCGATAATTCCGATATACTGCGACAACCAGGCGACTATGGCGGTGGCATCAAATGATCTCTTTAATGAAAATAAGAGAACTGTGCGGTTAAAGCACAGGGCAGTGAACGATCTCATCAAGAGAGGTGTCATTGCAGTAATCGATGTTCGGAGTCAGAAGAACCTGGCGGATCCGTTCATGAAGGGCTTCAAGCACTAGCTGGTTGAAGACACAACAAGGAAGATGGGCTTGAAGGCATTCTGATAGTATGTCTTTGTAATCCTACCATAGAGTTTTATATTATTAGTTCAAAGAAAAATCTACTAGACATCTAACTTTCGGTTCAATGGAGGACCACTGACTGGAAAACTATCAGGTAACAGTAGGTACTTATTCTTGAGAACATAGAAGTATTACGAACCCATAACCACTGTTGTCTACTGTGTGTTTTCTGCGAAAAATGGATCCTGTGTTGAGGTTGACTTAAATGCCTTAATGAGTTCTCTGGCAGAGTGAATGTATGGTGTGCTTTACAGGAAGCATGGTAGCGCAGCACTACAAGGAGTAAAACTCCATGCTACAGTGGGATGACTCCACCATGAGGTTCCCAGGTAGGGGTAATGCCTCGGCTTTGCAAGCCAAGTCATAGCAGCGTAGCACCGCAAATAGGCAGGTAGCCTAATGCTGTATGATAAAATTAAAGAGTTGTAGACAACACTACAAAGGGGATTGTAACCCCATGTTACCATGGCACGACTCCACGATGAGGTACTCGGGTAAGGGTAAAGCCTCGGCCATGCAAGCTATGTCGTTGCGGCGTAACACCGCAAGGAAGCCTTAGGCTTTATGCTGGGTTGAATGGCACTACAAAGAGGTTGTGACCTCATGCTACAGTAGTATGACACTACGATAAGGTTCCCGGATTGGGGTGATGCCTCGGCTTTAGGCCATGTCATAGCGCCGTAGCACCGCAAGGAAGCGCAAGGCTTGATGCCATGTCTCTTTAATAAAGAACTTACCTATAGTGTATGGAAAGAGATATCAGGCTGTCTCTTGAGGGAAAACTTGTAAACACCCAAAATTATACACTGAAGCCAGGCTGGCACATGGCCTTTAATGTGCAGCCAAAAGCACATTTAACTACACTATGTGAGTGGGAAGAATTATAATTGTAGTACAGAATTCAAGACATAGTCCATTCTTGTATCACATTGTTATTTAACCCATGCGAAAAAGTCGTCAGCGACATCTATCCTAATACAAAATGGACAGTTACTGTAGGGAACGCTCAACCCTAGACATATATATATGTTGAGACACTACAAGAATAAGGGCTTTTCTTGACAGTGATTCCCCGTCAATAAATGGGTATCTTGACGGTTGTAGATCCGTCAACTAGGCCGGAGTCAAGAAAAGTCCTCCATTTTCTTGACGGTCCCTGACAGGGCTTTTCTTGATGGTTTTTTGCCATCATTTTATGTAGTTTTTTTGACTGTTTTTAGCCGTCAAGATAGCTCTTTTTAGGAACCGTCAACATAGGCAAAAACTTTTCTTGACTCCGGCCTAGTTGACGGCTATTAGCCGTCAAGAAAAGCCCTTCTGCAGCAGTATTGAGTTAATTGTTGACGTTTTATAACCGTCAAGAGAAGCTGAAATCAAAATTCTATTTATAATTATATATAATGAATCGAACGCACACATAATATCAATAATCTAGAATATTTAATACATAAAATAACTATAAATCCAATTTTTATATTAACAAACTGTATATTGTTCATACACCACAAACTTTCAATACACGTCCAACCACAAACACCCAACACTTGTCCAGCCACAAACATATACAACCAAAGTAATGTAGTTCCCATACATCTTAGATGACGGCAAGGCCATGGCTTTCTTCTTCTTGTTCTCCTTGTACATCCTCCACAGCATCGAGCCTAGCAACAATCAAGATTCCTCCAAGAATACTGCAATATCAAATATTATATTAATAAAAGTACTAAGCCTGAGAAAGGTAAGTTGCTGATAAGTTGACATGCAAATCTACAGAGAGGCATGAAAGTAAATGCCTAGTAGTGGTTAGGGGAAACATACAACACAGTAAACTTCCTTGCTCAAGTGCAATACTGACAACTATAACAATATCGAATGTATTAAAGTAAACATTTGAGTTCCACATAGAAAGAATAACTAAACCATATGCACACTATCGAATGCATTAAAGTAAACATTTGAGTTCCACTATATCAACTTTAGAAATATGAATTTTCCAAATTCCTGTGTAATCTCAATAATTATAGATGCAGTAATATTTCAAGTATAAATGATTTACAACTGCAACAAAGAGCAGTAGGAGCAACTGCTCTCTGTTATGAAACTGATACTCCAGAAAGTGTAGCCAATAAACCCTTCCTCCCATTATGAAACTGATACTCCAAGTTCCACCGATACTCACAAATTTCAAGTGTGGTATTAGTATCTAGAGAAGGCAAACTATTTATGAAACTGATACTCCAATTTAAGGATAATGAAGTTAGGAACACATACCCAAAATTTTAGCTCAATTACAAAGTCAAAAAACCCAGCAACATATGTATCAAAAATTGAAAGCCAAGTAATATGGCAAAAATGACCAAATGTCTATTGCCAAGGCAAAATTATGCAACTTTTCTTCCTCATTATAGCCCCCAGTGAAACAACCGAACTAAAAAATCAATCTTCAGAAAACAAACCCAAAATTGATACCCAAAAAATGATACTGACATATAGAGGTTGAGCAACATATAGAGGCTGACCATCAGTAGAAAAGATAAAGAGATATGAGCATTATATATAGGGCAAGAGCACATGAGCCTACCCTTGGCAGGAACGTTGGACTAACTTGAGAATCGTAATTTTTGAAGGAAGCCCCCTTATTGGATAGTATATGATCTCAGTTCCTAGCAGACTTAATGCACCTTATGATATATCATCTATAAGAAACAAAAATAAAGGTATTATAATGATAAGATAACACTTCACTAAATTTGGAAATATAAGATAGGAATTATAAAAGTTTACCTTCATCAATGAACTCTATAAATGCAAAATGAAGGGCAGAATTTAGGCCACCGCTGTAGAAGCATGAAAAAGAACAGGAAAATCCATGCAGCTCAAGACAGAGGGAGTCTCATGTGGTTCAAAGAATCTCTTAAAGCTTCATGCGGCTCAAGAGTCCTTTAGAGCTTCATGCGGCTCAAAAGTCCTTCAGAGCCTCATGCGGCTCAAAAATTGCTAATAGCTCCATGCGGCTCGGGTAAAAGCCACGTGGCTCTATGCGGTTCGCCTATACTGCTGGCCATCAAACATCGGCCTCATTTAATACTCTGACATAACACGACAGCTCTGACATAAAGGTGAATTGGCAGCTCTGACACAAAGCTGCAATGATGACTCTGACATAATGACGCGCTCCTAGGGAAACGAAGAAAATCTTTATAGCTAGCACGATCCACCAATTCCGAAGCTCCCTATGCGGCAACCATCCTTCATGCGGCAGCCACTCCCATGCGGTTGCTACACCCATGCGGCTCTGACACGTGGCCACCCTTATGCGGTTCGGTTGGGGGCTACCATCATGCGGCCGCAACTTCCATGCGGCTCGGATCGTGGGGTGCACCCTCACGCGGCTCCGATTTTGGAAAGCCACACCCAAGCGGCTCTGAAACGTGGCCACCCTTATACGGTTCGGTTGGGGGCTACCCCCATGCGGCTGCTATTCCCATGCGGCTCGGATCATGGGGGCCACCCTCATGCGGCTCGGATTAAAGGACTTCCATGCGGTTCAGATAAGGCCACCCTTATGCGGCTCTAACACGAGGTCACACTCATGCGGCTCAACTATGACAGTCCTCCATGCGGCTCGTAGCAGTTGGGACACATGGCAAGAGTTGATCAAATCTCAACAATTCAAATTTATGGCAATCGACATAACATGCAGTTGGGACATGTGGCAAGAGATTGACCAAGATTTATTTATTTGAATTTGTTGATATCAACAAATCATTACAAAACAGATTTGTTGCAATCAACATTAATTGCCCATATCGATTTCTAACAAATCGTGCAGATTTGGTACAATCAGCATTAACTGTCCAGATTTGTTACAATCAACATTAACAGTCCAGATTAATTTCAAACAAAGAAGATCATGGCAAATCTTTACCAAATCCCTAACAGCCCACTTTTAAAGGATTAATTACTGCACAAAGCCCTATAAATAGCAAGGTGCCATTCCCTTGTAAAACCCTGGAGAATAGAGGACGAGCAGAGAAAGAGTGGAGAGAGAGCGGCGGTGCACAGAAGAATCTTCCCACACATCCCGAGAGCATTTCTTCATCAGAGCCAAGGCTACGTCCGATCGTCCAATGAGTAAGGCAGAGTTGCCGTCACTCTCCCGAGCCTCTTTCGTCACCCTCCAGAAAAACTAAACAATTGTACTTAGATTGTTGTACCTTGGTTTTCGTCCCTAGGCTTTCTTTGTACGAGCGATATTGTGTTGTGAAGTAAAAGTCCAGTCCTCCCATAAAATTATTCTGTTCTTTTATAATTAATGGCAAACACGATGGCGACTCTGCTGGGGACTAACTTCTCCACGGCTGAGGAGTTGGTGACGCAATCGGACGCAGCCAAACTTGGCTCCACACAACAGATGCTGGTCGTCCGCTTCGACCAACAGGCGTTTAAAGAAATGCTCTCCGACGGGAGCGCTGGCCCGGTCCAGTAGCGAGCCCGCATAAAGAAGGCCCACATGGAGTGGAGGCCCAAATCATTTGCTCCTCTCCAAGCTCTGGATGAGGTGTTCTCTGCTGTCCAGGATGGCGGAGATTCGCATACGGCCCCACTTTAGACCATAGAGGACTCTGCTGTCCCCAAGTCCGGCCGAGGAAAACACTACGATGCTGGACTTGCAGGGGCAAAAAGGAACTCTGCGCGGTCCAAAAAGAAGTCGCATAAGGGCGCCAGCCATATGAAGACTCATGCGGCCACAGAAGCCAGCCGCATGCAGAAGGCTCATGCGGCCAAAACTTCGAGCCGCATGAAGGAGCCTCAGGCGGCCACGACTGCCAGCCGCATGCAGACTGCTTATACGGCCACCTCTTCTAGCCGCATACAAAGGGTTCACGCGGCCACACATACAAGCCGCATGCAGATAGCCTGCACGGCCACAAATCCCAGCCGCATACCATCTGCTCCATGCGGCTCACGGTCAGTCTTTGACCGCTTCTCATGTGATCCTGACCTTAGAGGCTCTCAGGAGGTTGTGCTAAACTCTGTGACGCACCACTTGGACTTTTCCTACTATGCACTCTCGGGTGCTAGAGGGAAGAAGTCTAGGACAGCACGGGCTCGTCATGCTCAGTCAGCTGCCCCAACTTCTGACTATCAGGACGTCCCGCTGACTATTACGCGGGCCCTGATGGAAAGTTGTATAAAACTATCCGTGTCCAGTCCCAGGTGGCCAACGAACGGGATAGTTATCAAGAATCTCCCAATAATGATCAAGGGCAAGTACTCGTACTACCCCCACATCAGGGAACAGGTAGGATACCAACACACTCATGTGCTCAGAACTCCCGGTCCCACAAAGTGAGTGACTTGCGCAACGTGATTCTTCACAAATGCAAGAAAAGGGACGAAAACTTGGTGTACAAAGAATCCTTTCGTGGACATCACTGTACTCAAGTCATTGTCAACTACTGCTGCAGCAAGGCGGCAACACAAGAGGACCGACGATCCGTCTTCCAATGACTGTAACAACCAAGCTCAGAAGACGAAGTGCTTCTCGTCGCCTCCTGTAATTCTGTTCTGAAGATCCCTGGCGGCGGGAAAGGGAAGATAACAAATGTCTCCAGCCCGAAAATCTCAACCAAGAAACTCTCTTCTAAGCGGCTATCTACGACCCCTACAAGAGAAGTTTTCCAAGGAACTCGCTAAAAGACGAAATCTGCCACACTTGGAGATTCGTCGTCCATATTTCTGGGAGGCACCGGAGCCAGGGGTAGCACTCCTTCGAACATCCACGATAATTTGGTGTTTTAAGAAGATAATCCAGGGGAAACAGTTTCCCCAACAGATGCAGCAGGTTCAGACATCCCTGAGGACGTCCACAACTCTCAAGACGAGGCAAGCTCTGAAGCTGGGGGTACCACTCCTTCTGAGTCTGAACCAGAGGAGAACATTCCCACATACCCTTACGACTTCTCTGTACAAGGGTATGACTCATAGGGCACGTCCTCAACCATTCCTTCTATCTCTTCTCATGTGAGGATGGTGTCCATGACGGACAGCAACCAAGACGGTCCCAGTGATCGCCAACGCATCGACACTCTGGAGGCTATACTGTATGCCTTGGTCAAATCCATGGACGAGATCAAAGCGGCCCTTCCAACTCTGTAAGGAAGGACGCCTGGCCAAACAAGCTTGGGTCCTGCGGTCAATACGGACTGAAACTCGGCTGCACCAAACCCGGACGACAATCCTCCGACAACATCAGCTTCCACTGCTGCAGACGAGGCCAGGAAGGCAAGACGAGAGGTCCAGGAGCTCTGGGCCATGTTCCACGCCCGAGAAACTTACCAGGACCTCAGGATACGACAACCGTATCCGACTGCATGGAGAGATGTTCCCTTCCCACCAAGATATAAACCATTCAACATCAATCCGTATGATGGAAAGACATCTGCAAGCAGGTATATCACCTACTTCAAAGTCACAATCGACCATCTGCCTCATGACGACGCCATCCTTACGCGATTGTTCATTGGAGCGTTGGAAGGGGTCGTCTTCGACTGGTACCGCAACTTGCCAGACAACTGCATCCATTCCTTCGCTGGCTTCAAACGTATGTTCCTGGAGAGATTCTACGAAGTAGGACAAGACGTGACAATGTCCACCCTTATGGACGTTGTTCAAAGAGAAAATGAGCTGACAAGGAACTATATCGAGCGGTTTCGCCAAACCGCGATGAAGTTGCCTTCCGATAACCCTGATTCCTCCTTAATAGAAATATGCCAAAAGAGGCTGCTTCCCACAATCAGCCTCTGGATGGGCGAAAGTCAGTTTAAGGACTGGATAACATTGATCATCAGTGCCACTGGCAGAGAAGACAAGTTGAAGAAAGCTCGCCAGCTGGGATTGCCCATCTCGGAGGAAGAGGACAAGGGTAAACGCCCTAATACCAACAACAACAACGGCGACAATTCCTCCAACAAACGAGACAACAAGGGCAAGCAGGCTATGGTGGCCGACACAGCTCTGAAGTCCAAACCGAAGCCGGCAGAAAAGCAGTGGCCTCAGATGACCTACTCCTTCGAGGACGGCCATGTCAAGCCCATCTTGGACATGCTCATACAAGGAGGTCGAATTCAGCTTCCTTCCCCAAGGCGTGAACCTCGTCCTACAGAGATGGAGAGCCCCAAGTACTGCCATTATCATCGCTATGTCCACCATGCTACATAAGACTGCTACCAACTGAAGCGATACATCCAATATCTCATCGATTCTAAGGCCCTGGCCATTGATTTCGAAGAGGTGACCTGGCAGCCAACATGGAGTCAGTATAATTCGACAGCTTCCCTCCGACAAAGACTCAAGATGGAGTAGTACCCGTCCCCAGAGCAAAGATAGAGGTCACTAACATTCCACCTCCTCGAGACCAGGCTGCTGGTCTAATGCCCCTTACCACATCACGAGGGGAGGTCATGTAGGTCCATCCGGACTTGGTACCTGAAGTGACTCAACCTGTACCACCCTCCACCAGTAAGAAGAAGAGTGGAAAAGTTAAATCATGCCGCACAATCTCGGCAGAGGTCGAAGAAGCTACGGCTGTTGTTACCCGATCTGGTGCACAAACTCAACCTCCACCGGGTAACTCGGCTGAAGATCATCAGCTGGCGGCTGCTGATGCTCCAGGACCTTCTCAGCCTTCGACGACCGACAAGCCTAGGCCGAAGGTGGCTCGCTTTGACAAACCACTCCGAAGAGAGGAGCCTCATGGGCTAGAAAGGCCCTACAACTTTGACATCTTGGCACAATTGGCCAACACACCGACCAAGTTGTCATTATACGAGCTCCTGAGACTCTCTAAAGATGTTCGCGTCGTACTGAGCGAGGCACTCCAGAATGTCGACGTATATCTGGCTCAGTCCAATCTCACTGGGGAGAGCTCGTCTGCAGATCTTTAAGATAGCGCTTGTACAGGCGCAATGTCCAACATTGTCTTCACTCCGCAGGATATGCTTATCAAGACCAACCTGCACGATCGCCCTCTATATTATACTGGATACGTTGGCGACATCAAGGTGGATCGAATGCATATTGATCCCGGTTCTTCCATAAGCATCATCCCGAAGAGCCTGCTGCACCACCTGCGCATCCCAATGCATCGTCTGATGCCAACAAGCACCGCCATCAGCGGTTTCAATTCAGGCAGAAGCTATCCGATCGGAAAGATTTGCCGAAAGTGCCAAATTGGCGACCTTCAGTCAGAAGTGACCTGTTATGTCATAGATGCGGACACTTCCTATAATATTCTCCAGGGGCGTCCATGGATACACGATTACATGATCGTGCCTTCCATACTGCATCAGTGCTTCAAGTACGTCGACAAGCACGGCTTCGTGAAGACAGAATTTGCTGACATTGATCCCTTTAAAGGGGTCGAATCTTACTACTCCGACTCATACTTGTACGAGAAGTCGAAAAGATACCTTGTCGAAGAAGATACTCAAGCTCCAACTGAGGCGACAACTGGATCTGAAGAACCTCTGACAATCTACCTCCAAGTCCGCAAACCTGGCAGAACTGCACCCCTTATAGCCACCCTGCGTAAGGATGCAATCAGCCTCTCTGTACAGGAGGGGCAGATGATAATCTGACTGCCAAGGTCTGGCCAAGCGCTAAGACCCACGACAGAGCCACTAACAATCAAGCTGCCTAGAGCTAGCCAGCAACAAACAGAGGAGCTCAATCCCTCTGTCGAGCCGATGACGATTCGTCCTCCCAGAATGAATCGGCTGCCGAACGCTAAGCCGGGGACTGCTAGCCAGCCAACAACCACCCGTACAGAACCAAACACCAAACTGGGGGTCGCTAGTACACCAATGACTCCATGCTCTGCTCCACCAGTGGAGCCCCTGATGATTAAGCTGCCCAAGTCATCCTTCCAGTCTTCATCAATACAGGAGGTGGCCGAAGAAGAGTCAGAGATGGCCAAGTATGTGGCTGCTCACACTGATGTTCCATCCGCAGATGATGTAGTCCCACTGGAAAATATACCTTACTTCATCAATAAAGGGCTATCTTTGAACTACCTCGAGCTTAATAAGCTTTGTACAATGTATGCTATGGAACACGGTATAGGCACCCACCTACACACACAAGTGACAAATGTCTATACCGCAAACCAACTTACTCCAGTAAAAGACGCTTACCACATAGTCGAGGGAGAGGACCATCCAATCATCTTCGGCCGAAAGAATGATCCACAACCCTTCAGGATAGAAGAAGTTGATCTCGAACCCGATACCGGGAGACTGCCCCTTTATCTGTATAGTTCTCGATCCAAGTACCTCATGCAAAAATAGGGGTATGATCTGAAAACTATGCCAGGCTTGAACTACGGTACTGGACGGCGATTGCCCTTACAATTGTCGGTCCCCGCTGGAAAACCACGAGATTACTACCACAAAACTAGATGTGGGCTAGGTTATGTTACACCTGCAACGACCCCTGAAAGCTCAGATGAGGAATGCGGCTGGCATTCACACTCAACCGGATCACCAACTTTCGATTCGGATGTCAGCATCGGGGACGTATTCAGGCAAGTCTTGTCCGTCAATATGGCATTTGTCGATGCCTACGAAGAAGATAAAGACATTCCTGAACTTCTTAAGTTAGAGCCGTGGACACAACAGCTAGATGCACAATGGGAGAAGCAGTTCGAACAAAGAGAGCCTCCCACCGAAGATGAGGTTGTGTAAGTTGATCTCGGTGATGAGTCCTCTCCAAAGCCCATCTTCGTCAGCAAGAGTCTGACAGACGGTGAGCAAGAATCACTACTGCAACTCGTTAGAGAATACATCGACGTGTTCGTTTGGAGCTACGAAGACATGCCAGGACTGAACCCCGAGGTTGCACTTCACAAACTCAACACTCGTTCGGACGCAAAATCGGTCAAGCAACAGCAACGACGGTTCTGCCCCGACATCATGAATGCCATTGAAGCTGAGGTCAACAAACTGATAGCTAGAGGCTTCATCCGCGAGGAACAACATCCAGACTGGGTCGCCAACATAGTACCAGTCCTCAAGAAGAATGGAAAGATTCGAATCTGCATCGACTTCCGTAATCTGAACGAGGCATGTCCCAAAGATGAATTTTCTCTTTCCATCACGGACATCATGATCGACAACACATGTGGCTTCGAACGTATGTCATTCATGGATGGTTTCTTGGGGTACAACCAAATCAAGATATTTCCTGATGACAAGAAGCATACATCATTTCGAACACCGATTGGCGTGCACTGTTACACCGTTATGCCCTTCGACTTAAAGAATGCCGGTGCTACATATCAAAGAGCCATGAGTGTCATCTTCAGAGATCACCTACGCAAGACCGTAGAGTGTTACATCGATGACATAGCTGTCAAAAGCCGCTCTAAAGGAGACCATCTGCAGGATCTGAGGACGGTATTCGACCTGATACGAGCGCACAACTTGAAGATGAATCCTACAAAATCCTTCTTGGGCGTATCCAGCGGGAAGTTCTTGGGTTTCATCATTACTTCCCAAGGTATCCACATAGACCCCGAAAAAACAAAGACAATCATGGAGATGGGTCCTCCGAGAAATCTTCGTGAACTCCGAAGCCTTCAAGGGAGGCTAGCTTACATCAGGAGGTTCATCTCTAACCTCTCCGGGCGATGTCAACCATTCACCCACCTCATGAAGAAGGGCATTTTATTCATATAGGATGAGGAATACTAGCGCGCCTTCGACAGCATCAAAGAATATCTGTCGAACCCTCCAGTCCTGGTAGCCCCGGTTGCTGGAAGGCCATTCCTGCTCTATGTGCGAGCGATGGAACATTCTCTCGGTGTTCTGCTAGCACAAAACAACGATGCAGGCCATGAGAAAGCTATATACTACCTCAGTCGAAAGATGATGGGGCCAAATTACAGATACACTGTCGTAGAGAAGGAATGCCTTGCTCTAGTGTTCGCCATTCAGAAGATGTGACACTACGTCACGGGATAAACCATACACGTCATATCACGAGTCAACCCTCTCAGGGTCCTTATGACCAAACCAGGGGCACTCAGCTCTCGCCTTGCCACCTGGGCGATATTATTGTCTCCATATCACATGATCTTCGTCCCACAGAAGGCTGTTAAAGGTCAAACTCTGGCAGACTTTTTAGCAGCCCATCCAGGCTCGGAGACAACCAGAACATACGAAGAGATACCAGACGAGGTCGCCAATTTAAATGCGGTCTCCCATAACGCCATCAGGCGAATGTTCTTCGACGGTGCTTCGAGAACTGGGCCCAAGGGCAATATCGTCGCTGGAGTCGGAGTGGTGCTGATTTCTCCTTCCGGGCTGGTGATCAATCGGGCTTACTCTCTCACGGAGCCCTGTTCAAACAATATGGCCGAGTACAACGCTTTGGTCATTGGCCTCCGACTTACAAAGGAGCTGGAGGTAGAGTATCTTGAAGCATACGTCGATTCGCAGTTGATCGTCAATCAGATCTGGGGTTCATACGAAGTTTACCATGAAGATATGATCCCTTATCACTAAATAGCAATCGACCTCATCTCGTCCTTAGAAGGATTCTTCATAGAACATGTTCCCAGACTCCAGAATATTGAGGCTGATACCCTAGCAGGCCTGGCCGCTTCCCTAGCAATACCGAATCATGCTCATCATCTGGTTGACATAATAAGCCGTAAATTGGTCTGTCCCAAGAATAACGTTCTGTGTGTTGAGAGTTACTCCGCTCTGGCAGTCGACGAAACACCAGACTGGAGACAACCATTCATCGACTTCGTAGTCTACAACATCCTGCCAGAGAGTCCGAAGAAAGCTACTTCTATCAGAAGACGTCCCCTCAGATTCTTTTACGTACAGAGACGAAAATACTGTATCGACGATCATACGATGGATTACTGTTTCGGTGTTTGTCTAATACAGAAGCCAAGGAAGCTGTACGCGAAGCTCAGGACGGCATCTGCGGGGCCCATCAGCCTGGCCCAAAATTGCAAGATCTCCTTCGCCGAATGGGCTATTACTGGCCCACAATGGTAGCAGATGCGATAGACTATGCAAGAAAGTACAAAGCCTGTCAAGTCCATGCAGATTTCATCCATCAACCATCCGAGTTCTTATATCCGACGGTGGCATCCTAGCCCTTTGAAGCATGGGGAATGGACATTATTGGTCCGATCACTCCGCCTTCATCCGGAGGACACCGCTTCATATTCATAATCACGTATTACTTCTCCAAGTGGGCGGAAGCTGTTCCGCTTGCAGAATAGAAGACATCAAACGTGATCAGCTTCCTCAAGCATCACGTGATCTACCGCTATGGACTGTCCCGAAGGATCATCTACAATAATGGTCCGTAGTTCGCAAGCCATGCCTTCTACCGATTCTGTGACAAACATCGAATCCAGAATGTGGCTTCAATACCGTATAATCCGGCGGCTAATGGTCTGGCTGAAGCACTCAATAAAACTATAATCAAGCTGCTCAAGAAGTTCGTGTCTTCCAACAAATGCGGCTGGAATAAGAAGCTGGACGAATGCTTATGGGCGTACCGTACTATGGTACGGACGGCCACCAGGAACACACCATTCTCTCTGGTATATGGGAGTGAGGCAGTTCTCTCACTGGAGACTCAGATCCCCTCGCTCCGTATCGTCCTCACCTACCGACTGACGACGGATGATAATCACCACCGTCGGTTACAAGAGTTGGAGGCTCTAGATGAGAAGCGCCTGTTAGCTCAACAACGAATCGAGCTATAGCAAGCACGTATCTCGGGAGCTTTTAACAAGAAGGTTAAAATCAGAACATTCTAAGTGGGCGATCTCGTTTTGGCAGTTCGGAGGCCAATGGTTATGACTCATAAAATTGTCGGCAAATTCCAGCCAAAGTGGAAAAGTCCATTTGTCATCGAGGCTGTATTCTCCAATGGTGCTTACCGCCTCGCAAAACAAAATGGAGACTTGCTCATGTTACCCATCAACGACAAGTTTCTGAAGAAGTACTATATCTGAAATGACATCCTCCAAATCTTCCAGATTGTTGAGTTATATACCCTCTGGTACCCCTGAACTTACATTCTGACTCCAAATCTTCCAGATTGTCGAGTTATGTACCCCTCTGGTACCGCTGAACTCACATTCTGACTCTAAATCTCTCAGTGTTGAGTTATGTACCCTCTGGTACCGCTGAACTCGTATTCTGACTCCAAATCTCTCAGAGTGTTGAGTTATGTACCCTCTGGTACCGTTAAACTTACATTCTGACTTCAAATCTCCTATATTGTTGAGTTATGTACCCTCTGGTACTGCTGAACTTACATTCTGACTCTAAATCTCCCAGATTGTTGAGTTATATATCCGCAGGTACCGCTAAACTTACACTCTCCTCATGATCTAATTTCCGCACCTTCAGTGCATAAACAGGGTAACAGATCCACAAATTTCTTGAAACAGCCACGTCGATGTTACCTCTGAGTTGTTTCACTTCCATCAAAAACAAACCACCCCTCACGTAGAACTTCCACGTCCTTATTACCTCTGAGTTGTTCTATGTATCCTTCACGGTGTCCACTCCTACCACGTCCTCATTACCTCTGAGTAGGAAGACTCCATCGAAGAAACCCTCGTACTTACCACATCCTCATTACCTCTGAGTAAGTATATTGGTTCTCTCTCGTCCTATTATCTGTACCTAAAACTGAGGTATGCCAAGGATAATAGGTCCACAAAAAGTCCCCCATTAGGACAACTACTACAAGCAAAGAAGGGAGCGAATGTATTATGTTTATTCAAGATCGGTTACATTCACATGACTACATTTCATGAGCAATCCAAAAAGTTCTCCATCGCTTCATTCGGACAAAAAAAAAGACTACATTGATCTCCAAAAGAAGCGAAACATAAACTACAGCTAAAGATAGACAGAAATAACAAGACAAAAGATGGACATTTATGGGAACCCTAGTTGTGGGGATGCATATACCATTCCCTCAACCATCTTGCATATAAAGGATCTAGTTGATTAAGATTCTCGTCCGGGGCGGGAGGGTCAGAACTCCCAATAATACTACCCTCAGACTGGGGCTCCTCATTTACAACAGCTTCAAGGTTGGGAGTGTTTCCCTCCTCGATGGGCGCTAGCTCTTTTTTTTGTTCCTCCATTTTGGGTATCACCTCCTCCTTAACGAAAGAAGACTCTTGTGTGATGAAAGGAGGCAGCATCTCCTCCTTCACAATGATCTCAGCCTTCGGCATGGATGCTGCAAGAATCAAAGACAAAAGAGTCAGGAGATGTCTAGAAAAATATTTAAACAGAGCTCATGCGGCTCTGTTTCGGTAGGGCATTATACGGCCCAGTCCAGATGAGCTTATGCGGTTCTGCTTAGCGGGGCTTATGCGGTTCTGCTTAGCGAGGGCCTTATGCGGCACAGTTCAAAGTGGGTCTTATGTTGTCCTGTTTGATGGAGCTTCATGCGGCTCAGTTCAGAGGGACTTATGCGATTCTGTTCAACGGGCCCTTATGCGGGTCAGTTTGCAAAGTGCTTATGCGGCCACAATACGACTCTCATACGGCTCGGACATGGGGTATACCCCCATGCGGCTCAGACATGGGACGTACATGCGGCACATACAATTTGAACATTTCAACGAAGACGAAGAAGGCCCGCGCATAAAATATGCGACATAGCCATGATGGTTAGGTTCTGAGTTCATACAATTCCTCACAAAATCCTTACCAGCAATGCCGGGGTGAACGTCGAGATTAACTTCAGGTGCCGTAGTCGACGTAGAAGCCACTCCCTTACCCTTCGCCGCAGCCTTAGAAGTCTTAGGGGCCATCGATGATCGAAGAAGAAGAAGAAGAAGACAGCAGTTAGGGCAAGAAAAGCTTGAACTGGAGAAGAGAGTAAAGAGTTTTTCTCTAGAAATTACCCTTATTTATAGGCGAACAAGGGGGACACGTGGACCGATTAACACTTTGAATTATGTACAGCAGACAAAATCGACTCTTGGGATTTTATCCTCTCTCATGTAGGAGATTCATCAAGGCAAAAATCTAAATATTTAATAAACCGACTCTTGGGGTTCCCCCCGAAAGACGGCTCTAAATCAAAACGAATCAGGTGCAATTAATGGGATGCCTACGTGGCAGAAAGGATAGTATACGACCAGAGCAATCTATACAGCTAGGAAGTCTGTGCGGCCAGAACATCCTATACGGCCAGAAGGGATTATGTAGAGATAGCCATGCTTCTTATTCAAAGTATTTCAATTTTACAAATTGAAAACTTTGAAGGGGGTCTTGTAGAAGCATGGAAAAGAATAGGAAAATCCATGCGGCTCAAGACAGAGGGAGTCTCATGCGGTTCAAAGAATCTCTTAAAGCTTCATGCGGCTCAAGAGTCCTTTAGAGCTTCATACGGCTCAAAAGTCCTTCAGAGGCTCATGCGGCTCAAAAATTGCCAATAGCTCAATACGGCTCGGGTAAAAGCCGTGTGGCTCTATGCGGTTCGCCTATACAGCTGGCCATCAAGCAGCGGCCTCATTTAATGCTCTGACATAACACGACAGCTCTGACATAAAGGTGAATTGGCAGCTCTGACATAAAGCTGCAATGATGACTCTGACATAATGGCGCGCTCCTAGGGAAACGAAGAAAATCTTTATAGCTAGCACGATCCACCAATTTCGAAGCTCCCTATACGGCTACCATCCTTCATGCGGCAGCCACTCCCATGCGGTTGCTACACCCATGCGGCTCTGACACGTGGCCACCATTATGCAGTTCGGCTGGGGGCTACCCCGATGCGGCCGCTACTCCCATGCGGCTCGGATCGTGGGGTGCACCCTCATGCGGCTCCGATTTTGGAAAGCCACACCCATGCGGTTCTGACACGTGGCCACCCTTATGCGGTTCGGTTAGGGGCTACCCCCATGCGGCTTCTATTCCCATACGGCTCGGATCATGGGGGCCACCCTCATACGTCTCGGATTAAAGGACTTCCATGTGGTTCAGATAAGGCCACCCTTATGCGGCTCTGACACGAGGTCACACTCATACGGCTTAACTATGACAGTCCTCCATACAGCTCGCAGTAGTTGGGATACGTGGCAGGAGTTGATCAAATCTCAATAATTTAGATTTATGGCAATCGACATAACAAGTAGTTGGAATACGTGGCAAGAGATTGACCAAGATTTATTCACTTGGATTTGCTGATATCAACAAATCATTACAAAACAGATTTGTTGTAATCAACATTAATTGCCCAGATCGATTTCTAATAAACCGTGCAGATTTGGTGCAATCAGCATTAACTGCCCAGATTTGTTACAATCAACATTAACAGCCCAGATTAATTTCAAACAAAGAAGATCAAGGCAAATCTTCACCAAATCCCTAACAGCCCGCTTTTAAAGGATTAATTACTGCACAAAGTCCTATAAATAGCTAGGTGCCATTCCCTTGCAAAACCCTAGAGAATAGAGGATGAGCAGAAAAAGAATGGAGAGAGAGCGACGGTGCACAGAAGAATCTTCCCACACATCCCGAGAGCATTTCTTCATCAGAGCCAAGGCTACGTCCGATCATCCAAGGAGTAAGGCAGAGTTATCGTAACTCTCCCGAGCCTCTATCGTCACCCCCCAGAAAAACTAAACAATTGTACTTAGATTGCTGTACCTAGATTTTTGTCCCTAGGCTTTCTTTGTACGAGCAAGTTTGTATTGTGAAGTAAAAGTCCAGTCTTCCCATAAAATTGTTCTGTTCTTTTATAATCAATGGCAAACAACCGCAGACACGACAATCAACAACCTTTAACATGAACAATAAAGGTAGTTACAAAAATATTAAAAAAAGTGCCTAATACTTTAAAACATAGAGATGGTGTATATGTAGTAGTTCAGCCTGATGAAAAAGAAGATAAAAATCCAACTGAGTGTTCACCAAGTATAAAAATAGCTTCAAAGGAAATGAATAGCTTGCATTCAAAAAGTAAAACATATGAAGGCACACAAGTTATATATAAGAGTCATCTTCCTTCAAATTATAGCTTTTCAGGAAGCCAAACATATTTTAAAAGTTATATCAACAAGTGAAACGAAACAAGCAAGGACATTTATCTTACTCAAACAGCTATCCTGACAGATCAGAGAGAAGGATCACTTTTATTGCATAGCGCTATAAAGTTCCATCAACAGTACTATAATACTTTTTAATAGGACAAACCAACTTTAAAAATTTTTTATCAAACCAATTTAAAAAAATAAATATCAACTTTAATGAGTCAAACGAATTTGTTAAGTTATGATGTGTTAAAACAGAAATGCTGATATCTAACTACAATATTACAAGGCATAATGAATATTCTTGTATTAAAAATTACTTCAGATAATCAATTTATATGCAAACTTTGTCTAACACACTATCTGAAAATACTATGATAATCGAACACACACATGTGTAATATTCATTTCTGGGAAATCCAATCTCCGAAGGTTTGTACTGTATGCTAATAAAAGCATATAGTTCTTGAAAACCTATTTTGTATGCATGCGTACTATTAATCAAGAATTCTATAATGCAGTCAAGCACACATTACTAGTTTAAAGAGAAAGAATTAATGTACATCATTGCCATTGAGATGTGAATTCTTAAAAAAACAAGACAAAGTGGCTTTCCTCAAACAGTGGAGGAAGAAAATAAAGATATAAAAGAGTAGAAGCTACTCATGTGTGCAAGTTGTGGCATATGTTTCTTTTCACATTGGAAGAATATATATCAATATTAAGTTGGCCGTGGGCTTTCCAGAGGTGTCACCATTATCACCACCCTTTGGAAACATAATTACCACTAATCCCAATTGACCAAAATTAGACTTTTGTAGATAGGGTTTATTTGCCATTGACATTCTCTACGATTATGGCTTTCAAATTCCAGCAAGTTTTGGGTTCCTTTGCAGTGACCTATTGGAATATTGAACACATACAATCAAATTAGGGGGTTTTCGAACGAGGGCTTCACCTTGGCATTCTCTCCTGTGTAGCCGCAGCCGATTCCTCAGCGAACACTACCTCGAGCAGGTAGAATGTGTAGATCTGGAGCACAAATTTTCAAAAATCAAGAAATGGAACCAACTTCAAATCCCTAAAATAAAAAATTTCACAAATTTATAGAAATCAAAAGAGGAAAAGTTCTTTTTTCATCTATATCATCATCATAACCCAAAAAGAGAAAGAAACCCTAACAAAACCCTAAGAAATGGTACCTCATGTCCTCGAGGTTGACGTCATCATCATCAAAATCTACCTCCTCGTCCAAAATGGCATCAATGGTCGATCGCGGCGTCGAAGCAGCGGAGCACGCCGTCATGCCTCTTCTTCTTTCCACCGCACCTCTTCTTCTTTCCGAGATTGCTCTTTCTTGGTGAAGGGGAGAACGACAAGAGATTGCACGACAGAGTGCTCCGCTTCTTCAACGATCGGGATCGGGACGGCTGGGCTCGAAGGAGAGGAGTGGGCAAAATAAAGGGAGGAAGAGAGGAAAGGACTCAGAGGAGGGGATGAGAAATGGAGAGAGGAGTTGAGAGAGAATTTTTTCATCGGGAGAAAGTTTGCTGCTTCTCTCCATAAAAACTAACCACAACCGTCAACAAATATAAATAATTTAAAAAATTACTACAATGGCAGTCAAAAAAATTATGCCAATTTTTTCACACATACATTAATTGACGGTTTTCATCAATCCGTCAACAAAAAAATTGTGTTTCTTGACGGATTCTCTAAAACCGTCAACTGTTATGCTAAAAATTTGCTAATTTAACTTAAAATGTGTGCTTTTTTGACGTATACCTAAAACCATCAAGATAACCACTATTGTTGACGATTTTTGACAACCGTCAACTTATAAACCATCAAGAATCGTTATTTTTCTTGTAGTGAGATATGTAGGGGATTATTGGTGCTCTTGCTCCTTGACATGAAGAGAGCTTGCTCTCAACATGCCTAGTAAAGTTTAGTCCCAAACGGAAAGTGCACCATGAGTTATCTCAACATATATACTTGTATGTGTTGTTGGGATACGCACATGGGGTGGTGACCCTAAGGAGGGAACCATGTGGGTGATTTTACAAGCAGGTAAGGATAAGGCTCCAAGTAAAGCATTCATGCTTTTTGCTCTTGGAAAATTAATTTTTATTGGGGCTAAGCCCTGTAGGGGATTAGCAACTCGGACTCGGACTCGGGCTCGGGCTCATGAGGCATAATGTGGCATTTTGTTGGCGCACTTTGCACTTAGCACGTCAACATCGTCGCTAGGCGCATAGTGCGCTTAAGATGAGCTCGTTGTGCGAGCCACTTGTGCTGCCGACTGCGCTGCCAGATGTACGGCTACGTTGGACGGCCACGTTGCACGGCCAGTTGGGTGCCAAGTTGTGCTGCCCAGATGTGCACCCAGGTTGTGCTGGGTGCGCAGGCGCGCTGGTTGCGCGGGGTGCACTGGGTGCGCAGGCGCGCTGGGTTGCGCTGGGTGCACGGAAAGCACGGGTTGCGCTGGGTGCACGGACGTGCTGGTTGTGCGAGTTGCACTGGATTGCACGGGGCGTGCTGGATGCGCAGGTTGTGCGGGGCGTACAGCTTACACTGGGTGCGCTGGTGGCGCACGCGCAACTCGCTCGGTGGCGCTATTTCGCACAGATTGTGGCTATCCACGTTCTGACCATTTCATAACGTACGATAACTGATCCGAGAATTTCGGATTTGACATCATAACGTCACGCACGATACGGATCTGGGCGGTTACAATATGACACTATATATAGGGCCTATCTTCTCTCAAAAAAAGGTGGATTATTCATTATACGGAAATGTTTACGCATAGTGTAAACCCCCTAATTTTCTACTTTAATTTTTTTATATAAATTGAGTATTTAAAATTTTTACTTGGTATTTGTACGTCGCATAATCATATTATACGTCGCGTACGAATTTGTCATATGGGACGTCGCTTACAAGTTCGCATTTTCGTATGTCTCGTCGAGTGCGAATATGTACGAGGTACATATTTTGTAAAAATATTTTATTTTAATAATCTTGGTTTTACAAATAATAAATAATAAATATTTTTGATTACTTAAAGTTGTAAAATGCATCGCATTTAGAATTTCCAAAACTTTATTTTAAAATTATGGAAGTTTATATAAATAGTAATTTAAAAACGAGGTTTTATGCAAATGTTCATTTTATACAAGACATATAAATTTATTTTTATTTTTGAAATTTATTTAATATTAATATTTTATTATCCAAAAAACTATTTAAAAATATTATTTTGGTTTAAATTAATTAATTATGATAAATTATATTGGAAAAGCTTTTATTCTAAATGGAGTTTAAATTTAATAGAGAGTTTTATCTATGATTTAAATTTGGATTGGAACGATTTAAATTTTAAATCGATTTAAAATTTATATGATATTATCTATAAAGGATTTTAAATCCCCCAACTCCCTATCTAACTGGGAATTCTCACCTCCTATAAAAGAAGAGGTACTCATCCATAAATTATTTTCACCCCATTGTGCATCGTGTTTGTGCCTCCTACCCACTATATTTTTCCCCAGTACAAATACAATTATCTCCTCCGTGTGCGACAACCCCGGACACCGACCCGTTCCGTGTCTCGCAGGACACGTACCCGATAAAATACTACTTCAACCACCGTCAACACCCTATCCTAATCCCCGTCGACCACCGCCATCGCCTCCACCACTCGCAGCCTGTCCCCGGCCAACACCATCGTCATCGCACACAGCCGAGCCTTTCTCCATTCGCCCGCTGATCCCGTCAGCCAGTGCCAGCACTCTACCGTCATCACCATCAACGCCATCGCCAACATCTTCACCAGCACCACCATCCCGACCACCCAGACCCGACCACACCATCTCCACCAAACCAAACCCTCATCACCGCTGGACCACCGTCGCCTCCTAATTGTCAACACCACCCCGGTAAACCGACGGGGCACCACCTCCGCCACCACCAGAATAGAAAGGAAGGGGGAAGAAACCCTCACCTCGGCCCGCGAGATCCAGTGCTCCCGCACCACCGCCGAGGAGTCGTCGGCGTACACGCCGATACCGGTGGAGACCCCGGCGCTGTGCCAGACCACGTGTACCCCTACCGTGCCGGAGCTCCGCCACGTCGTACCAGCGTTCTCCGCCTCTCCCAGCCGCACAGTCGTCGCACCTCCCCGAACTCGAGTCGAGCCGCCTCCAGCACGCCATCAGCCCGTCGGATCTCCTTTCCCCTCACTCCTTCGACCGCCATACCCAAGCTCACGCCGTCGGCCGCTCCTCTCCAGCTCCTCCCTTCATCCACCGCGGCCTCCTCCACCGCTGGCCACCGATCTTATTTTTCTGCGCCTCCGCGGTGCCCCTCCGTAGCCGCCAGCCCACGACCAGAGCTCCGTGCCACCACCGTCCGACGGCAACCGCCCGGTAACCCTCTCTCGTCCCTTCTGATGTTCCTCTCTCTAAAAATTTGTTTCCCCATTTTTACTCTTTCATCTCGCTCCCTTACTGTATTTAATTGGGGAAAAGAAGGGGATGGTTAGGGATTTCATTAGTTTATTATTATTATTATTATTATTATTATTATTATTATTATCATTATCATTATTACTGTTATTATTAGTATTTTTATTAGTATTATTAATATATTATTATATCATTAGTATGATTTTAAAACTTTTGCTATGATTATGACTTTATTTTTAGAAGTATTAATATTATATTAATCTGTTTTTGTTAAATAAATACACAATATTTTTCTAAAAATTTATTAAAATATTTTTGACTAAGGAAAGGTTAGCTTTTCTACGAAATTTTATATTCTACAAACTTACAAATTTACCCGGAGACGATTTCCAAATATTACAAATATTTATTACTTTTAACTACTAGTTTTCTCTCTATAAATTATTTTTACAAAAACTATGGTATTTGCTTAAAAACGAGTTTTCATTTTTCTAAGTATTGGTCTAAAAACCTATTTTTACTAATAAGGTTAATTTCTGGTATTATAAATATTTTTTTCTAAAAATAGGGTTCGTAACTTTCCACACAAATTTTCCACGATTATCACCATTAATCATGACTGATCCCACATTCCTATTTTCTTGTAAATTTTGGACCCCTACACATCGATCATGGCTATTGGACTATTGAGACATGTCAGAGAGCATCGTACCACCCCAGGCGACCCACCAGGTAAGATACCTTGCCATCTTGTACTTATATTTGATTCATGATATTTTATATGTTGCTAGTGTTTTACATTAGTAAGAGTGTGTCCAAGTATGACTTGGATGCCATCGATATGTATATCGATGTTTGTGTGTGTGCGTGAGTGTGTGGACCATATATGGTAGCTGACTTTTTCGATGTGTTGAAGTTATACTCCATAACTTCTTTAACCTGTTGACACGTCTCATACACGACACAAGAGTGAGGATCATGGAGTTGGCACGAACCTACGTATTCGACTTGCTACCGATACGGGTGGTTCGTGTGTCGGTTTATTTATGGATTAGCGGAGTCTAGATAGCGACTTGCATAGAGATATGGATCGCCAAGTCATTGATATGACTTGTGTGATACATGGGCGAGGAAAGCTACTGGGACGTATGAGCTAGCCCACAGCCTTCTAGTTACCCGGTTATGGGTTCATGGTTTCTCTGTTATGGGTGTATCACTAGAGGATATATCCATTGCACGGCCCTGACCATGCGTCAGATACGGTCATGAGGTATGCTAGCGATGAAAAATATGGACTAGGGGATATATCCATTGCACGGCCCTGACCACGCGTCAGATATGGTCAGAGACGTATACTAGTTCATGCAAAAGCCTCTAGCGGATGTTATGCTTTATTCCTACCCACTTATACGTTCCAGTATAGTTTTTGACTTGCATTACACTTAGATGGTTAGGTTCCATTGTGTTGGAGCGTGTGGTCTTTCCTTTGTCATGTTTCATCTACAGTTCATTATGGTATTATTTTTATGTATCTTGTTACGTCCCTCTGAGGACCTGGTGATCTCTCCAGGTGTGTGCTTTCATAATTTTCTACAGGTGTTCTAGCCAAGGCCGTGACCCTCTCCATTTCTCGAAGATGATTGCTCTTGGTTCATTTTGTCATTTTGTCGATCACTTTTTTGTACATTTATTTTATTGAGATAGTTGGTAGTGAACTTTGTCTCCGTCCAACGATTGTACCATAACTATTCATGTTGATTCTATCTTTATTCTTTATATATTTGTGGATGAGATTTAGCATGTCTTGGTTCTCTATATTTTACAGCTTATGTATTTATACGAGGATTCTATATATTGGAGTATTCTTCGTATATCTACAGCTGGCATGTTTACGTACTTAGTCTTATATGATTTTGGGACTGGGGTATTACATGTTTTTGTGGTGGCCCATGCAGGTCCAGTTCGCCATTTCGGTTACATGACTGTACCGAATGGGTCTGCAATATAGGATTAGAGTCTAGAATCTCATCCACCTACTTGGCACCCTTTCTTGACTTCAAATTCTGAACTCTCGTTCGACCTCCTTGATTTGCATCCTGCTTGAACTCTTCTACTGTAAATTCTTATCTTTCGTGCTTAGTGACAGTTAGGAAGATGACTATACTATTATATGCTTATAGGTCAAACACATGGCTAGGAAGATTACATTGACAATTAGTGTACATTGAGGTCTTATAAAAGTATGATTATTAAGGATTAGTTAATTCCAAGTTGAGTAGTAGCATATTACCGCCTTCAAAGGATAGTTGGAATTTTATTTTGCTATTACAAGGTGATATACACAAGAGGATAGCTAGATCGAGAAAACAAATTTATGATTTATGATTTTTAGAAAATTACAAAATAGTTTATAATTTATTGGGATATGAACCCGATTTGAGAAATATCTTTAAATTGTGACACATGATTTACGGTTAAGTTCAAATTTGGATAGTAATATGTTAAAGTTTATCTCAAAAATTATTATAATTTTGCAAACAACTAGAGAATATGGAGGGTTTATGATTTACGGTTTATTAGAAAGCTTGAGATTTTAAATTGAGTCATACGATTTACGATTTATAAGTTTATTTTTGAGTTGAAGAAATGATGGTAAAATTTTGTTTAAATATTTGGAGGATATGAAAGCGACTTTGAAGGAAAAATTCAAAATTTAAATTGTGTCATATGATCTATGATTTAAAAAGTTAAATAGATTTCAAGTTTAAGGCCTTGATTATGGATATTTAAATTTTGGAAAAAAAAAAGATTTAATTTGAGTTACAGGATTTGCGATTGATGAAACGGGCTAAGAGTTTATCTCGAGGTACATTTGAGAATGGGAAAATTTTAAAAGTGATGGCTTATTATAAAAATTTAGTTGTGCTACATTAGATATGATGAATGTTATTTGGAATTTATTTAAAGGAAATTAAACTTTAAGTTATGATTAAATATTTGATGGAGTATCTTGAAATTTTATTTTGAAACTTTTGAGGAACTTGAAAATTTAAAATTTGATCATATCTTGGTAAAGGACCAAGAAGCAAGCAAGTCACCCTAATGGGATACACGTATTCCTCATTAATTGCCATGATAGTTGTATATACTCGAGTGTAGTTAAGTCATCTGCCAAACTATGTGAAGATATCTCAATCTTGACATACTCGACTTTCCATCAAATCTAGACCTTTATTCGTGATAGTCTGATCGTTGACACTTAGAAATAAATAGAATCATTCCCTTGACCATACCCTTATCTAAGAGACTATCTTCTCTCTAGAAACTGTCTCCCTAACTTACTTTACCTTAATCTATGAGATTCCTAAATTATCTTATTTCGTGCTTTAACTTGGTCATTTATTGTGTGTGTTAATCATTATCTCATGAACTCCCACTTTCTATTTTAATTTCTTTTACGTTCTTTACCGTGACTTCGATATTTGGAGCACAACACAGACTTTTCTCTCCAACAAATTCCATATGTAAACCTAGACGAGCCCACCTTCATATAGGTATATCACGTGCCACTAAAACACGTCTCCTTGTACTCTATTTTCTTGATATGACTTTCTAGTCGAATGGCTAAGCTATAACCTCTACCATGACACTAGTTACTTTCGGACTTGAATTAGAGGTCCAACGTTGACTCAATTCTTTCAACCTGATATGTGATGATGTTCTACTTGATTTCCTTTAATGCTTAATTTTGTGCCTTACCTTGATTGCTTAACTCACTATCTCATCGCACTACTAGTTTAACTCTTGTAAGTTAGGTAGAATACCTCACGACCTAACCAACAGTTTTGTGGACCACATTGATAGGTTCACTTGGACCATAGAATTCAGTAGACCCTAACCTATCTAGTCAACCAAGCCGACTGTATATGCCCAAACTTTGGGCAAGACTTGATTTTTAAAGAACCTTGGACTATTTAATTTCTTTTATCATGGTCCCTTACTTATACTTTGACTATCTTATAATGCTAACTTAGCAAAAATTTTGTAAGCTTATTTTCTTATCAAGCTTGATCATGACATATTTTATTGGGTCGCTCCCACTAAAATATTGTCTAATCAGAACCGGTGCATGATGGTCTGATCAACCTATTGCATTTTGGTTCGCTTGTCATATATCATACTACGTGGATGGAGACATAGTTAAACTTGCCCTAGAGTCTCATCCGCGACTGCCTTGACAATTCTACTTGAAGTATTCAATCGCCGTGGAAACCCATATTGGTATTCGAAACATATTCCTTGAACTCTTGCTGGTCTCGTCTTTTACCTATTCTAGACAAGGCTTGTACTTGATAGGTAAGCCAAACTATTCTCCTATGACCGTGATATTTGTATATACGCGATGATAGTTAGTTACTGACCAACCAATGTAAATATATCCCCGTCTCGAGTTACTCGCCCTTTTTCCTCGACCCTAGACTCATTTTCGCGACCTTCTTCGAACTTGAACCTAAACCAAGACGACTATAATCTCTCAATTGATTGCCCTTAATCTAGTCGATTCCTTGTCTCCTTATTCTATGTCGTATCATGATTATACTTTAACCCATAATTCTTCCTTATTTTATTGTGTTAACTAGCAATCCTCATTCAGTTTCGTAGCTGTGAGGTATTTTCGTAGATAACGAGAACATGACTTACAAATTACATGCTTGTGTTGAACGTCATTATTTGCCTCGTTCAATAATCTGGTCTTATCTTCCCTATCTTCTCAACCCTACCTATTCCTAAATTTCGAGGATGAAATTCTTGTAAGTTGGGTAGGATGTAAACCCCCTAATTTTCTACTTTAATATTTTTACATAAATTGAGTATTTAAAATTTTTACTTGGTAATTGTACGTCGCATAGTCGTATTATACGTCGCGTACGAATTTGTCGTATGGGACGTCGCTTACAAGTTAGCATTTTCATATGTCTCGTTGAGTGCGAATATGTACGAGGTACATATTTTGTAAAAACATTTTATTTTAATAATCTTGGTTTTACAAATAATAAATAATAAATATTTTTGATTACTTAAAGTTGTAAAATGCATCGCATTTGGAATTTCCAAAACATTATTTTAAAATCATAGAAGTTTATATAAATAGTAATTTAAAAACGAGATTTTATGCAAATGTTCATTTTATACAAGACATATAAATTTATTTTTACTTTTGAAATTTATTTAATATTAATATTTTATTATCCGAAAAACTATTTAAAAATATTGTTTTGGTTTAAATTAATTAATTATGATAAATTATATTGGAAAAGCTTTTATTCATAATGGAGAGCTTTATCTATGATTTAAATTTGGATTGGAATGATTTAAAGTTTAAATCGATTTTAAATTTATATGATATTATCTATAAAGGATTTTAAATCCCCCAACTCCCTATCCAACTGGAAATTCTTACCTCCTATAAAAGAAGAGGTACTCATCCATAATTATTTTTATCCTATTGTGCATCGTGTCTGTGTCTCCCATCCACTATATTTTTCCCCAGTACAAATACGATTATCTCCTCCGTGTCCGACAACCCCGGATACCGACCCGTTCCGTGTCTCGCAGGACACGTACCCGATATAATACTACCTCAACCACCGTCAACACCCTATCATAATCCCCGTCGACCACCGCCATCGCCTCCACCACTCGCAGCCTGTCTCCGGCCAACACCATCGTCATCGCACACAGCCGAGCCTCTCCCCGTTCGCCCGCTGATCCCGTCAGCCAGCGCCAGCACTCCACCATCATCACCATCAACGCCATCGCCAACATCTTCACCATCACCACCATCCCGACCACCCAGACCCACCACACCATCTCCACCAAACCAAACCCTCATCACCGCTGGACCACCGTCGCCTCCCAACTGTCAACACCATTCCGGCAAACCGACGTGCACCACCTCCGTCACCACCATAATAGAAAGAAAGGGGGAAGAAACCGTCACATCGGCCCGCGAGATCGAACGCTCCCGCACCACCGTCGAGGAGACGCCGGCGTGCGCGCCGACACCGCTGAAGACCCCGACGCTGTGCCAGACCGCGTGTACCCCTGCCGTGCTAGAGCTCCGCCGTGCCGCACGGGCGTTCTCCGCCTCCCCCGGCCGCACAGTCGTCGCACCTCCACGAACTCGAGCCGAGCCGCCTCCAGCACGCCATCAGCCTTCCGGATCTCCTTCCCCCTCACTCCTCCGACCGCCATCCCCAAGCTCACGCCGTCGGTCGCTCCTCTCCAGCTCCTCCCTCCATCCGTCGCGGCCTCCTCCACCGCCGGCCGCCGATCTCATTTTTTCGTACCTCCGCGGCGGCCCTCCGCAGCCGCCAGCCCACGACCAGAGCTCTGCGCCACCACCGTCCGGCGGCAACCGCCCGGTAACCCTCTCTCGTCCCTTCTGCTGTTCCTCTCTCTAAAAATTTGTTTCCCCATTTTTACTCTTTCCTTTCGCTCCCTTACTGTATGTAATTGGGGAGAAGAGCTGAATGGTTAGGGATTTCATTAGTTTATAATTATTATTATTATTAATATTATTATTATTATTATTATCATTATTATTACTATTATTATTAGTATTAGTATTTTTATTAGTAGTATTAATATATTATTATATCATTAGTATGATTTTAAAACTTTTGCTATGATTATGACTTTATTTTTAGAAGTATTAATATTATATTAATATGTTTTTGTTAAATAAATACACAATATTTTTCTAAAAATTTATTAAAATATTTTTGACAAAGGAAAGGTTAGCTTTTCTACAAAATTTTATATTTTACAAACTTACAAATTTACCCGGAGACGATTTCCAAATATTACAAATATTTATTACTTTTAACTACTAGTTTTCTCTCTATAAATTATTTTTACAAAAACTATGGTATTTGCTTACAAACGAGTTTTCATTTTTCTCAGTATTGCTCTAAAAACCTATTTTTACTAATAAGGTTAGTTTCTGGTATTATAAATATTTTTTTTTCTAAAAGTAGGGTTCGTAACTTTTTACACAAACTTTCCACGATTATCACCATTAATCATGACTGATCCCACATTCCTATTTTCTTGTGAATTTCGGACCCCTACACATCGATCATGGCTATTGGACTATTGAGACATGTCAGAGAGCATCGCACCACCCCAATCGACCCACCAGGCAAGATACCTTGCCATCTTGTACTTATATTTGATTCATGATATTTTATATGTTGCTAGTGTTTTACAGTAGTAAGAGTGTGTCCAAGTATGACTTGGATGCCATCGATATGTATATCGATGTTTGTGTGTGTGCGTGAGTGTGTGGACCATATGTGGTAGCTGACTTTTCGGATGTGTCGAAGTTATACTCCATAACTTCTTTAACCTGTTGACACGTCTCATATACGACACAAGAGTGAGGATCATGGAGTTGGCACGAACCTACGTATTCGACTTGCTACCGATACGGGCGGTTCGTGTATCGATTCATTTATGGATTAGCGGAGTCTAGATAGCGACTTGCATAGAGATATGGATCGCCAAGTCATGGATATGACTTGTGTGATACATGGGCGGGGAAAACTACTGGGACGTATGAGTTAGCCTACAGCCTTCTAGTTGCCCGGTTATGGGTTCATGGTTTTCCTGTTATGGGTGTATCGCTAGAGGATATATCCATTGCACGGCCCTGACCACGGGTCAGATACGGTCATGAGGTATGCTAGCAATGCAAAGTATGGACTAGGGGATATATCCATTGTACGACCCTGACCACGCGTCAGATACGGTCAGAGACGTATACTAGTTCATGTGAAAGCCTCTAGCGAATGCTATGCTTTATTCCTACCCACTTATACGTTCCAGTATAGTTTTCGACTTGCATTACACTTAGATGGTTAGGTTCCATTGTGTTGGAGCGTGTGGTCTTTCCTTTGTCATGTTTCATCTACAGTTCATTATGGTATTGTTTTTATGTATCTTGTTACGTCCCTCTGAGGACCTGGTGATCTCTTCAGGTGTGTGCTTTTATAATTTTCTACAGGTGTTCTAGCCAAGGCCGTGACCCTCTCCATTTCTCGAAGATGATTGCTCTTGGTTCGTTTTGTCATTTTGTTGATCGTTTTTTTGTACATTTATTTCATTGAGATAGTTGGTAGTGGACTTTGTCTCCGCCCAACGATTGTACCATAACTATTCAAGTTGATTCTATCTTTATTCTTTATATATTTGTGGATGAGATTTAGCATGTCTTGGTTATCTACATTTTACAGCTTATGTATTTATATGAGGATTCCATACATTGGAGTATTCTTCGTATATCTACAGCTGGCATGTTTTCGTACTTAGTCCTATATGATTTTGGGATTGGGGCGTTACACAGAGAGTAGGGAGGGTTCCTCGAATTATTGTGTTCCTGGGCCTTCTACATCACTCGCACAACTCGTATTTCTTCCTTGTCTTTTCGAGCAATCCGTTCTTGAGCAGATCAACTGTAACGTCCCAGTCCCAAAATACTTAGGACCAAGTACGTAGACATGCCAGCTGCATATATACGATGAATACTCCAATATATGGAATCATCGTATATATACATAAGCTGTAATAATATAATCGCAGGCCTGAAAATCAATAAAACTATATCCCATCCACAGCAGACACAAGATATAAGAAGTCTAAATAAAATAAATGAGTGAGTCAAAAGATAGCCGGGTGGACATGCCCACACCAAATAGCTATATAAAAATAATATCAAATAAAGTAGGTGCCCACTATGAGTCTCAAAGAACAACATGAATCTAGATATCAGCGGAAGACGCCTCGTCATCTAGGTATGAAGGATCCAGTGCCGAGCCATACTCCTGTAGGAAATCATCTATACATGGAGAGATCACCAGGTCCTCAGAGGGATGTAACAAGATACAGAAAAAACATGCCATATGAACTGGATATAAATGCACCATAAAATAAAGATAAAGTAAAGTGTCCAATCCATAACACAGCTCAATATCCCATCATCGAAACAGTAGGCTACCCCTACAACCAAACAAGGACAAGAGGTAACATACTATTTCTTGATGTGACATTTTTTCATGCCATGATTGGAACATAAAATTTGCTAAGGTCTCCTAACCTTTCTAGCAGGCAATTTAGAAGACATCTCGATGTATGGGCAGGTAAAGGCAGACTCCCCCATGACAAGCTCACAACTCACAACACACACACGTCAAGTACCAATACTATCAGCCGGCATAACTCGAGGCTAGCGGCCCACGTGAACCATCAGTCCACATAGCTCGAGGCTAGTGACCACCGTGACACGACTACCGTAGTACGCAGTTACTACGACTTTTGGATTTGGGTAGCACATACATCTGTCTTCACCCTCCCAAGGGTCACTGTCAAAAGGTAGTCCGCTAAGACTAGGTCCACATGCATATTAAAATACAAGCAAGAAGAATAATTAAAAGCAAAATAAAGTAACTATAAACAGCAAGCTATGGATCCAACTAAAAATAAATAGAAAATAAATATGCAGTAATCAAATAAAGAACATGCAACTAATTATAAACAGTAAATAAGGCAAGTATCTTGCCTGGTGGTGCGGGAAGCAGCAAAATCCAACAATCAGAATCGTCAGCACGAAGTCAAAATTCACAAGGAGCTCCGTATGCTAAAACAAACACCACGAACATGTTTGTATAAAAGATATGTCTAGAAAACGCCTGTCCAAAAGTTAAATTCTGGAACAGGGGCAAAATCGTAATTTTAGGTCAAAATGATGTCCGCCGTTGGACTCATTTTGTACCGTAACACGTGCCAATGTCTACGGTCTCTAAAGTTGTCAAACTACATGTCTACGGATCCGATTTGAGGAGACGAACCCAACGGTATGTCCAATTTTGGATTTCGATGAGCCGTGCACAAGATCGCCTGTTGGATTAGATTACGGGCCCGCCAATTTGGCGTTGCGATCAACCTTCTCAGAATCGAACCAAACTTGGCATACATGACCAGAAAAATGAAACAGTCATGATGGCACAAGTTTTGCATCGATCCGACGAACGTGATCAAAGTTATGGTCAAGTTTGCAAAACGTCGATACGGGGGTATCTCGACTGATACATACTGATTTCGTCGCGCACACGCAACGAAATCGAGTTCCGTCAGTTTCCACACGTCGACAACATCCATACGGGCCTTTTGATGCGTATAGTGCGCGACCTCGTCGCCCGATTTGTCGGGGCGCACGCCGTATCGGGAAATTTTTTCTGAAATTTGAAGATTAAAACCCAGTTTTTCCCTAAAATTATAAACTATTTTAATTCCGATCTAAGCAATGTAAAATAAAACTAAAAGAGAGGTTTCCATTACCTACATGTTGTTATTAACTCTATTCAAGCAGTTTGTCAAAACAGTCAAGGAATCAACCAAAAATGGCCTTCCAAATTGGGGTTTCGAACTCATGGAGTGGTCTATTTTTGAACAGATTGTCACCAACTACACAGGCCAGTTATTAGATTTCCGTATAACTTATCTACTGGGTCTTCTAGAGGGTCAGATAGGGTTTCCATATTAGTTTATGAAACTAAAAACGATGAAGCATAGACGAAGAAATTTGGATGGCAAGATGGGTACCTCGCAGTCGGGTGTCTAAACAGGGGGCCCTGTTCTCGTCGGGTTGGGCTGTGCCCCGGCGGTGCGGCGGGCGTCGACTCAGCCCAGACGATCAGGGTGGCTCTCCTGAACGTGGGGGTTGTTCTGGGGTCGTCGTTCGGGCTGGGAAGGAAACTTCGACAGCACTTTTTATGAGAAAACATCGTTGTTGCTCGGTTTTATATGTGGGTTTTAAAAATCTAATTCCCGATCAATCCCAGCACGAATTTGATCGGGATTCGATCGAGACTAGATAAGTATTAATCTAGGGATAAGATTTTATGAGTTATGATGGAGATTTGATTTTTTTTTTTTGATTTGAACGAATCTAATGGGGAGGATTTTGGTTATGTTCTAGTACATGGGTCGGGGTTATGGCCCTTCAATTTCTCGCGAGAATTTGCAATTCTCGCGAGATATTGAAATTGTTTTGTTTTTTTGTTTTTTTTTTCTTTCCGAGACCTCAGTCTCTGTTTTGTTTTTGCGAAAATAATGGGGAGTTATGGTCGGTTTCGACCTTTAAGGAAGAGGAACAGTTCATATCACTGTTCCATGCTTTTTCCCTTTTTTTGTTTTCCTATCTACTTCTCTGTATATTTATATATATATAATGAATAAAAATATTTGAGTTAGTAAATATATTCCTATTAAAATATTTAATGCACCTTTATATTAGTACTATTCAATTATTACTATTAATAAATCATTCTAGCATTCAAAATACTAAAATAATTTAGAAAGCAAAGTTTAACCATATGTTATATACAAGGAAATATTCAGTATTATCATATAGTAAATGTTCTAATATCTAACCATAAAAAGACTTGGAAAAATCTCTAACCCTAATAATAATCATATAAATAATATTTTGTAAATACTTATTAATAGGGATTTTATATACACATTTAGGTATAAAATCTATCATTAATATTATACAACAAGAAAATAAACCAAAAATTTACAAATCATTAAAATAGTAAAAATTCAATTTAAGCCAAAAAAAGTATACCCAAAAATTTGGGAGTTTACATCCTACCCAACTTATAAGAATTTCGTCCTCGAAATTAAAAATAGAACTTAATATAAAAAATATAATGAGGCTGAATACGAAGGAAGAGTAATTATATCAAATATCAAATCATAACTTAGTTTTCGAAAATATGGATGGGGTACTTATAGAAAGAATCCATCTGACAACATATTCTATAAGGTAGGGCATTCTTAGTCTGGCATGGTTCATGGGTATCCAGTCGTTTGAGGGAATGAGACAAAATTGCATGGCAAAATCAATTGGGACGAAAATGGACATACATGGTTTGCTACAAGGAAATTGTGTTATATATGTGGTATAATTGAAATGGAGCATAGGATGGAGTGTTTGCTTGGGGCAGGTATGTCATAGGTGTAGAGTGGCTTGTCTAGTTCATGAGGGTGGAATTTGTTGGAAGAAAATGGTTATTGTTGTGCTTCAAACATCAAGGTCACGCAGATGTGTCAAAATGATACGGATGGAAATAGACGTTATAAACCAATGATTTATAAGTCCCGTTGGAACCAATCTTGATTAGTTTAAGTCTCGAATTTTAGTCTATATTAGCTGGTCAGGTTACCTAAAATTAATCTGAACCCTTCCTACTAACACTACTAAAATACAACGATTTAGCGACGGCCCTATCCGTCACTAAACCGTCGCTAGTTTAAAGTACCGACGGATACCGGCTGAAAAAATCTGTCGGGAATAACCTCGTCGCTAAAATCGGTCCGTCGCTAGTACGTCGCTAACCGACTACTTAGCGACGGATTACCGTTGGCTACGTCAACACATTTAGCGACGGCTAGCCGACGATTTTCTGTCAACTTCGATAGTTTAAAACTTTAATGTAACAACATTTAGCGACGGACAAACCGTCGCTAAAACGTCATAAAACGCGTATCGGAGGGTTTTTGATACGCAAAATATGTCGCTAATCCGTCACAAACCTCGTCGAATTAGCGGCGGGTTAGCGACGGATATTCCGTCGACCTGTTCCTGGAAATCTTTCATAATTCTAGGACCTTGGCGACGGATAATCCGTCGGGTTTTAGTCGCCCATCCGTCGCTAACTGGGAATCCCCCAGTTAGCGACGGATAGTCCGTCGAAATTGGCCGCCAGTCCGTCGGTATCTGGGAATATTTTGAAAAAAAATAGCATAAAGCTGGGCATTCCCAATATACACAATTCCAATATACCAAACACACAAATAATCCCAAGCAATTCCAATATACACAACACAAATATTCAATATTCAATAAAACAAATATCTCAAGCACAAATATACAAAACACACAAATATTCCAATATACAAAACACACAAACAATTCCGACACACAACTATCCCAAGCATTCAAATTGTTCACACAAAACTCATAAATATTCAATATTTAAACACAAATATTCAATATTCAATAAAAAGGAAAATCGACTTTGGCCTCAGCAAAGACCGCAAGTCAGACGATGAATTCTCACAGCCAGGGATCACAGTTGCGTTGAGGCATGTACCATTCTATCAGCCACTTTGCATACGAAGGCTCAATCTTGTTGAGGTCTTCTGTAGGGACAGGAGGGTCGGTCCCGATGCTACTACTCTCTGACGGTGGCTCCTCCTTAACTTCAACCTTGGGAGCAGTCTCTTCCCTGATGGTCATCGGTTCTTTTTTGACCTCGACCTTTAGTAACACCTCCTCCTTAACAGTCATCGGCTCTTGTTTGATGATGGGGACTTCCTCCGTGTCGACCTCCAAGGGTTCCTTGCCTCGGCCCCTTCCTCGGCTAGCAGTACCACCTCGGGGAGTCTTGGAAGCCATCTCTCTGACAACAAAAATTTTTATGTAGGGTAAAAAAATTTACTCAAATTATAAAAAAATTAAGAATTTTATTAAAATTTTTAGCCACATATGATATCCACCTCGGGGAGTCTTGGGAGCCTTCTCCTCTCCTCCACCATGGCTCTGGACCCATCTGATCCTCCCTACTTCCCTTCTTCTTATTTGACTCTCTCAGCCACATATGATATCCATCTCAAGTGTAGAGTCGGGGGAGAAGAAGTGGTCAGGAAGAGGAGGGGGAACCAGCACAGCCGGCGGCATGACCTGGAGGAAGTACAGAGGTTTTGCTGGAGGTCTGGCAATTTTCCTAGGATGGTGTTGAGGAGCAAGTGTAGAGTCGACCGAAGGAAGCTGTGGCTCCTTCGGCCGACTCTACACTTGCTCCTCAACACCATCCTGGAAAAATTGCCAACACCTCCAGCAAAACCTCTGTACTTCCTCCAGGTTATGCCGTCGGCTGTGCTGCTTCTCCCTCCTCTTTCTGCCGACTTCTTCTCTTCCGACTCTATACTTGAGCCATATGTGGCTGAGAGAGTCAAATAAGAAGAAGGAAAGTAGGGAGGAGAAGATGGGTCCAGAGCATAGATAGAAGAGAACTAGAAAGCGCTGAACCTTCCTGTTGTGAGAACTGTGAAGAGTGAGAAATGAGAGGGGGGTCTTTAATTTTTGCGTTCATCATCATTAGAGGGAGCAGTACTGGAAAAGTTGTGACATTGGTAGAATGAGAGAGTAAAAATATGTATCACAAGACTAACAAAATTACTATATAATCATGTACTCACCAATAACCGGATGTAACTGGAGTCGTTGGGCCTATCGTGCAGTAATTGGTGGATCCGCTGGTATAGGCCGGTTGTACTTAGTATCTAGTGTATCAAATTAGTATCGGTCTATCGGTTTGGTATAGGACGTATCCGATTGGTATTGGCCTTAACAAATTGGTATCGTCCTATCCGATATGTACATGTATCGGCCGTATAGCTAGGATTCATATTGGCCTTATCGATTTGGTATCGGTCATATCCGATAGGTATCGGCCGTGTTGGATTATATAGACCATTTCGAATTAGTATCGTGAAAGGTTTAGTAACAATTGTACGTGGATTTCTCTCTTCTTGAGCTAGAATACCATTGCAAGAGAGTCACCAGATCGTGATTGGCCAGTTACAGTAACATACATGCTTCCTTTTTCATCAGAAAAAGAGAGATTGAAAAGGAAGTATGTATGTTCTGTAACTGGCCAGCTACGCTCTCGTGACTCTCTTGCAATGGTAATCTAGCTCTAGAAGAGAGAAATCTAATTACAGTTGTTACTAAACCTTCCACGATACTAATCCGAAATGGTCTATACTAATCCAATACGGTCGATACCTATCGGATATGACCAATACCAATTCGATAGGGCCGATACGAATCCTAGCTATACGGCCGATACATATCGGATAGGACGATACCAATTCGCTAAGACCAATACCAACCGATACGGCCCATACCAAAATGATAGATCGATACTAATCCGATACGGTCAATACTTATAAGTACCTACGGTCCAGGAGGTTGATCCGCTAGTACATCCATGTACGATCAACGAAGTAACGATCCATTTCAATTTGGATGTGAAAATCTGTATCGTAAAACAAACTAAACATAATCAGTTCTATTTCACATGCTTAATTGCCAAGTATGGGAACGAATGGCTCAGAACACAACCCAAAATTCATTCTAGCCTACATTAGTGTGAATCATCTATGTTCAGTACATATGGTGTAGTATATGTTCTTATCGTATCTAGTATCTGAAGAATGTAACAGAATAAAGATGAACTCATATAATGTAATACTAAAACATCATCTACTACTATATAAGATATAGTGATAGGTTGTCAAATCATCATTGCCGAGGGATGAGGGTCGAAGGACAGTCAACTTTATCTACGACTATATAGTTTCTGCCTTGCCAGTCGAATGGCTGCAGGGACTATGTCCTGATCACCATGTCGTAGTCCAATACAATCTAGAGATTGACACACCGATACTCATAGGAATGGTCCGATCCGAAACCACCGATACCCTCCCACCCGAAACCCTACCCCTGTCCCGAAACCCTACTCGTGTGTCCCCTACCCGACCCCCTCCCCCACCCCCACCCCCACCTCCCTCCCCCACCCCACCACCCCTTCCCCGACCCTCCCTCCCCGACAGCACCCCCTCCGCCGAACCCCCCCTCCCCGACAGCACCCCCTCCCCCGAACCCCCTCTCCGACAGCACCCCCTCTCCCGAACCCCCTCCCCGACAGCACCCACCCTCCATCCCCCTTCCACCACCCCACCACCGCCTTCCCGACAACATCTACCCCCACCCACCCCCCGACCCCCCTTCCCGACAACACCCACCCTCCACCCCCCTTCCCCACCCCACCACCACCTCCCCGACCCCCTTCTCCGACAACACCCACCCCCCACCCCCCTCCCCCACCCCACCACCACCTGCCCCGAAACCCTACCCGGGTGTCCCCTACCCGACCCCCTCCCCCACCCCCACCTCACTACCCCCTCCCCCGAACCCGCTCCCCGACAGCACCCCCTCCGCCGAACCCCCTCCCCGACAGCACCCACCCCCCATCCCCCCTCCCCCACCCCACCACCCCCTCCCCGACAACACCCAACCCCAAAATACTTAGGACCAAGTACGTAGACATGTCAGCTGCATATATACGATGAATACTCTAATATATGGAATCATCGTATATATACATAAGCTGTAATAATATAATCGTAGGCCAGAAAATCAATAAAACTATATCCTATCCACATCAGACATAAAAGATATAAGAAGTCTAAATAAAATAAATGAGTGAGTCAAAAGATAGCCAGGTGGACATGCCCACACCAAACAACTATATAAAAATAATCTTAAATAAAGTAGGTGCCCACTATGAGTCTCAAAGAACAACATGAATCTAGATATCAGCAGAAGATGCCTCGTCATCTAGGAATGAAAGATCCAGTGCCGAGCCATACTCTCGCGGGAAATCTCTATACCTGGAGAGATCACCATGTCCCCAGAGGGATGCAACAAGATACATGAAGAACATGCCATATGAACTGGATATAAATGCACCATAAAATAAAGATAAAGTAAAGTGTCCAAACCATAACACGGCTCAATATCCCATCATCGAAAAAGTAGGCTACCCCTACAACCAAACAAGGACAAGAGGTAACATTCTATTCTGCGATGTGACATTTTTCCAAGCCATGATTGGAACATAAAATTTGCTAAGGTCTTCTAACCTTTCTAGCAGGCAATTTAGAAAATATCTCGATATATGGGCAGGTAAAGGCTGACTCCCCCATGACAAGCTCACAACTCACAACACACACGTGTCAAGTACCAATGCTATCAGCCGGCATAACTCAAGGATAGCGGCCCACGTGGCCCATCAGTCCACATAGCTCGAGGCTAGTGACCACCGTGACACGACTACCATAGTACGCAGTTACTATGACTTTTGGATTTGGGTAGCCCATACATCTGTCTTCACCCTCCCAAGGGTCACTGTCAAAAGGTAGTCCGCTAAGACTAGGTCCACATGCATATTAAAATACAAGCAAGAAAAAAAATTGAAAGCAAAATAAAGTAACTGTAAATAGCAAGCCATGGATCCAACTAAAAATAAATAGGAAATAAATATGCAGTAATCAAATAAAGAACATGCAACTAATTATAAACAGTAAATAAGGCAAGTATCTTGTCTGGTGGTGCGGGAAGCAGCAAAATCCAACAATCAGAATCGTCAGCACGAAGTCAAAATTCACAAGGAGCTCCGTATGCTGAAACAAACACCATGAACATGTTTGACATAAAACATATGTCTAGAAAACGCCTGTCCAAAAGTTAAATTCTGGAACAGGGGCAAAATCATAATTTCTGGTCAAAATAATGTCCGTTGTTGGACTCGTTTTGTACCGTAATGCGTGCCATTGTCTACGGTCTCTAAAGTTATCAAACTACATGTCTATGGATCCGGTTTGAGGAGACGAACCCAACGGTATGTCCAATTTTGGATTCCGATGAGCCGTGCACAAAATCGCCCGTTGAGTTGGGTTGTGGGCCCGTCAATTAGACGTTCTGATCAACCTTCTCAGAATCGAACCAAACTTGGCATACAGGACCAGAAAAATGATACGGTCATGATGGCGTAAGTTTTGCATCTATCCGACGAACGTGCACGAAGTTATGGTCAAGTTTGCAAAATGTCGATACGGGGGTATCTCGACTGATACGTACTGATTTCGTCGCGCACACGCAACAAAATCAAGTTCCGTCAGTTCCCACACGTCGACAACATCCATACGTGCCTTTCGATGCGTATAGCGTGCGACCACGTCGCCCGGTTTGTCGGGGCGCACGCCGTATCGGTAAATTTTTTCTGAAATTTGAAGATTAAAACCCAATTTTTCCCTAAAATTATAAACTGTTTTAATTCTGATCTAAGCAATGTAAAATAAAACTAAAAGAGAGGTTTCCATTACCTACATGTTGTTCTTAACTCTATTCAAGCAGTTTGTCAAAACAGTCAAGGAATCGACCAAAAATGGCCTTCCAAATTGGGGTTTTGAACTCATGGAGTGCTCTGTTTTTGAACAGATTGTCACCAACTTTGTGATGACTTCACAAGCCAGTTATTTCATTTTTGTCACTTCCCGTTCCCAAAATACATATTTTTTTATATACATGTACTGCTTTAATATATTTATTTAATATTTATCATGTATTGTTCTGTATTTAAATCTCTTTAATTTTATGTTAACTAATTTTCTGCAATTTTATTTTCTGCATTTTACTTTCTGCTTTTATACTCTGCTTTAGCTTTATTTTGGGTTGGGCTTGGATTGGTTCAATTATGTTGGTTCATCATGAACCGAAATAAACCCCCACCTACCACCACCCCTTCATTTAAAGCCCCATTCCCACTCTCTCTCTTCATTACTTCACCATTATTCTTCTTCCTCATCAATTCTCCCCCACGTACCTAGCCGCATAGGCAAGTGCCAACTTGCTTCTTGATGGATCTCCGTTTTTGTTCTTTCAATGTCTTCCTCTCAAGATTCTTAGATACTTTAGTACTCAGCATTTTTAATTTCTATGACTCATTTCATGTAGATCTAAGTTTAATACATTTTTGGATTTCTTAGGTTTTGATCTAATAACTCTGTTATTTCTTAAGTTTTGATGGTTTCATGTTGTAGAAAATTTCGTTCTACCCCATTTTGACCTATGGAAGTCCAAATTTAGGTTTGGAATGAAGGATTTAGAGAGCTTAGAAGCAATGGTTTCCATGGTTCTGTCCTCAGAAAATTCGGAGAAGAAGAATAGTTTCAGGCCGCATGAAGGTTTTGGCCGCATGAGATCCTGGCCGCATGACAGTACTTGACCACATGAGTTTTCATGCGGCAAGTCATTCTGGCCGCATAAGCTATTTTCAGCCGCATATAGGCTCTGCCAATCCCAGCCGCATGCGCTCGTTATCTTCAAGCCGCATGAGCTCGCATCTCCTTGGCCGTATGAGTTTGCTTCCCTGGGCCGCACACGACTGTCTTATTCTTAGCCGCATAAGGCATAACATTCCGAGCCGCATAAACCCTACTTCTTTCAACCGTATGCGCTCCTTATTTCGAAACCGCATGAGACTGCACCCTCCTGGCCGCATGACCCAGGCAGCGTTGAGCCGCATAGGACTTGTTCCCACCCTAGCCGCAGGAGCATGGAACCCCAGCCGCATAAGGCTCACGACTTCTTGGCCGTATGATATTCTAAGCTGCATAGGTGCGTGTTATCTCAGTCGCATAAGTTCAGACCTGAACCGCATAGGGTCCATATCCCCGGCCGCATGGACTTAGTCCCCTTAGCCGCATATGCATGTTTACTCAGCCGCATGAACCAATAAATTCCTGGCCGCATGAACTCTGGTCCTAATGCTTTTGGCTGATTCTTGTCCCGAATTGACATTGATTGACATTGATTGATTATCTTGGCATTTATTAACATTAATTATCATTTTGACATTAATTAACATTGATTATTATCTTGGTTACATAACTGATCATGCGTTCCTAGTTGAAACTAAGAGACTGGCTAGTCGTCTTATTAAATTGAATGAATGAGATACGTTCATATTAATTATGAACTATTGTAATCGACTGGCTGATCCCGAATGTTGGCATACAGGCACATGCAGACTTCAATTTATTTATTTATCTTACAAAAATAGCATGTGTACTTTATGGTCAAAGCATGATTATTTCGTATTTAGTTTTGATTGTTGCATTACGCTATGTAAGACTTACAACCTAAACCGTACGGGTATCGTTGTAGAGTTGTGCATATCGTACCCCGTACGGAAGTACTCATTTTTGAATGACCATGATCCACGACATGGGATTTCACTCAACGTAGAGACTATTAAGTTAAATAAAATAATGATTGCATGGAGAGAATGGATTCCTGAGTTCTTACATGGCAGCCCTCTTTGGGACTATTAAGTGCCCGACAGGCCGGCTGGTTCCCACAGATACTGCAAATCTGCCACACGGGCAGGGAGCGGTATCTACTTATATTATTTATTGTATATTGTATATTGATGACGGGCATCCCACTGGGACTCGTCTAATTCATGATTGGCGCAATTGATTGACTGGATAGACTAGTCTTGCTTGCACATAGTAAGAACTGAGAAATCCTCATTGCATATTTCTAGGATAACTTAGACCTCACCATAGCAAGCCTTAGTAGTGAATGGCCGTTTTAAATTGATTTGTTTTGTTTTGTATCTACTCTGTTACCTAACTGAGATGATCAGAATGTCGGGACATAACGGGCCAACTTCTGTCCTTGTTTGGTTGGGCGGTTGGTTCGAAGTGTCGTGATGTTATATGAATCCTAGTAGATAGCAGAGATCTATTATCATATTCTCTTATTTCTGGTTTCATTCCTCATATCGTGCTCCCTTGCGGTACTTGCTATTAGAGGTCTAACCTCTCTGGTTTTGTATGGCCAGATTTAGAGCCGGTCCCCGAGGATCCAGCTTACTTCTACCTCCAAGATGGTGAATACTAGAGGAATGATCGCAGGAGGACTCGAGTGGGTCCCTTACTTCCCCGCTCGTTTTGTTATTTACTTTATACTTTGTCGTTTGGTACCGACATGTTAGTCGGATTGTCTTGTACTTATTTTTACATAATTGTAACTAAGTCAGGCTGCAGCTGATAACAATTGTGTATACCTTGCTTCATCATCTGGCTATATTTTGTAAAGCCAGATATCAAGAACATTTTGACTGAGCGTTTGGGACGCCTTACTGCTTCATCTTACATGTTCTCTATTACTGTTTCTTGTTTGAATGATTGAGATAATAGATATGAAGTGACCATAGCGAGACTTTCGTGCAGTATGCACCCCCTCGTCTTTTAGACAGCACTGATCATATTATACGGTATTCATCTACCCGTAATACGTAGCTGGCTGAGTCATTCCCCCGCTCTCCAGTATTCTGGTTCTGGGGCGTGACAATTTTCGTATAACTTATCTACTGGGTCTTCTAGAGGATAGGGTTTCCAGATAAGTTTACGAAACTAAAAACGATGAAGCGTAGACGAAGAAATTTGGATGGCAAGATGGGTACTTTGCAGTCGGGTGTCTGAACAGGGGGCCCTGTTCTCGTCTGGTTGGGCTTATGCCTCGACGGTGCGGCGGCCGTCGACTCAGCGAAGACGATCATGGTGGCTTGCCTGAGCATGGGGGTCGTACTGGGGTCGTCGTTCGGGCTGGGGAGGAAACTTCGACAGCACTTTTTATGAGAAAACATCGTTGTTGCTCGATTTTATATGTGGGTTTTAAAAATCAAATTCCTGATCAATCCCAGCACGAATTTGATTGGGATTCGATCGAGACTGGATAAGTATTAATCTAGGGATAAGATTTTATGAGTTATGATGGAGATTTGAATTTTTTTTTGATTTGAACGAATCTAATGGGGAGGATTTCGGTTCTGTTCCAGTACAGGGGTCGGGCTTATGGCCCTTCAATTTCTCGCGAGAATTTGCTATTCTCGCGAGATATTGAAATTGTTTTGTTTTTTTGTTTTTTGTTTTTTTTTGTTTTTGTTTTCTTTCCGAGACCTCAGCCTCTATTATGTTTTTGTAGAAATAGTATAGGGTGATGGTCGGTTTCGGCCTTTAAGTAAGAGGAACAGTGCATAGCACTGTTCCATGCTTTTCCCCATTTTTTGTTTTTTTTGTTTTCCTATCTACTTCTTTGTATATTTATATATATATAATGAATAAAAATATTTGAGTTAGTAAATATATTCCTATTAAAATATTTAATGCACCTTTATATTAGTACTATTCAATTATTACTATTAATAAATCATTCTAGCATTCAAAATACTAAAATAATTTAGAAAGAAAAATTTAACCATATGTTATATACAAGGAAATATTCAGTATTATCATATAGTAAATGTTTTAATATCTAACCATAAAAAGACTTGGAAAAATCTCTAACCCTAATAATAATCATATAAATAATATTTTGTAAATACTTATTAAGAGGGATTTTATATACACATTTAGGTATAAAAATCTATCATTAATATTATACAACAAGAAAGTAAACCAAAAATTTACAAATTATTAAAATAGTAAAAATTCAATTTAAGCCGAAAAAAATATACCCAAAAATTTGGGGGTTTACATCAGCAGAGCGTTCCAGAGTTCTTTTGAACTTGCTGGTTCCTGGAAGCTGACCGTGAGGGCGGATCAAGATTTGAGCACTGGTGTTCTTAACACCCCAGTAGGCCACCACCTTCCATCTATCGCCTGTCATCTTCGTTGTTGCCTTTAGCATTTCGATTAGTACCTTCTGTTTAGAAGTACTACTATCGTTTGTTACTGTTGCAAAATATTTTTAGGTTATCATTACTTAGAATCCTCTAAGGATCTCTGTTACGCAACTTCCTTGAAGTATTGCGTTGAAACATTGTTTTTTATAATTGTTTTATTTTCTCAGTTTTTCATCGAAAATTATGCCCCGGTTCTAACAAATTTATCGAAAAGATCATGAACTGATCAAACTAGATTCGAGTTTGGATCCAGAATTCGATCACTTAAATTGAATGATCAAATCTACTTGAAACGAATTTCTGCAGAGAAGGAATCAAGAAAGAAGACTTACCAAATTTGATTTGCTACCTAGTCTCGCCGTTCCTCCAGAGACGCTGGTAATTCGTCGAGTCAACGATCCGCCGTTGGCCTTGTTGGACGTCGGAGAAGTCACTACTATGTATGTTGTCGAGCCGTCGATCTCGGAGAATTAGTATGCGCTCTGTGGATCACGTCGCATGCCGCCGAGGAGTCGATCGCCAGTATAGCTCACCGTCCGCTATAGAACATTAGAGAAGAAAATATCGTCATGCCGCTAGAGTCACAGCTAATGGTGGAGGAGGCTCGACACCGATCTACGTAGAGGAAGGTCGAGTCACAGCAGAGAACATCCCTCAGCCATCGGAGCACCACCATGGCTAGTCTCGAGCTCTGTCCTTCGCGCGAGAAAATTCGTTGGAAACCAAAAAGATAATGAAGTTCAGAACTGAGTTTTAAATCTCAATTGAGAGGTTGGGCCCAAATAGCCAAGAGCATAGTAAGGAATGGGTTTGGGAAACTTTTAGGAGAACAAATAATCTTTGGAAAGAAATCTAGGTCTTTATAGAGATTAGGGATTTAATCTAGACTTAACCATGACTAGGTTCGTTATTTTCCTAATTACGAATGTTATTAGGATGTTAGTTGGAGTTGTTAGAAGGTTGTTAGGGAATGAGAGTTTGTTACAAATTAGTTAAGAGTTGTTACAAAGGAGCGAAGTTAGTTACGAATTAGTTAAAAGTTAGTTAAGGGGAGTTGGGAAGTTGGGGAGAAGGTTCTAGGTTCTTTATTAGTCATGACTAAAATGATTAACTAGACCATGAATTAAATTAAAACCATGATTAAAATCATGATCAAAATACAATCATGTCAATTATTCTAGAACATTCCCACTAACTATGCTACTACTTCATGACATGCCTTCTTCTATAATTACTAATATTCTATTAGCATAAAATTAATCTAAAATATTAAAACTAATAATTGATTGTTAAAATAATTTTTATGCTAGAAAATATTTTAAAATATTTATAAAACTAGAAAATATTTAAATTCTGAAAAGAAGGGTTACAATTCTACACACCTTAAAAAATTTCATCATCAAAATTTTAGATATGTAGGAATTGAAGGAAAGGAACTGAAAGACAAATTAAACTCAAAAAGAAGGGTCTAATTGCAAATTGTCTTTGTACCCACCTTAGAAAAATTATGTAGGCCTCTAAAAAATTGTATCTTGTACCCACCTCTTCATTAAGACAAGAAGTCAAGGACCATAGGGCATGGAGGATGGTTCAGAACTAATTTTGTATCTTGGCCAAAACGTCTATTTAATTTATGTAGCTATTAGTACTAAAAACTTAGATAATCGCAATTATCATGTATCATTTTGAATAATTAACTGCAATAATTCTTCTATACTTAGTGTTTCTTTATTATTTTTTGATATATGCTATTATTGTTATACAAGTATTTTATGTTTGTGCATATAACTTATGTTTTGTGTTTGGGTTCTCAACCACTCATTAATCATCCTTCTGGTACTTGTTATTAGGAGTTGATTCCTCTAGTTTTGCATGGCTATATATCGTAATCGAGCGGAAGTGTCGATAGATTCACAAACTCGGTTATGATGTCTAACCATACAAAATCAGAGAGTCAACCTTTAGTAATACATTACAAAGGAATCTTGAAGATGTTGAAAACTCAAACGCAAACCATAACTATATCAACAAATATTTTTCTAACAATAATAATATATATTAAAAATTTATCAATTAAATACAATTTATTTATTTATTTTATTGCATTTTATTTTAGTAGTGAGCATAGGTTTTGTTAAATAGTGGCCTCAAATCGATTATGTATCATTATATTGTAGGCTCAACTCGTAATCGACCAATTTTTTAAATTATTTTTTAACAAACCTGTCCAGATCAGATTAGCAGCATCCTAGTTGAACCCAGTCCGAGAATCGACTCAGACCGAATTGCCTAGGTGTAAGCACCCTAATTTTTGGAATTTTTTATTTTTTATATGACTTTTATATATTAAACCATATATTATTTTTAATTATGTCTATATAAACACTTTTTCTTAGCTTTACTTTTGAAGTACAACATTGACCAATTTCTCGAAACAAGTTTCATATTTGTGTTCTAGATGAGTCCACCTTCAATTTGGTATACCATGTCCCACTTAAACATGTTCCTGTGTATTATATTTTTCTTACACAACTTTATGATCAAAATGGTCATTTTAGCCTTCGTCGTAATTCGATGTATTTTTCAACTCCGTTTTGAGACCCAAATCTGATCCAAAAATTTGGACCCAATATATGGTTATGACCTATGTTCAGCCTACTACATACATGCTAATAGTGTCCCACTCAATTGGGTTCCCATATGCAATTTATTTTCAAATGGTACACAAGGCTCAATTATTAGACTTTCAGAGCCTATTTCGGTTTAATAAATCATATCGGCCGAAAAATAGTCCAACTAGCTTTGGTATAGCCTATTCTAGGTTGCCCTAACCTAATAAGATAATTTTAGACTAGATTTATTCAATATTTGTTCAGCCATGAGTGGTCAAACCCGTTAGATTTAATTCCAAAGATTGGTTTCCATATTAGGAAACACAATAAATATTTTAAGATCACCTTGACATATCTTGCAAGTTGGACCACCAAACCTTACCAAAACATACCCAAACCTCCAGCTTTCAAGCCCTAACATATATAAGGCTCAAACTTTATATTTTAACCTAATATTTCAGCCACCACCTCCCCATAAAAGTCCTAATCCCAAAATTGCTCCCAGCTATGGCCGCTGACAACACCTTGTGACGTAACGGCAATTTTGACCCCTTCCTGACCTTCTGTGAAGATCCACGATTGTTTGTTGCGAATCTAACATGACCCTCTACCATCCTATCAACCCCCCACATATTCAAAACCTATATATTACCCAAAAAAGTCCTACAAGTCAACAAATTCTAGCAACACAATTATGTACGAACCAACAGGTTGGTCATCTTCTTTGATACATTTTATCTACTTTCTGATGTCTATTTCTCGCGAAACCAAAACTAATAGAAATATCTATGAGTCTATTTTTATGTCCATTTGGCCACCCATGTAGTTCATGTCAAGCCCTGCTCCCGGAGGATCGATCGTCCTCACTAAGACATGATGCCTCGTGAGATAGGTTGCGCTCACGTAAGGCAGGTTCCATAATGGCCGATTATAGTAGCTTGCGACGGGGTCGTCGCACAGAAGTTCCAAGCAGAAAAGTTGAATAATACTAAGACATATACAAAATGATGAACTTTATTGATATTGAAACAAGATTGCAAGGGCACAAAGCCAGGATTACAAGTCGCTCAAGCTCACTTTCTTTCTGATTATAATCACTCAGCTCTCTCTCAAAATACAAGTCACTCTTCTCTCTTTCATCTTTTAATAAAATTTAACAAGCCAGCGGATGCTTCAGAAGGCGATGTCCATACATTACGCCCCGTATAGGTGAAGTCTTCAATATGGTCGCATGCCTCAAAACACTAAGGAAATTCCATGCCTTAGCGTGTCCAAGCGAACTCCGTCCCAATGAGCAAGTACCTGAACCTGCGCATGAAAACTGTTGGGTGGTCTGTACACAATCATACTGGTGGTGTGAGCTCCTCGTCTACCCGTTGAAAACCAACACGTTTATTTATTGAGTACAACTTATTCTTTTGATAGTCTTTCTAATCTTTACTTATGATCAGTTTTAGGACATCAATGTCTGGCCTATTTGGTGTATCAACGACAAAGTCGTACCATAAATCCCTTCATGTAACATAATCGTGCCAGTACCTCACCACTTAGTAACTTGCCCAAACTTTGTGTCGCAATAACGTAGTCGAGCCAACAATATCATCATATCGACTCGTACTTGCCTCTCGCAGCATTTCCCGTTTCAATCATTAACTGACTCAATTAAAACTTTTAAACTTAGTGTCAATGACTCATTCTCTCGATACCACCTTCCGTGCCAAAAACATGTTGTCTCCGTTACAGCCAAACCTTAGGCCTAACATTGTGTTGCAAACCGTGCACACTTCCAGTGTTACCATATTTTCAGAACTAAGTTGGAGACTCCTAAAACCAGAGACTGCCTCGACAACCCACGGTGGCAAGAATTTCCATGTTACCGTATCATTAACTAAACTTAGGAATGACTATTTGATTGCCCTCCTGCCAAACTCTACTTGTATTAACCGTATTCCATATCAGTGCCATGATTGTGCAATAACTCATGTGATACAACTTAACCAGTGGGATGAGCAAATGCTATGCCAAGCCTTGCATCGTGGAAACATGCATTGATATTTACGGGATAATTATGCTATACCAAGCATTGGACAGTGAAACAGTGCATATTTTACCAAGTATTTATATCATATGAAACTATGACTATGCTAAGTTCATAGTCTTGTGGCAACATAGACCAACTTTTCCTTCTTCTTAGCCACGAGACGAAGGACCGAGTGTCAATTTGAAAGCACGTCGTGCAACATTTCTAAGTTGACCGTAGTACCTTTCCATATTCTAACTTAATCTGACCCAAGGTGGGATTATTCTCTTAGCTATATAGATTCATCTATTTTATTATCAAGCCTAATTTGTGCATTTGAAAACATCCAGTTTATTAGTATGAAGGCCAAGCAGAAGCAAGTTTACCGTGCGATGCCATCCACCTGAGCGAGGAGTTGCCTCGGCCGAGAGGGACTTCGAGCAAGCCATTGCCTTTTGATTCGTCCAGTTGAATTGAACGGGACGAAACATTACATTATATACCATTCAGAAAAAATTTTGTTTTCGAAACTTACTGAGTACACACTCATCGACTTATCACTTGATTCAACACTTAATGATTGTCGTACAAACTCCTCCTATACGTTTCTTCAATCCAAGCCACGCTTGCGCCTTATTTAATTTTCACATCGAATAACTATATCTCAAACTTGTGGTAACTTATACTCATCGTGCACACAGACAACTTAGTTCTAGGGCGAACCATTCAGTAGACATCCCTAACAATTCTGAATCAAAATTTCAACAAGTCGTTCATTCGTCGTATCTTAGTCGAATCCTAATGCTACTCTTCCTCGACCAATCTTCGAAACCGACTTACATCAATGCCTCAATCAATATCCATATTCATTTTAAATCCAATGATCACACTGCCATCTATATTTTTTTTGAAACACTATAGACGCCGGGGTCGTGCGCCCTGACATGGTCAAAGTATAGCCCGTGTGTTAGCTGGCAAAGAACTATGCACACCTGAGACATCTCGATCTCTATGCTCTGGGCCTATCGGCCCCTTTAATGGCGCCCCCCCTTTTGCTCACGCCTTACAGGCGCTCCTGATCCTTCACATCATGGTTACTTTCTCCCATACTGTATTTAATGAAGTTGAAATCTTTTTCGAGACGTTAAGTCAGACACTTCGACTCTCGTGCCAAGGATGAACCTAGAAAAATAGAGTACAATCACCATAGAAACAACGTAAGAATAGGCGTATATTCTAGGCGCACTCCCATTTGCGCCTCACCAACTTGGGCGTGCCTGAGCCATCACGCCTCCGCCTATGTCTATCAGTTGGTCCTTTTTCGAGACTGCGTTTAATAAGCATGGCTCTCTCGAGACCACCATACGATGCTTTGATTCTCATGCAAAGAGACAAACACTGAAGTCAAGGTTCATTCTCCTCAGGAATAATGCAAATAGGTGTATGTCGCCCTAAGCCCCCTAGGCGTGTGTGCTTCTACCCCCGTGCCTACATACCATGCGCTACCTAGGACAGTTACTCCTAGGCACGTGTGTAACTCTGGCGCATGCCACGTGTCCAAATGCCTAGTCACACAAAGAATGAGTTTGGAGCATTTTGAGATTCTCTCTAACAACATATCTACTACATGGTGGTCGGCTATGGTCTCTTCACCTGTGAAGTGTTCGCCTGATCGTAACCAACCCTTATTTAGGGTACCGTATAGCAAGATGAAGCTCGCACCTGTCTACTCTTAGGCGCGTATACTCTCCCTCCATCAGCTATAAATAGAAGGAGTTCTCCTCCATTTAAATGGTCGATTCCCCCCGATTCCTGAATTCCTCAAGAGGTTCCTGAAGTAAGCCAAAGAGAGAGTCCTTTCTATTGCCCTCAGGCAGTGAAGTTGAGCCCGACAATACTCTCTCATAGTCAGATCATCAACGGAGTAAAGAAACAACCCTCCACCGTCACAACCTAGATCAAAAATAAAGTACGATCAGGGATTCCTGTTCAGGAGTTCCTCTTAGCATTCTCATTTGTAGTACTTCACAAACAGCCTATTTTTATGCTCGAAAGTAATGTCGAACAAGATGGCAACTCTGTTAGGGACGTCCTTCTCTTCGAAAGAGAAGGCTGTGATGTAGTTTGACACGCAAAGATGTTGGTCGTCAAGTTCGACCAATCAGCCTTCAAGGAGCTACTCTCAAAGGATAGTACAGGCCTCTCCCCTAGGCAGTGTAGCCCAGGAAGACGAGGAAGGCATGGGTACCTAAGGCTCGTATAGCCAACCCACTACCTGTCGAGGAAGAGCATCACTCGTGGTACAAAAGTCGTAAGGCACGCCAGCCCCTGCTCCGTCCTTGGCGTGTAAATCTGGTGAACGAGTGCTCGTTCCCAGAAGAGAATATCACGAAGAAGGTGCGCGCGTGTGTCAGCGCGACTTCCTCCAAACATGCCACTCTCTACTTCCTCTTTGACGTATTGCTCGGGAAAGCCAACGCCGCAGACAAGCGTACCTGATACTGGGTATGGTGCTCAGAACCTAGGCTCCACCTACTATGGGCATAAGTCGGCACGAGCCAGGCATACCTCATGCGTCGTTGTTGTGTGCCATCTTAATACATAGGACTTACGCCCCTGATCGTTACCCGCGTGCCTGAAGGGAAACTCTACAGACACAGTCCCACACCAGGGCTGGACCAAGCTCCTGGGTCTCCCAAATACCCAAACATTTTGTAGGCTCAGGAATCGGGTCTGGGGATACAACCACTTATATGCCACAACACTCGATCTACCCGAGTAGGCGTAAAGGTGAAGCTTCCTTCCCATGATCTGCGTCATGTGATTAATCACAAACGTAAAGTAGAGGGAATCACGACAAACACTACGCACGAAACCCCCCTGGGTGTACATACGTGCGCTAGTATAGTCGTCAACTGCTGCTGTACGAAATCCACAGCAGTCCCAGAAAGGCGGTCCGTGTTTCAACGGCTCAAACCTTCTTCGTCCGCCCGACATTGTCTCGGGGAACAGATGCAATCGGACGACAAAGAGGAACCTCTCTTTGCCTCATTCCATGCTACAAGGGGTTTTCCTCTGACTAAAAAGAACCTCAACTCTTTGGTTGGTACACCCAAGAGTCGACCCAAGAGCAGCAAGTTGGTGGTGTCCAGCACCGGGGTGTTCCAGCACACCCGTTTTAAGTCCAAAATCCTGAAAACTGGGGGTAGTCAGTACTCGGTACCAAATATGGACCAGACCGGGGATGCCCATTCCCCGCTCATCCAAGGATCTGAGGGCGGTCAACCCACGATGCTGTACCATAATCTGATGTTTCAAAGTAACAGTGATTCCTATAAAATTGAAGAAAGAGAGGCCGGGGGTACCCACTCTCAGCATATTGCTGAAAACTTAGAAACAGAGGACACTCCGAATCTCGACCCTGGTAGTTTCTCCCAGGGGATCGCCTATACTGCCGACAGTGAAGCATGGGAATCAGGGACGGACAGTGAACAGTCATTCCGCACTCGTGTCTTGCCGTCATATATGAAAAATGATGAATAGAGGTACCAAGATAGTCGGCGCTTCGAAATGATCGAAGAAATGATGCAGATTATTAATGCCATCTTGGCACTTCTGACAAAAACTGTCACGGAGCTGAAAGCAGCTCAAACTTCATCCCAACCACCGACACAAGCCCTAGAACCGGGTAATAATGGAGAGACTAATGCCCCAAATCTCCCAACTATGAGTCATCACGTAGTATTACCTTCTGCAGTCAGTAATCATACTTTGCCACAAGCATCTGACCTTGTAGTATCAGGAGAGGTCCTTAAACCCATTCGAGAGCTTCAAGCCAGAGCTGACGCCAGAGACAGACAAGAGATCGACAAAAACTAGGACTCAACCAGCCCTTTCCAGTCGAGTGGAATAGGGTAATTTACCCTCCTAAATTCAAGCCGGTGACTATCACTCCTTTCAACGGGAATGATTTCCCCTATCAACATCTCAATCATTTCAATGCTATGATGGGGCATTTACCGAGGGACGATGCCTCCTTGCTAAACTATATGTTGGCACCTTGAGAGTGATTGCTTATGAATGGTTCTGTAGTCTCCAGGATAATTCAGTGCCAACCTTTGACGACCTCCAACATCTGTTCATGTCTTGATTCTATGAGCCAGGAATGGACATGTCAATGTCCACCTTGATGGACACTACTCAGAAAGACAGAATCTGCCCAAGTCTACATAGAGCAGTTTTGGCAAGCCTCGTTGAGACTACAACCGGGAGTTTTTGATGCAATTCTAATCGACACTTATCGAAAAGGTTTGTCCTCTATGACAAGACTGTGGACTGGCTCCTCCGGTCATGCAAATTCGGCGGCATTTATTATCAATGCTGAAGATGCCGAGAGGAGGCCAAGGAGGCCCACTTATTGGGAATGGGCCTTCAAAATAAAAGGGGCAGGTGGCCTACCGCAACACCCAACAGCAATGAGCGGGAACCCGAACAAAACAAGTTATGACCGCGAGTCTCAACCGGGGGACAACTATTCATAAGCCTAAAACACCCCCAATTCAAAAAGGTAACTATTCGTTCAAAGACGAGGACGCCCTATAATTACTCAATGTCTTACTTAAGGGTGAGAAATTTACACTCTCACCTCCTAGACGCCCCAAAGAAGTCGACATGGTGGATGATCCTAAATACTGCCATTACCATCGGCTTATCCATCACCCGACCAAGGCCTGCTCCATCCCGAAGAATCATATACAACGACTAGTAGATGTAAACGTACTATCACTGGACTTTAAGAAAAATGTGGTCTCTGCCAACATGGTGACCCTTCAGTTCGGCAGGTTTCTGCCTACAGAGGCGCAAGACGGAGTCATCTAGATTCCAAAAACAACTATGGAGATCGTTAACCTCCTGATGACTCAAGCCTCGGGATTAGTTCCTGTCAAATTGCCTTGAGAGGAAGTCATGTGGGTGCATCCTGATCTCACCAACGACCTAACCAAACCTGTCGCATGTCATGCCATCAAGACCAAGGGCAGGAAGGTTAAATCTTGTAATTTTGTCTCTGCCTCTTCTAATGATGAAAGGTTCGAAGCAACCAGGACCGGTCTAGAATACTCATGTAACTATGACCAGGCCCCGGCAAAAGAAGCAGCATCGGTGACGACATCCGCAGCTCTCATGACTTTCGAACTAGGTCCGTCCTAACCTCCAATAGTAAACAAACAGAAGCAGAAGGAGGGGCGTTTCGACAAATCTCTCAAAAAGGATACCGCTGTAGGATTGGACCGGCCCTACAATTTTGACATTCTGGTGCAACTGGCCAACAATCCAGCCAGGTTGTCATTATTTGAACTCCTCCGTCTCTCCAAAAAGACCCGAGAAGCTCGGTCCGAGGTGTTATAAAATACCAAATCCTACTTGGGACAAGTACAACAGCCAGACGAAGACCCTGCTGCGTATCCCAAATGCTACAATGTGATAGAGGCAATGCCCAATATCACATTCTTACAACAGGATATGCTGCTAAAAGATAATAGGCATGCCCGATCCCTGTTTATACAGGGTACATTGGTGCTGTCAAGGTCGATCGTATGCATATCGACCCTGGTTCGTCCGTGAACGTCATCCCCCACCGTCTGCTACATACACTCGAGATTCCTATGCATTGGTTTCTGCAACTCAAACCATGATCAGTAGTTTCAATAATAGCAAGATTGGCGACCTGAAGACTGAGATGACTTGCTATGTCATTGACACGGATGTCTGCTATAATATCCCGTTGGCCGACCTTGGATCCATGAGCACATGATCGTGCCATCTACCTTCCATCAGTGCTTCAAATATGTCAACGGCGATGGAGTGGTAAAAACCGAGTTTGCGGACATTGACCCCTTTAATGGGGTTGAGGTTTATTACATTGATTCTCGACTCTTCCGAAAGAAGCACTAGAAGGACTCAGACGAAGACGCTGATGATGAGGCCGAGGCTCATACCGCCTCTGAGGAACCTATCAGAGTGTATCTAAAAAATACCCTATGCCACCCACCGTTGAGACTATAGCCCCTCTAAAAGTTTGATTGAGAGGAGGGCCACCTACCAAAGAATGCCCTATGATGTCTGTGGTTCAAGCTATAACTCCTCTGGTGGTGCGATTAAACGGGAAACCTCCAATGAGAAGAAACCCTTCTGTCAAGCTGATTGTGGTGAAGTCACACAGCCCGCCCCATCCTACTCCATCCCTGTCTATCTCAAGCGCTGGGGGTAGAGATCTTAATAATGTGGTTGTGCCTAACATCCCGCGTTTGACGGTGTAATCCCTGATGACGATTTGTCCTATTTCATCAATAAAAGAATACCTTTGAACTACTCTCCTGATTTCTCTACTTATTCTCAAGAACAAGACTTGAGTCCCTCACCACAGACACAAATCATGTCTGTTTATTCCATAAAATAAGTACTTCTTATACGTGGTGCCTGTTTTATAGTGCCGGTACGGAAGGTGAGAGAAGATCCCATTATCTTTGGCCGAGTGGACGGCTCCCGGACTTATACTCTTTATTTGCCAGAACCTGAAGTCGGTACAGTTCAGGCTTACCACTATATCCCGCAAGTCAGATACATCATCCAGAAGATGGGTTATTACCTGGACAGTAATATGGGTCTTAATTACGGAAAGGGTCGACACCTGCCGATCAAGGTTAATGTTCCTAAAGGCAAATCGAGTCAGTATTACCAAAAAACATGCTACGGCCTCGGATATGTCCTGCCTAAAGAACCCAAAGTCCTACGATGCAAGGAAGTGACATACTCATAATCTTTAAATCCTCCGACGACTCGGATGTCAGTATCAGGGAAGTGTTCTGTTGAACATCGTTAGTGAATATGAAATCGACGGACCAAGTCAAGGAAGAGGATCAGTCGTTCTTCGAGCCCCTCGAAGTTGAACCATGGGCTCAGCAACTTGATGCCCAATGGGAGAAACGTTTCGAGTTATGCAAACCGCCTACCGAAGATGAAGTTGTACAAGTTGACCAAGGGGATGACTCTTCCCCTAAACCGATTTTTATCAGCAAAAGTTTGAAAGGAGAAAATTGCAAGCCTTTTATTGAGCTTATAAGAGAATACATAGACGTCTTCGCCGGGAGCTACGAAGATATGCCTGGCTTAGATCCTAATGTCGTCATATACAAACTGAATATCCTGCCTAAAGCTAAGCCAGTGAAGCAATAGCAACGGCCTTTTTGCCCCGATATCATGAACGCTATCGAAAAAAAAGTCAATAATCTAATAAAAAGCGGCTTCATCTGTAAAGAACAACACCCAGATTAGGTGGCAGATATCATTCCAGTTACTAAAAAAATAGAAAAATTCGAGTCTGTATAGATTTTAGCGATCTAAATGCCACCTGCCCGAAGAACGAATTCCCGCTACCCATTACCGACGTGATGGTCGACAACACCTGTGGGTTTGAGTGCATGTCTTTCATTGATGGTTACTCTGCCTATAACTAGATCAAGATGTTTCCAGACGATGAGAAACATACGTCCTTTCAGACTCCGATTGGGGTATTCTATTATACCATGATACCTTTTAGCTTAAAGAATATGGACGCTACATACCAGCGTGCTATGAGTACCATATTCCGCAAATACCTGCATAAAACAGTTGAAAGTTATATCGACATCGCTGTCAAGAGTTACTTTCATGGTGATCACCTCCATGACTTGAGAACCGTCTTTGATTTGATGAGGACACATCAGTTAAAGATGAATCCGGCCAAGTCCTTCCTGGGGGCATCCAGCGGCAAGTTCTTAGGTTTCATTGCTACTTCAAAGGGTATCCATGTCGACCCAGAGAAGACAAAAGCCATCATCGAAATGCAACCACCAAGGAACCTTTGTAAACTTTGTGGTCTTCAAGGGCGCTTAGCCTACATCCGAAGGTTTATTTCCAACCTCTTGGGTCGTTGTAAACCCTTCACTGAATTGATGAAGAAAGAAGTTTCTTATGTCTGGTGTAACACCCTGTTTTCTGAAATTGGGGATTTTTGAAAATTTATTATTTTTATTATTTATTAGTGGTATTTTAGTCATGGTATGATTTTCTGGTGATTTTAGTTAAGTTAAACCATTTCTAAAGTCATGCTAAGTCATGACTTATGACTTTGTGATTTTGGTTAGTATAACTTAGTATAAACCCTAGTTTTCTCTAACCTAGAAGTTGCCATGACCATAAGAGCTTAGCCATAGGCTTAGAACACCAAATTAGTGATTTTTAGCCTAAAGGGTATTTTGGTAATTTTCTAGAAATTATTTGGAATTATTTAGATCCATGTGTTTTTATTATTGTTTAATTATTGATTAGTGTCATGTTAGTCCCTAACCTAGTCTACCCTAATCCATAGGTTAGCCACTAACCTAGAATGATAAGGGGAAAGATATTTACATTGGGTAAAGGAGGATAAATATCTAGATATTACATTTTAGATATTTTGCTTGAATCACTCAAAAGATCAAGCCTTTAGCACCTAAAGTCTTTGCCTTCACCATGAAGCAAGCCCAAGGACACCCCCCCTAGTCTTGGCCGGCCATAGGGCACCCCCTAGCCCTACACCATCCTATATTAACCCAATGTATCATTCATGAAGAATTTTACATGAATTTTAACATAGAAAAATTCCTTTTCTTCAAACCTTGATAACTTCCTCAAATTTGAACCAAATTCACTCTAGTCTTTTGCATTGGACTCTCCTACACTAGAGGGTACTAGTTAGGGCCTGCTATTAAGGAATTTGAAGGGCTTTGGGCATCACCAAGTGGAAGAACACCCCCCCTACTTGGGTATTTTCTTGATTTTTCACCAAATAGGTAAATGCTCTCAAACTTAGTTAAAACTCTGATTTTTCTTCATATTTGCATGCATCTAGGTACTAGGGTACTATAGGACAAGTTTGGTAGGATTTTGAGTTGGTTTGGTGTCCGTATCGGACACGTATCTAGGGTTTTAGGCAAGTGTTTGATGTATTGCCTCTGTAAATTAAATGTTATTATTTTCGAAAACTATTTGAACAAGTTTTTAGCCCTATAGGTGTAGATCATAGAACCATAACTCTGAGCATGAGTTGTGTCCTTTTTCGTGTCCAAATCGGACACGAACTCACGAGAATTATACTGCACACTGTCACATTTTGTGTCCTGCTACCCGACACTAATAACTCACTGGACACGCCACTTGGACACGTCAAAATTGACACACGACATGGGGCAACGACTGACAGGTCATCCCCAAAGTTTGGGATGACCTCGTGTCGTGTCGGACACGGAATCGTCCCCGCAAGGGTCACGTACTGTACTGCACAGTCGAGTTTTTGGCTCTGACACGGGTCTCGTATCCCACTTACACGAGTCGTGGACACGTGTCAGAGTGACACGTGTGTAGTAGACCCTAGGGCGAACCCCAGGACACGAGCACGTGGTGTGTCGTGTCCTGTGTCGCGAACACGAGGTGTTCGACCGCGTGCACGACGCGGTCTGAACGTATGTGAAACCCCTTCTGATACGCACCTAGAACTCGGACACGACACGGTTTGGATACGTGTCAGGGTGTCTAAACCCTAGCCCTAGACCTAGTAGACACGTGTGTACAACCACGAGACGTGTCGTGTCTCGTGGTGTGTCCACGAGAGTATGGAACGTGTGCACGACACAGTAGGTGTCTGTGTATATAGGATTTACCCGATTTGGTTTTCACGTGTTTGGACACGCCGTGTCGTGTCGGGGTGGACTCCCATCGACACACACGACACGTATACCTATGGGGCATCAATTACCAACCTAGGGATTCGAGCCATAGCTCGGTTTTGTGTGAGTTCTTGGGTTTACCCATGTTCGAGTGCACAGTGCTAATTTCCCAGTTTTGGGATAATTTTCCAGTTTGTGAAAACGAATTTCAAATCAAATTTTGATAGGATTTATACATGTATTGGTGTATTTCAGTGTATATACATGTAGTACATATGTATATGTGTGTGTATGTGAGTTTTTAGGGTGTGTAGTTGTGTATAGATGTAGTTGTGTATGTATATACATATATATGTATATATGTACTCTATGTGTGTGTGTTTGGGGCTGGGATTTCCTGGTTCCAGAGAACTGGAACCCCTCCTTCCTGTTCAGTCTCACCCCCTCTCTCTCACACTGTTCACCCACTCTATCTCACTCTAACTCTCTCTCTATTTCTCTCTCATTCTCTCTCTCTCTTCCCTCTCTATATATGTAATATACATATAGGGTGTGTATATATATATATATATATATATATATATATATATATATATATATATATATATATATATTGATATGTATATTGTATTAGATTATACATAGTATTATTTTATATATATATATGTGGGGTTGGGTATTATATATAGTGTATTCCCATATTGGTATATAGTTAGGCCTATATTGATATATATATATATATATAGGTAGTAGACTCTTGGGTATGTCTATATATGTATATATTTATATATATATATATATATATATATATATATATATATATATATATATATATATATATATATATATATATATATATAACTTATTAAGTATAGGATATATAGAAACCCTATGACTAGCCCATGGCCTAGGTTGCTAGCCTATGGCTTGGGGTTAGCCCTAATGGCCCAAAACCCAACTTGTTGACCATGGTTGACCAAAGTCAACCTTAGGTCAAAACCATGACCTAATTGACCTAATAAATGACTAGTTCAACTAGTCAGACCATGTTTGACCTAATTACCTAACTGACTAGTCTTTGTTTGACCAATACCTTAGTTGGTCTAAGTTTGATCTAGACTTGATCCAGATTGATCATGTTGACTAGTATTTGACTAGTTTGATTGGAATGTTGACCAGGAGTTAACTTTAACCTAGATTAAACCTGTTTGACCTTGTTTGATCTTGTTTGACCTTATTTGACTTAGTATGACTTCCTGTGACCTAGTTTGGCTATTAGAGTTGACCAAGAGTTGACTTTTGACCAGATTGACCTAGAATCATGTAGTATGCATTGTATACTTTATTTTTACCATTGTAGATACATTGTGACTTGTATTTCTCTGATTAGGAGCCATACACCTCTCCTCAGACAGTATATCCTCTTCAGACATTCATTCAGCAGGCGAGTACATTCTCTGACCGTTTCATACTTGTTCAGGCTTTACTTCTCGCTCTAGATTACTTTACTTGATGCTGTGACGTTGGTAACACGGATTGGTACTATATGGATCTTTACATGAGATGTTATCCCCCTCGGGAGCATCGGGTACTTCATGTTATGTGTGTTTCACTATCATCATGTACTCCTATGCTTCCATTATTCATGTGCACTCATGTGATCATGTACTCTCATGTTTACTGAGCCCTCATGTATACTATCATGTGCACCCTTTCATGGGCCCCATGTGATATCATGTACAATAACGTAACTTGTATAGATCCTTGTGTATTGATTGGGGTAACGGGGGAGTAGAAGTGGACATGTGAATAATTCCAAAGTAGTGTAATCATGTGCAAACTCAGTAGTGTAATCATGTATAAATTCTAGCCATTCACATGCCTATCTTGTGCTCTACATCACTAGTCACTTATAGTCCTCTATATACAGTAGATATTTCATTATAGCTATCTCTTTTACAGCGTATATTTCCTTTCAGCAGTTCATGTATCTTACTCTATTGCCTGTATCGTATTTCCTAACCTGATATGCACTGCGTGAGATATATTGTGCTCGTTCCCGTCCTGATTGGACCTGTTGAAAATATTACAGAGGATGAGAAGGAGGCCCTGGTGTCTACCTATTATGGAGCAGGACTAGATGACACTTATGTTGTGGACCCTCAGCAGGATCCACCTACAGCTGAGGATGTTGTTCCAGTAGTCTAGACCAGTTTAGTCTAGGCAGTCTTTCTATATTATCATTTTGTCTCACATCTGAGTTGTATTTGGAGATGATTGAGTTATGTATAGACTCTTAGACTTATTGTATTATGAGTTGACATTCTGATGTTATGTTATCCTAGACACTTGGGTTTATTTCATCTATTGTACTGTTCTCTTTGAGTTACCATCTGTCTATCTATCTATCTTCCGTTTCTCTACCTAGATGTGATTGAGTTGTTTCTGTTTGTCACCTCCACTCGGAGAGTATAAACTGTACAGGTACTTTATATTGTTAGATGATTAACCTAGGACAGCGTTCTACCGCCGACACTGCGGCGTAGGCTGGACGTACCCACTTCTCGTGCCCTTACTCTAGGGTGCGGGTCGTGACATCTGGACTGAGGAGTGCCAACAAGCCTTCGAGGACATTAAAAGATATCTTACGAATCCTCTAGTCTTAGTAGCACCAGTCATGGGAAAACCCTTTCTGCTCTACGTCCGAGCCTTGTATCACTCTCTCGGAGCCTTATTAGCCCAAAATAGCAATACGGGTTACGAGCAGGCTATCTATTACCTCAGTCGTCAGCTGATCGGAACCGAGCACAGGTATACCCCTGTGGAAAAAGAATGCCTCGCCCTTGTTTTCGCTATGCAAAAAACCCGACATTATATAGACGGACAAAAGATTCACGTCATCTCTCGGGTCAATCCCCTCAGGGTCCTCATAACCAAGCCAGGGGCATTAAATTCATGTCTGGCCACATGGACAATACTTCTGTCCCCTTATAACATGGTATTTGTTCCACAAAAGGCAGTCAAAAGTCAAGCATTAGCTAATTTCCTGGCTGCCCATCCCATAGACGAGACGTCGAAACTCTATAAAGATATCTCGGATGAAGTAATAGATGCCCACACTACCACAGAAGAGCCAGTTTGGCGACTGTTCTTTGACGGTGCTTCGAGAATAGATCCTAAAGGCGATATTGTGGCTGGAGTGGGGGTAGTGTTAATCTCCCCCGGCGACTTGGTCATACAACGAGCGTATTCACTCTCAGAACCATGTTCTAATAACGTTGCCGAGTACAATGCTTTCATCATCGGACTTCGACTAGCCAAGGAGCTGGGGGTCGACTTTCTGGAAGCTTACGACGATTCGCAGCTGATTGCCAACCAAGTTTGGGGTCAGTATGAGGTCCGACATGAGAACTGGTCCCATACCATCAAGCAACAATTTTCATAATCTCTAGTTTTACGGGATTCTTCATAGAACATGTTCCCTGGTTACGGATGTAGGTGCTCAAATATCTGTCTCTCTTAGGCGCCTAACGTTCTTAGGCGCCCATTGTCTCTTAGGCGCCTAACTCTCTCAGGCGCCTATTATTTTTAGGAGCTCTATTCACCTAGGCTCCCTGTTCATCTAGGCGTCAATCTCTTTGAGGCGCTCTGTTTACTTAGGCTCCTGTTACTATTAGGCTCTCAGTTTTCCTAGGCACCTATTCTCTTGGGTGCCTATTTTCTCAAATACCCAGTTTTTCTGATGATGTCTGCAAATCCACGTGGCGTGTTAAGCTGTCATACATACTGAACGTGGCACGCTACTTCGAGCCTTTCGAAGAACGTGCCCATCACTTTCCCATGATCATGCACCTATTCTGCAAAGGTGCCACACGTCAATAGGTGCCTCCATCAAGTAGGCACCCAGTGGCTTAGGCGCCCATCTACAGGGAGGCACCTACTTTAATAACTGCCAGGTGTTATTATTTTGCTCTATAAATAGAGTCTCACTCCCCCAAATGGGGACTTGTTTATGATTTCAATCAACGACAAGTTCCTAAAGAAGTATTATGCCTGAGATTCCGCAACATGTACTTCTATCTCCCCAGCAGGAGAACTTATGAATTCAACCATTGGGTTCACTCCCCTTCTCTTATGATTATATGCTTTTGGAACCTAGTTGTTCCACTGCATCCTCTCCTAAGTAGAAAACATCCTTGTCCATATCACCTTTGAGTTGTTTTTCTACACCCACACAAAGCTAAATCTTACAATTCGTAAGATCACGCTAAATGCTATGTTTACCACGTCCACATTACCTCTGAGTAAACATTCTATCAAACAACCCCCGCGTTGTTAAACTACGATCATAGAACATCCACGTCCATATCACCTCTGAGTTGTTCTTCATATCCCTACCGAGTTCATTCCTACCACGTCCATATTACCTCTGAGTAGAAAAACTTTACCACAAATCCATATTTACCAAGTCAATATCACCTCAGAGTAAATATGCAGGTTTTCTCTCTCAACTTATTATCTGTACCTAGAAACCAAGGTGCACAAAAGATAATAGGTCCACCAAAAATTACAAGTGGTCTATTTATAGGCGCTTAGGATGACTGGGTGCCACTTCGGTTTCCGAACCAATCTCGTGAAAATCGAAACGACAAAAATCAGTTCGAATTCTGTGTAGATTTTTCAGCATTTAATATGCGCCATCATTCAAAGTATTTTAAATGTTTGGGCGCCTAAGTTTGAAAACTTTGAAGGGGGTCTTCTAAGCGCTTAAATATCTGTCTCTCTTAGGCGCCTAACGTTCTTAGGCGCCTAACTCTCTTAGGCGACCATTATTTTTAGGAGCTCAGTTCACCTAGGCTTCCTGTTTATCTAGGTGCCTATCTTTTTGAGGCGCTCTTTTTACTTAGGCGCCTGTTACTATTAGGCGCTCATTTTTCCTAGGCATCTTTTCTCTTGGGAGCCTATTTTTTCAAATACCAGTTTTTCTGATGACGTCTGCAAATCCACGCAGCGTGTTAAGCTGCCATACATACTGAACGTGGCGCACTACTCCGAGCTTTTCGAAGAACGTGCCCATCACTCGCCCATGATCATGTACCGATTTTGCAAAGGCGCCATAGGTTAATAGGCACCTCTGTCAAAGTAGGCGCCCAGTGGCTTAGGCACCCATCTACAAGGAGGCGCCTACTTTAATAACTGCCAGGTGGTTATTCTTTTGCTCTATAAATAGAGTCCCACACCCCCAAAGTACAGGGACAGAGAGGAGGGGTATAGTTCGAGCACTCATTAAACTTCCATCTTCTGCAATTATCAATCCTCAAGAGCGAGTTCTTCAACCTTAATCAAAGACAAAGTTCTGTCAATACTTCTACACGGTCGAGCCATACAAAAGATTCCTCGTCAACAGAAGCTCCGAGACACAGTGACAAGCTTGCTTCCATCCACAATCGCCTTGTCAAAGAGACAGCAAGGAGGGGATAGTTCGAGCACTCATCGCACTTCCATCTTTTGCAATCAATTCTCAAGAGCAAGTTTTGTAATCATTTATCGAAACCGAAGTTCTGTCGATACTTCTACACGGCCGAACCATACAGAAGATTCCTCGTCAACAGAAGCTTCTAGACACGATGATAAGCTTGCTTCCATCCGTAATCGCATTGTCAAAGGGACAAATAGGTGACTCTATAAATGGAGTTACTTTCCCCCAACATACAGAGACAGAGAGGAGGGGTATAGTTCGAGCACTCGTCACACTTCAATTTTCTGCAATCATCAATCCTCAAGAGCAAGTTCTTCAGCCGTTAATCGAAGCCAAAGTTCTGACGATACTTCTATACGGCCGAGCCATACAGAAGATTCCTCGTCAACGGAAGCTCCGAGACACAGTGACAAGCTTGCTTCCATCCACAATTGCCTCGTCAAAGGGACAAAGCGGTCATCGTTCAGACTAGACTCCTACAGTTGTACTTTCCTAAAATTTATTGTACTCGTGTACGATTCTTCAAAGTTTGTAATAAAACTTTTTATTTTTGAAAACAAAATAGCGACTCTGCTGGGGACGACCTTCTCCTCCATCGAGAAGGTGACAACTCAAGACGATTCATCATCGATTGGCACTAGGAAAGGAATGTTGGTCGTTAAATTTGACCAAACAACGTCCAAAAAGATGCTGTGCTCCTGGTGCTAAGCGTGCCCCTGTTTCTGCAAATAGGGCGCGTACAGCCACTGTGACCAAAGCTAGGCGTACTGCTCAAGTGCAGAACCACTCTATAAAGAGTTGCCTCGAATGGGCGCCTAGGTCTGCTGGTGCACCACAAGGAGATATAGGCGCCCACTCGAGGGCGCCCATTCTCTCAAGACCACTGATCCTACCTCTGCTGTGATGTCCAAATCTTTGGGCACATCATCTAGAGATAGGCGCCCGCTTGAGGGCGCCCATTCTCTCAAATCTGTCTCTGCAGTGGTGCCCAAATCTGTGGGTACATCATCTGGAGATAGGCGCCCACTTGAAGGTGCCCATTCTTTCAAATCTATTGTCCCTAGTTTTTCTGTGGGAGATGTGCCCAGAGTGATAGGTGCCCATTTGAGTGCGCCTATTTTCTCAAATCTACCATCCCTAGTTCTTCTATGGGAGATACGCCACAGAGAGATAGGCGCCCACTTGAGGGCGCCCATTCTTTTCCATCTATTTTTCCAAACCCTAAATCTTTCAGCAAAGGCACTACGGCTGCTCAAAGGTGTCGTATCAGATGTATTGAGAGATTGCATGCACAATAAAAGAGGATACTTCCTACCCCTCATTTGAATACAAACCTTCCTAACATGCGTATAAGTCGTAATGCACGAGGAAAACTCCAAGTGCAACAGACTAAAATGATGGTTGATACTGATATGTGCACCCATTTTAACAGGTGCCGAGCCCAACTAATTAAGAAGAATGTGTGCCCCATTGCTGAACAAGTAATGGCGCATATAAGTTCTGAGCGCCCAAAATTCCCTTCTGCCAATGTGAATCAAGTTCAAAGGGTGACACCTACTACTTCAAAGTGCCTAAATATGAGTGATAAAAATCCCCTTACTTATGCTGTTGAATTAGGCGCTTCCTTATACCTTCAAGGAACCAACAAGGCCAGGAATAGGCCACATCTTCCCTCTTCTTCTACTAAGAAAATCGACCTCCGTGATCTAATTTCTCAGAAGCAGAAGGTCGTATCCCCATCTCCACCAATAGTACATCATTACAGCTCACATGAGATTACAATCAGGTGCTGTTGCAAACTAGCCAAACGGTCAGTTTGTGATTGTTTTACTTTATTGAGGTATCTTTAAAAGATGAATTAGTACATGCCTCTATTAACATGATAAATCATCACTCTCACGAGGCTGGGGGTAGCCCAAGACGTACTTCGTCTCGGACCCGTACTCATAGACCCCCGGTTCGTACTCATCGCACATTTGATGGGGGTCTATCGATACACCAGATCAAGGAGTCAAGCTATAATCGGTCAAATGAATCTTTCCATCTCTTATCCTAGTGGGTAGCTCTTTACATGATTTTGTTGCTACTAGCGAGAGTTCTGAGCAAACTATCTCTTCTTCAATAGCCAGAGAGGTGAATGCGTACGTCATCATAGAAGATCAGGATGCTTCCAGTTCTGCTAGCTAGGAGCAACGAATCGTCGTGCTAGAAGACAAATTAAAAATAATGGCCGAAATAGTGGCAAGCATGCACACCATAATTGTGGCTCAACACACGGTTCCACCGATTATGAATGCAATCCAAGAGCCTATATCGGCATCTTCTCTTATTAATGTTAGTTTGGGGGTACAGTCTCCTCATATCGCCTCCATACCAGTGCAGGTTACTCCAAGTCAGTCTGGGACTGGGGTGGTACTTATCATGCAGTCCCTCCTCCTAACACATCCAATCAATCTACTACTTTGTAACTGTCGGAAGACACTAATGAGGCTGTGAAACTCTTGCGTTCTCAATTTGAAGCCTTCAAGCAAAACGACGACCTGCAGAAGCTTAGTATCAAACAACCATAGCCTATTGAGTAGAAAGAGGTGCAGTTTCCATCCAAGTATAAGCCTCCTACTATAATATTGTTTGATGATAGTACGTCTCTGAATCAGTATCTCGATCACTTCGAGATAATAATCGACCAGCTTCAACTAAATGATGCTCTCGTCACAAGAGTCTTTGTTGGGTGCTTGAAAGGAGTTGTCTACGACTGGTATCGCAGCCTGCCAGACGGTTGTATTACTTCTTTTGCAGTTCTGAAATAGATGTTCTTGGAGCATTTCTACGAAGGAACAAACGACATAACTATGTCAGCTTTAATCAAGATCAAGCAAAGGCCCAATAAAACCGTTGATCGTTTCATTGAGCGTTACTATCGCGAAGCACTCAAAATGCCTTTGGGAACTCCGGATGCATTAACTATAGATACATGCAAATCAAACTTGTTACCTATAGTTAGTATGTAGATGGGTTCCACGCAATTTTAAGATTGGCCTTCCTTCAAAATAAGCGCTAGAGCAGCTGAGAAAAGTGCTGACAAATTCAAACAGTTAGGCATCCAGATGCCTAACCTCGACAAAGATGAATAACAAACAACCAGCAGCGGAGGTCGCCAGAACAACCGAAAAGGCAAAGTGACTTTGGCTATCAATCTCGAAGGTAAAGAAGCTCTGGCCGTCAACATAAGTCTGCCAACGCCTACCCCAACAGTACCACCAGCAAGGGCACAATGTCCAAAAGAGAAATATTTCTTCGACGAGAATGATATCATGAGCATCTTCGATTCCCTAATCTAGAGCAATAAACTTCAGTTGTCGGATGCAAAACGACCAAAGGAAGTCGGTAAGACTGACCATCCTAAATACTATGTCTACCAAGGTTCATTGGACATCCAACTCGAGCATGCTACGTGCTCAAAAGAAAGATCCAAGAGATGGTTAATTCTGGTACAATCACTCTCCAGCAAGACAAAAGATTGTGACGGCTAACGTCGTCTCTCTACAATTTGGCGATTTCCCTGTTCAATTTGTACAGAATGGTGTCGTCCCTATTCCGAGAACTACTATAGAGATTATAAATCTTCCTCCAGCACGAACTAATGGTCTGGTTCCTCTTTCTACTGAGAAAGGGGAAATCATGTGGATCTATCCAGACTTGGTGTCGAACTTTGAAGCACCATCTTCCTCCACAAAGTCCAAGAAAGCATACAAGTCATGTCATATGATTTCATTGGATGAACATTTCCTTCCACCCTTAACTGCTACCTTCATCTCGGTGGCAGATTCTCCTTCTCCTTCCTTCCCTTCTGAGATATCACTATCAAAGCCAGAAGCCAAATATTAACCAGCTTTCCATCTGTATAGTCTACAGTTTCGTAAACTAATAGCAAAGATGGGATATGACTTACAAAAGACCTCCAGCTTGAATAATAGAAAGGGATCTCCAGTACCCCTTTCTCTATGCCTTCCACATAACCAATCTCGTATCGGCTTAGGTTTTTGGATAAACTCTTCATCCTCCTAGAAGAAATGTTCTAAAACCAAAATTCGTACAAAGAATTGTAACATGGTGTCCTTTGAACCTGTCTTCGAAGAAGAAGCTTTAGATGGTAGCATGTCTGGGAGACTCTACTTGCGCGATTACTCAGAAGGTCTAGAGAACTCTGCTCCAACTCTGGAGGCTATTCCAGCATCATCTTCTTCCTCTGCCACGAATGTTCCATCTGCTTCATCACCTTTAGTGGAACAGACTCTTTCCAAACCAACAACAGCAGATAAGAGAAAACAGCCAGTCCGTTTCGATAAGGTATTGAAGAAGACTCCATCCTTTCGGCTGGAGAAGCCATATTACTTAGATATATTGGCTCAACTTGCTAATACCCCAACAAGACTGTCAATCTTTGAACTCTTACGTCTCTCAAAGAAAACTCAAAAAACATTGAGTGAAGCTTTGGTACAAGCTGATACTTGTCTGGCACTCCTTAAAAAATCGAAAGAAGAACCTGCCATACGTTTGTATTGTCATAGCATATTAGAGCTGTTGCCCAACATCACCTTTATGCAGGATGACATGCTGTTAGAAGACAATCGTCATGATCGTCCTCTCTATTTCACAGGATATGTCGATACTATGAAGGTTGATCGTGATGGAACTGGGGATTCCCAGGACCCTTCCTTTGGTGTGCGTATTGATTGATAGAAAGTTAAACAGATCTAATACGTGTTCTAACCCTTCATAGGCGGAAACTAGGGTTCACGAATTATACCTGCGGCGGAAAGGAGACAAGTAATTCCTAGCAATCTCGAACGGACGACCGCAAGATCTTCTGCACGTATTCCTTTCTCGAGTTGGATGTCGTATGGGCGACGATCTCCCAACCTTTTCTTCTCCTTGGCAGCCCTCTCTTTCTCTTCTTACGTAAATCAAGAATTTAAAGAAAATTTCAGATTTCTGATCAGTAATCTGGCGGCCAGAGAATAGAGGATATATATAGGCTACGGCAGGGACCATGAGGAGAAATTAGGGTTAGGCCTCCTAACGGATCTGGATATCCCGTGTTCAGCCCAAACACATAATCCAGGCCAATTAACAATAGCTCGGTCCACTAATGAGCTATTGTTGCACTACCTCCCTAATCCCAAATTATGTTTGTGGGCTCTTTTTATTATATACTCGTTTGGCTCCCCATGTTAAGATATCGTATGTCCGTCGATCAAATTAAGTTACTGACAACTATATTGATTCGACATCTTTTATCCTTAAGTAGTACCGCTCAACTTTATTTGTCATGTCGGATATATTCCACCTGCAGGGTTTACATGACAATCCTTATGAGCTCCTTAAGAGGACATTATCAACCCGATGTATCGGGACATGGATTCCATTTATAATCAACAGCCCATCATACATACAATGTTATTACCCAATTCATAGAGGTTGTTGATCCATAATGAATCTCACTCTTTTATGAGTCAAAGTAATGCACACTGCATATACATGTCCGTTATTATATCCGGATTAAGAGCACAAGCATCCATATTAACTGAGGTGTTTGTTCTCTTATGTAGTCAGTACAAAGAGAACAACCTCAAGTGGTCCTGTTCAATACACACAAAGTGTACTAGTGTAAACCTATAGTCAAGATAGACTAATACCAGATTATACTACAACCTTTCCAATAGATTGTCCAAGTCCATCTAGGTTGTGAACTATTTATATACTCCATAGAAAACTGATAATATGATCTTCTGTGTGACACCACACACCATATTATCTACAATATAGAATATCAGACATTTGCATTAACACTTGCAACAAATACAATATGCAAATATTTGCCCATATGATTCTCATTAAAAATTTAAGGAAATAAGGTTACTACAAAAGTGATGCTTTTAGTATATAACCCTAACAATCTCCCACTTATACTCAAAGCATTGCTCTTCAGTATACTGTTACAAATCTTCCACTTATACTTAAAACCATGTTGCTACACATCTGACTCCCATTCCCTCAATATGACTGTCAAAATCCTTAGCTGGTAAACTCTTTGTAAAGGGATCAGCTAGGTTGTCGGCTGATGCTATCTTGATCACAGCAACTTTTCCTTTCTTTACGAAATCTCATATCAGGTGGTACTTGCACTCAATGTGTTTGCCTGTCTTATGGGCTCGTGGTTCCTTCGAGTTTGTAACTGTACCACTATTATCATAATAAAATATAATAGACTTAGGCAAACTAGGTACCACATCCAAGTCCAATAAAAAGTTTCTGAGCCAAACCTCTTCTTTGGCTGCCTCAGAGGCTGCCACATACTCGACTTCCATGGTAGAATCAGCAATACATTTTTGCTTGATACTCCTCCACACAATGGCTCCACCACCCAAAGTAAACACATAACCTGAGGTAGATTTTCTGGAATCCCTATCTGACTGAAAATCTGAGTCTGTATACCCCAAGGGAACTAAACTATCTGCCTGGTAAACTAGCATATACTCTTTAGTCCTTTTCAGGTACTTCAAAATATGCTTTACGGCAGTCCAGTGCTCTTGTCCTGGGTTAGACAGATATCTGCTAACTATGCCTACGGCAAAGCAGATGTCTGGTCTCGTACATAGCATTGCATACATTAAGCTTCCTACTGCTGAAGCATATGGAACTGCCTTCATGTTCTCTATCTCTTTAGGTGTCCTCGGACACTGCTCCTTTGATAGAGCAATTCTATGTCTAAAAGGTAAAAAACCTTTCTTAGAATTTTGCATACTAAAATGAGTTAGTACAGTATCGATATAGGAAGCTTGGGATAAGCCCAACATCCTTTTCTTGCGATCTCGTAGAACTTTGATCCCAAGGATGTGACCTACTTCTCCTAAGTCCTTCATATCAAACTGTTTGGATAACCATACCCTTACATCAGATAATACCTTCATATTGTTTCCAATGAGCAAGATGTCATCCACATAAAGTACTAGGAACACCACCACGTTTTTGTCACACTTTCTGTATACACATGATTCATCCTGACATTGATCAAATCCATAGGATGTTATTACCTGATCAAAACATATGTTCCAAGATCTGAAAGCTTGCTTAAGTCCATAAATGGACTTCTTGAGCTTACAAACAAGATGCTACTGGCCCTTTTCAATGAACCCGTCTGGTTGCTTCATATAGATGTCTTCCTCAAGACTTCCATTAAAGAAAGCTGTCTTGACATCCATTTGCCAAATCTTATAATCGAGATGAGCTGCAATAGATAAAAGAATCCGAATAGACTTAAGCATGGCTACAGGAGAAAAAGTTTCCTCATAATCGATACCCTCTCTTTGAGTAAAACCTTTTGCTACAAGCCGAGCTTTAAAGGTTTCAACCTTACTGTCTGATCCTCTTTTTCTCTTATAGACCCACTTGCATCCAATGGCTTTTACACCAACGGGTGGTTCTACAAGCTCCCAGACCTGATTAGAATCCATAGATTCTATTTCAGATATCATTGCTTTTTGCCAAGACTCTACATCTTTATCTTGGAGTGCTTCATTGTAGGTACAGGGATCATAATCTTGTTTCTCAGGGATGAAGTCTGACGACTCTCCCAAGAACATATATCTATCAGGTTGTATCACAACCCTCCCACTACGACGAGGCACTATCGGTTCTGGTGTAACATTTGTGACACGTTGTGCAGTTATTTGTGGTTCATCCTCTTGTACTGTTGGTACTGAAGTACTTGGTGTCTCACGTCTCAGTTCTTCTAGAACAACTCTACTTGTGGGTTTATGGTTCATCACATAGTCTTCCTCTAAGAATCGGGCATTGGTGCTAACAATGACCTTCTGATCCTTAGGACTATAAAATAAACCTTCTTTCGTTCCTCTTGGATAGCCTACAAACAAGCGTACTTCTGTATGAGATTCCAACTTATCTGCTTTCCCATTCAGCACATGTGCTGGACTACCCCAAATGCGAACATGTTTCAGACTAGGCTTACGCCCAATCCACAGCTCTGTGGGAGTAAGAGGTACTGACTTAGAAGGAACCAAGTTCAAAATATAAGCTGCAGTCTCTAAGGCATATCCCCAAAATGAATCTGGCAAATTCGAATAACTCATCATTGATCTAATCATCTCCATAAGAGTTATATTCCTTCTTTCGGCTACACCATTCTGTTGGGGCGTTCCAGGTGCAGTCAATTGGGATGCAATCCCAGCCTCTGATAAATAATCCCTAAACTCTCCAAAGAGGTACTCGCTACCACGATCTGATCGTAGTGACTTGATACATTTTCTATGACGTTTCTCCGTTTCAGCCTTGTACTCTTTGAACTTCTCAAAGCACTCAGACTTACGGCGCATCAAATAAATGTATCCATACCTTGAATAATCGTCAATAAATGTGACAAAATATTCAAAGCCACCTCTAGCTTGGATAGTCATGGGTCCACACAAATCAAAATGAACCAATTCTAACACATCTTTGGCACTATACCCCTTTACCGTAAAAGGCCTTTTGGTCATTTTATCTTCCAAGCAGGATTCACAGACTGGTAGTGCCTCCACTTCCAATGAACTCAAAGGTCCATCTTCAACCAGTCTTTGAATCCTTCTTAGGTTAATATGCCCCAATCGTAAGTGCCAAAGATATGTTTGGTTCATACAAGAAGGTTCTTTTCTCTTATTTAAGTTAGATGACATATTATTCATTTCCATAAGTTGCATTGTGGGCAAAATAGGATTAATGGCATACAAATTATCAACTAATGCACCAGAACATATAAAATGTTTATTCTTTCTAATAACAATATTGTCATTAAAATAAACTGAATATCCATCCTTAACTAACATAGAAACAGAAACTAAATTCCTTCTAAGTGAAGGTGCATAAAGACAATCTCTCAATGTCAAAGACTTATTTCTTCCAAAAGATAAAGTAACATCTCCTAATGCAACGACCGATACTTTTATAGCATCACCCATGAACAAGCATATCTCTCCATCACTGAGCCATCTGGTTTCCTGGAACCCCTGCAATATATTGTAGACATGATTAGTGGCTCTTGTATCTACACACCAGGTGCCGGTAGATAACACCGCTAAACATGTTTCAACTACTAGTAAATGAGATATACCTTCTTTGTTCCCTTGTTTGAGAAGTGGACAATCAGTCTTCCAATGTCCTGATCCTTTGCACTTGAAATATTTGCCTTTTGGCTTTTTCACCGCGCCTTGAGGTCCTATGCCCTTCTTTGCTGAGTTTGCCTGTTTCTGAATGTTATTCTTCTTCTTACCGCCTTTTGGATTAGAAGTAGAAGCCTTTTCAGAAACAAAAACATGACCACTCTGCCTAAAGAGAGATTCAACATCCTGTAGCTCTTTTGCAAGTTCTGCCAAACTATACAACCTTTTGTTCATATTGTAATTAAGGCAGAAATTGTCAAAACTTTTAGCCAGAGTCCCGAGAATGATATCGACATGGATTTCCCTATCGATTTCAGCTCCAAGGATCTCCATCTTATTCAGATGACCCATCATCTTGAGAATATGATCCCTTACTGGTGAACCCTCAGCCATTTTTGTATTCATCAAACATTTCATAGCAAACTGCCTAGCTGCTCTACTCTGATGTCCGAAGAGTTTCTTGAGGTTATACATCATGTCATAAGCTGTGGCCATGGCCTGATGCTGATGTTGCAGTACATTTGACATAGATGCCAGAATATAACACCACGCTATTTCATCTGCCTTTTTCCACTTCTTATAAGCCTCTTTGACCTCTTCATCAGAGTTAGCATTAGGCTTAGGTGGGCATTCCTCAACAAGTACATATTTGTACTCCTCAGCAGTCAGAACAATGTCCAAATTACGTTTCCAGTCAATATAATTAGGTCCAGTAAGTTTATTTTCTTTAAGAATCACCATAAGTGGACTGAAAGAACCCATTTTTGAAATCCTGAGAATCACATAAATAAAATTATGTAGGGCAAAAAAAACTTTTTGAATTAACTAAATATTGATTCCCTCAAAACAATAATAAGAAATTCACCAACACCTTGAACACCATGAATTTAGTATGCCACGATAGTGTGGACGTATACAAATTCAACTTTGTTCAAGTAGATTTTTCTTATTAATTTTACTATCATGTCAATATAACTTTATGACAAATAAAACTAATATGCTGGTCTTGCTCTGGTCATACAAATAATAGCAGTGACTCCGATGGGGAGGATACCATTATTTGTATCTAAGTGTATACCATTACTTAATACTAAGTCCATTACCTTGTAATGAGTTCCTTCAGATGGAGAAGTGAACACATACTAGGTAACTTTCTACAATTATCCCTATGGAAGTTTGTACTGGTGATCCATATTTATACTCATCCGATATAGAGGAAAGCACTAAAGCTAACACGCAAGTATAATTACATCACCTACAAACCAGTAATGGAGACCATAGGATTTATACTAAATAAAAATCCTCTCCCACTTAGTTATTTAACAATAAGGGTTTTTGTACTAGTTGATATTATGTCCATGTTGTCCATTATTAATGTAGGCTTGGTTTTTCAAAAAAAACAACCACACAATAATAAACATGCATAATCAGAAAAAGCAAAATGGAAAAAATAAGAGAAAATATCCAACTATTATGGTCATCTTTGCTGCTCCGTCCTCAACTATCCGAATCCAAAATCTGGCGCTGCGCAGATCTAAACGGGGTTCGACCAAAATCTGGCGCTGCGCAGATCTATACTAGTTGATATTATGTCCATGTTGTCCATTATTAATGTAGGCTTAGTTTTTTTTTAGGTTTTGGATGTCGATTTCTTCATCGAAAATCATATGTCTGCCTCTGGACTGCTTAAAACCAGCATCTCGTCCGACGTCAGAAACAGCCACCACCGTCATCACGAATGATCAAAAATAATTAAAATTACATCAATCCTATGCCTCCTGAAGGTGTTCACACATAATCTAGATTGAAAAATTAAAATAATAAGCACGATCAACCCTCGTGATTTTAATTACATCCACAGCAACAACAACATCCACGACATGTCCGTGGTTTAAACAACACAATCAAAAAAACATGCATTAGACCATAATAGTTGGATCTAAGATGCCTGGAAACTGAGTTAGAACAGATCTACATCTATCGACTATTACATAGCGCCGATTTTATTGGACAACATGGACGTATCAATCAATACGTAGATCCAAAGTGGCTCCGAAACCAATTGATGGAACTGGGGATTTCCAGGACCCTTCCTTTGGTGTGCGTATTGATCGATAGAAAGTTAAACAGATCTAATACGTATTCTAACCCTTCATAGACGGAAACTAGGGTTCACAAATTATACATGCGGTGGAAAGGAGACAAGTAATTCCTGGCAATCTCGAGCGGACGACCCTAAGATCTTCTGCACGTATTCCTTCCACGAGTTGGACGTCGTGTGGGCGACGATCTTCCAACATTTTCTTCTCCTTGGCAGCCCTCTCTTTCTCTCCTTACATAAATCACGAATTTAGAGAAAATTTTAGATTTCTGATCAGTAATCTGGCGGCCAGAGAATAGAGGATATATATAGGCTACGACAGGGACCATGAGAAGAAATTAGGGTTAGGCCTCCTAACGGATCTGGATATCCCGTGTTCAGCCCGAACACATAATTCAGGCCCATTAAAAATAGCTCGGTCCACTAATGAGCTATTGTTACACTACCTCCCTAATCCCAAATTATGTTTGTGGGCTCCTTTTATTATATGCTCGTTTGGCTCCCCATGTTAAGATATCGTATGTCCGTCGATCAAATCAAGTTACTGACAACTATATTGATTCGACATCTTTTATCCTTAAGTAGTACCGCTTAACTTTATTTGTCATGTCGGATATATTTCACCTGCAGGGTTTACATGACAATCCTTATGAGCTCCTTAAGAGGACATCATCAACACGATATATTGGGACATGGATTCCATTTATAATCAACAGCCTATCATACATACAATGTTATTACCCATTTCATAGAGGTTGTTGATCCATAATGAATCTCACTCTTTTATGAGTCAAAGTAATGCACACTGCATATACATGTTCGTTATTATATCCGGATTAAGAGCACAAGCATCCATAATAACAGAGGTGTTTGTTCTCTTATATAGTCAGTACAAAGAGAACAACCTCAAGTGGTCCTGTTCAATACACACAAAGTGTACTAGTGTAAACCTATAGTCAAGATAGACTAATACCAGATTACACTACAACCTTTCTAATAGATAGTCCAAGTCCATCTAGGTTGTGAACTATTTATATACTCCATAGGAAACTGATAATATGATCTTTTGTGTGACACCACACACCATATTATCTACAATATAGAATATCAGACATTTGCATTAACACTTGCAACAAATACAATATGCAAACATTTGCCCATATGATTCTCATTCAAAATTTAAGGAAATAAGGTTACTACAAAGGTGATGCTTTTAGTATATAACCCTAACAGATCGCATCTTGATCGACCCAGGGTCTGTACTCTGTATCATGCCAAAGACTCTACTAGATGCTTTGAAGATCCCTATGCACAATCTGTCTACAACTATCATGACAATCCTGGAATTTAATTCCGACAGAAGCGAACCCTTGGGAAAGATTCTCCTGAAACTTTAAATCGACAATCTTCGCACAAAGGTGACCTTCTACGTAATCGATAATCATGGTTCCTACAATGCTTTGCTCGAAAGGCTATTTCTGTATGCGTATAACATTGTACCATCCACTCTCCACCAATGCTTTAAGTATGTGGATGTTAATGGAGAAGTCCAGAAGGGAGTGACTGATCTAAACCCTTTCAAAGGCGTCGAAGCGTACTGTAATGATTCTCGAATGTATAAGGAAGAATTTATAAAGGTGGTGCTGGCTATGGACGCTGATAAAGATCAGAGAGATACCCCAAATGATGTCCTGGTGATTTCAGTTAAAGGACAAATTTTTTGTCCTCATTCTTCCCAGACGTTAACCATTCATCTCTTCTCTCATACTAAACATCCTCTTATTGAGAAGACGGAGCATAGGGAGCTCACCTCTTATAAGCCACTTATTATTGACCTTCGTCGTAACAAGCCTTCTCCTTCTCCTTCTCCTTCTCCACCTCTGGTCATCAATCTTAGCAAGCCATCGGCTAAGATCAAGAGCTCTGTTGTAAATGGTGATGTAATTATCAATAAAGTAGTATATCCTTTACAGTATACTGATGTCAACTACTATTCTCGATGTTATCATAAAATCCTGGATAACTTCGAACCTCTTATATTAGGAGCAGTTCAACCTCTCCAAGATGAAGTATCACTTGAACCCGCATGAGATTCATTCTTTCTAGTTCCTTTCTGGAAGAAAGATGAACATCCTATCCTCTTCAGCAAAGTGCTGAGTCAAAAGGCTACGTCCGATAGCGAGCCTGAAAATGATGATAATGGGCAACTTCAGCTACGTCGTTACAGTCAACAATCAAAGAACATCATCCAAAAAATGGGACTTCAAAACTAGCCTCAACGGTGGCAAGGGAAAGCAAACTCCTATTCGTATCCCAGCTCCAAAAGGAAAGTCACTACAATTCTACAACAAAACAAAGCATTGGTTGGGCTACACTTTGCCGATCATGACCCTAGTCGCTTCTGAGTCCTGTAAGAAAGTGCGATCTAATTCTTCCGACTCTGTTTCATAGGATTCGGACACCAGTGTAGGGCACATTCATCTAGTGACTCTATCTTCTAATATGGTAACTGTCAAGTTCTCGAAAGACGACGACGACTTTATCGAAGCTCCTGAATATGATCCTTGGGCACAAAAGATGGATACTCAATAGGAACTTTGCTTCGAGAAACATGAGCCACCTACAAAAGATCAGTTGGTTCAAGTTGATGTCGGAGACGAAGCCTCTCCAAGACGGATCTTCATCAGCAAAAGCCTTCCAGAAGGGAATAAACAAGAACTAATTCAGCTTATCCGAGAATATATGGATGTCTTCGTTTGGAGTTATGAAGATATGCCAGGATTGGATCCTCAGATCGCTACCCATAGACTCTACATTCGGCCTAATACAAGGCCAGTCAAACAATAACAACGTCGATTCAAACCTGACATGATGAATGCCAAAGAGACTGAAGTTAGAAAACTTATCGCTTGTGGCTTTGTTAGAGAAGAACACATCTCGATTGGGTCGCTAATATTTTCCTAGTTATGAAGAAAATGACATTTGTCCGAAGGATGAGTTTCCTCTTCCGATCACTGATGTCATGATCGACAATACTTGCGAATTCGAACAAATGTCTTTTATGGATGGATTCTCAGGATACAATCAAATCAAGATGCATCCAGAAGATAAGAAATATACATCTTTCTGTACTCCTCTGAGAGTCTATTGCTACACTGTCTTGCCATTCAGTCTAGTACAACTTATCAGCGGGCTATGAGTACTATCTTCCGTGATCATTTACGGAAGATAGTTGAATGCTATGTCGATGATATTGCTGTCAAAAGTCGTCTAAAGGAAGACTACATCTAAGACTTGAGAACTATCTTCGATCTAATGCGCCAACATCAACTCAAGATGAATCCCACCAAGTCATTTATGGGAGTCTCTAGTGGCAAATTTCTTGGATTCGTTATTACCTCTAAAGGTGTACACATTGACCCTGAAAAAATAAAAGCCATTCAAGAGATGCGTCCTCCACGCAACTTAAAAGAGTTATGCGGATTCCAGGGACGGCTTGCGTACATCAGAAGATTAATCTCAAATCTCTCTGGATGCTGTAGACCGTTCACTCAACTCATTAAGAAAGGTGTATCTTTCTTTTGGACTGAAGAATGCCGGCAAGCATTTGAAATCATAAAGCGGTACTTGATTAACCCTCCAGTTCTAATGTCTCTAGTCTCAGGAATACCCTTCCTGATATATGTTCGAGCAATGGATCATTCATTGGGTGCATTACTAGCCCGGAAGAATAAAGAGGGTCATAATCAGGCTATCTATTATCTTAGCTGCACGATGATCAGAGATGAACATCGTTATAGTCCGGTAGAAAAAGAATATTTAGCCTTGATGTTCGCTGTTCAAAAGACACGGCATTATGTCACTGGCCAAACTATTCATGTCATCTCCCGCGTCAACCCTCTTCGAGTTTTGATGAGGAAGCCTAGTACGCTCAATTCCAGGTTCACTACATAGACTATATTATTAGCATAATACGATATGGTGTATGTTCCCTAAAAGTCTGTTAAGGGTCAAATCCTCGCTGGCTTCCTAGTGGCTCATCCAATTCTTGAGACGTCTAAACTCTATGATGAAATTCCTAACGAAACCCTGAAATCAAACATGATTTCTGAAGAATTTCCTACTTGGCATCTATTCTTTGATGGAGCATCCAGAATCGGACCCAAAGGCACCATCGTCGCTGGAGTCAGAATTGTCATCGTATCATCCGATGGATTGGCTATTCAAAAAGCTTGTTCTCTGGACGAATCATGCTCAAACAACGTGGTAGAGTACAATGCTTTGCTCATTGGTCTCCAACTAGCTAAATAGCTGGATATTGAATACCTTGAGGCTTACAGAGACTATCGTCAATCAGGTCAGAGGAACGTATAAAGTTCGGCATTAGGATCTTGTCCCATATCACGAGGCAGTAGTTAGAATAGCTACATCATTCAAAGGCTTCTTTATTGAACACGTACGACGAGCATGCAATACAGAAGCTTATGCACTAGCTAATCTTGCTCCAGTATTGGCAATTCCAGTCGGAAGACAGCAGATGGTTGTTGTCACTAACATAGAATTATTTTGTATCAAGAATAATGTCAATATTGAATTCAGCAATTCAACATAAATCAATGTCATCAGTGAAGATTGGAGAGCTCCTTTTATTGACTTCGTGCACTACTAAAATCTGTCAAATTAGCGACGCCAGAGGATTTTGCTAACTAGGGAAAATATGTCGCTAAATCTAATTGGCGACGTATTTAGCGACGTTTGGACGTAGTCGCGATTTACCTAGTCGCTAAATACCATGACGTCGCAATACGTCGCTATTGCGACGATAATTAGCGACGCAGCCACGTCGCTTATTCAGCGACTACAAGCGACGTAAAACGACTGCGTTTGCCGACGTCAGCTAGCGACGTTTAGCGACGTTACATACATCGATGCTGACCTGGCTTGTCAGTCGAATGGCGACGTTCTGCGATGTTATACGTCGCTATAGTGCTGACACATAGCGATGTTTAGCGACATCGTATTTAGTGACGTTTAGTGACGATCAGCGACAGGGTGAATCATAGTTAGCGACGTTCCGATACTTACTTAGCGACATTAACGTTCGTCGCTGGACGTCGCTAAATGTCGCTGAACGTCGCTAAATTTGGTAAAAAATTAAAAAAAATTACAGCATTTGTAGCAGCAACTAAAGCAGTATTTCCCTGGGTTCGTCGACCCCTTCGGTAGAACACTACTCAACACCGGCTGATTAGGAGGAGCATCACGAACACAAAGTATCAAACAATATGAAACACAATCACGAACACGTTTGAAACACAATCTAATCAATCAACATAGATATATAAAAAATTTCAACAACAGTGTCAAACGTAATGAAACACAATAACAATGTATGTATAAACACATAAACGACCCAACAATGGGCCATCACACAACAATATATATATATCGACTACGGCTGATTAGGAGGAGCATCACCGCTCCTGGAAAGAAGGTAAGCATATTGCTCCGGTGTAAGAACCACTGACGACGATGAAGGAGGAGGCAATACAACCGTTGTAGAAGGAGGCAGTGTAACCGCTGGAGAAGGAGGCAGTGTAACTGCTGGAGATGGGTGCGTCTGCATCTCCTCTAGGGCTAGCAGTCTGGCGCTGCATTGCTCCATGCAAGCCCCTGTCCTAGTAACGGTGCCGTGAATGGACTCCTACGTCCCCTGTACGTCCCTCACGGTGCGCTCGACTCGTCAAAGCGTGCGATGACCGATGCAGCGTCCCCTTGCGCCTGAGACCCTGGCTACCCAGAAATCCTCCTCAGCATATCATCGCACAGCTCAGCAATCTGGCGGTCAATGGTATCCTCGACTCGGGACGACTCGGCCTGTGATGGCTGTGAATGCGCACTAACAGAGGGAGCCCTGGATGCCTGCGTTGCAACAAATGTGCCGTAGGACCCCGTACCGTAGTACGTACCTCTATGAAGACCACCAACGGCAGTCTTCCAGAGCTCGTCCTCCGACTGAGGCGGAGAGGGCTGCGATGTACCAACCCCTCCCTATGCCGGTGCATTAGCACTCTCACGCTCACGTAGCCTAACAAACTCGTCCTAGAAATCATTGTGCATCTCTATAAATCAGTACTTACCTAAATTAGCCTAATAAACGTCTAAAGTATTTAATTATTATTAATTATATGGTTATCTGTATATTCTTCAAGTTGTGTTAAAAATTAACGAAATCTAAATTAGTACTTACATAGCTCTGAGTAGCCCGGTCGTCGATGAGCTTTCCGCCCTTTCGATGGGTGGCCAGGAAGACGTTCACCATGTTTGCGGCCTCATCCCTCTGTACCTGCGTGTTTGTCATATTTTATTCTTTAGTAAAATAGAAAATTATATACTCCTACTATCAATAAAATCTTATATATTGTAATAAATTACATACCAGACGACGGAAATGCTCCGTCATAGGAATCGATCCACCAACCACTTTTTGGCCCTCGTTCTAGCCGTCTTCGCCTTCTCCGACCGCTCTCTGTACCGGGGCTCCTCAAATCGAGCCCTCATCGTGGTCTACTGGTCAGGCGTGATCCAACCAGCAATTGGCTTTCCGGAGTGCTGACGAGCTTTCTGATCGTCAATTGCATCATGGGTCAACTTGGCGGCGACGGCAGGAAACTGCCTCTCAAACTGCTCGGCCCGGTATGGTAGATAAAAATAAGTCCTCTACAAGAATTAAAAATTAAAATAATAAGTTCTAAAAAATACTTAAAACTATATTAATCATACTAAATTAACTATCTTTAATTACCTTAAAGTGGGCAAACCAGAATGCCTTCCTCTCTTCCGAGGCATCCGAGTAGTTGATCCACGGACCCCCATAGTTGGACCTCAGAAAGGATCCCAACGCCCTCTGTACCGACGAGGGACGATATCTGTATACAACGATAATTATATTAATGAATATATATATATATATATATAAATATATATATATATATATATATATATATATATATATATAGACATGCATAAAATATATATATATATTCATTTAACTTACTTCGTAGGACCGTCGGCCCAAATCTCCATCCTCGTCTCATCCTGAGGTGCGCATGGAGGGTCGCTCTGGTATGGATCCGCCCGGGCGGGAGTAGGGACTACCTCCTCTACCTGCTCCCTACCCGCCATGCTGCTGTCAGCGATAGGAAGGCTAGGGAAAGGAGTATCAGCAAGCCTGGAACTGCTCGTCCCAGGTGTACTGCCACCCGGACCTGCGACCGTATGGTACAATGCAGTGCTCGAGTCAGACGATGGTCCGGAGCCATCCTCTGGTGACGGAGCTCTTTGTCCACCTAAGGACATGGCTCGTCCTGACCTATCTCTGCGTCGTCCTGATATGCCTCCGCGTCGTCGTGCCATGTTGATAATAACATATGATTAAAAATATAAATAAATACAATGACAGTTTAGAAATATCTGCATACATTGGAGTTCATAATTTAAGTTTACAAAAATCTGAATACTAATAGAAATGATCATAGTTCATAATTTAAGATTATAGAAATATAAATAGATTAAAATCACAGTTTATCAATCATTCTCTAAAAATTCATCTTCTACGTTTGCCTCCTCCTCCTCATCCTCTTCCTCTTCTTTCTCATCGTCACTAGCACCTCCTTCGTCTTCCCTTTCGGATACTTGTACCTCTTCTACACAAGTAGATATGAAATAGGGAACTTTTGCTGAGTCGACATCAACTGTATTTGATACAAGAGGTAGCTCGTCCTCCTGATAAGCCACTTCATCGACGTCGTAGGTATTTCTGGCTTTAGTCTTACATACTGCCCACCAGTCGTACCTCGTTGTTCCCCGTCTAGGATATGTTGTAAAATATACGAGTTGAGCTTGACGTGCTAGGATAAATGGTTCGTATCCTTGGTATCAACGACGGTAGTTAATATCCACAAGACCATGCTTGTTAATTTTCCATCCTTGATCTTGTATTGGATCGAACCAATCAACTTTGTACAACACGATCTTGGTAGGCTCTATGCCATAGTTGTACGTCAATTCCACGATCTTCCGTAAGATACCATAGAAATCATTGCCTGGAGTGACATCTTTGTAGTTTGTAGATTTGATACACAAGCAACTATTTTTTGTGGAATCAAGATCCAGGAAGCTATCTCTGATGGGAGTATTTGTTGACTTGAACTTAAACCCATTCACGCAATAACTTGGCCATATTTTGACGGCATAAATTGGTCCCTTGGCAAGAGTTCTAATAGATTCATTCTCAAGAATGACGTCCGGACGATCGACCTAAACACGAGAAGATACAAAATTAAGTTCAATGTTAAGTTATTTCTTGTGCAAATACAAATGGAGGAAGACTCTAACTAGCTTCTTACGTACATATGCATTCAACCAAGACGGGAAATGAAGTCACATTTCTTCTTCTACTTCTTCATCTGTAATGTATGGTCTACTTGACCTCACCTCATTATTAAATTTGCTGAAAACCAATAAATATCGGGATATTCTCGTTAAATTATAATAACGTAATCAACAAATAGATGACTTGAACATTGAAGATTTTCACTTACCACTCTAGCTTTTCCACTTCATCCTCCTCGCAGTTAAGTAATATATTTAACTGGGCAGCCCTTAGTTCCTCATCATTCAAATATCTCTTTTTCAGTTTTTCAGAAGGCTTTTCAAGAGCATTGAAGACTTTCAATAATGCATCATTATATTCTATATCTCTATCGTCGTTCCTCGGAGCTCTTGTTCTATTTGTAGCAATATGAGGCTTGAAATACATTGAACAAAAGTTTGTAATCTCCTCAAGGACATAGGCTTCACAAATAGAACCCTCGACCCGTGCCTTATTTTTTATCTTCATCTTCAGGTGGTTTAGATGGCGCTCGAACGGGTACATCCATCGATAACCGACGGGCCTACCAACACGTGCCTCATAGGAAAGATGAATTGGCAAATGCTCCATAGAGTCGAAGAATCCAGGAGGAAACACCCGCTCAAGCTTACACAATGTTACTGCAATGTCCTTTCCCTGTTTTTCAAGCCGATCGACGAGCAACTTAGTAGAACAAAGATCTCTGAAGAATATGCTAAGCTCTGTCAGTGGATCCCAAACGACCTGAGATAAAAATTCCTGAAATGCAATCAGGATTAACCTCTCCATAAAAACGTGACAGTCGTGTCTCTTCATACCCTCTAGTTTGTTCTCCTTCGGGTCAACACATCTTCTCAAATTCGATACGTACCCGTCGAAAAATTTTAGGCCCTGGATCCACCTGCAAAGTTTACCTTTGTCCTCCTTGTCCAGTGAGAAAATGGCCCTGGGCTGCTTATACTTCCCACTGCCTTCCTTTATTAAATGCAACTCTGGACGTCTGCATATTTCTTCTAAGTCCAACCTGGCCTTGGGATTGTCTTTCGTCTTCCCCTTTACGTCCATCACAGTATTTATTATATTGTCAAATACATTCTTCTCGATATGCATGACATCCAGGTTATGTCTGAGCAGATGGTCACTCCAATATGGTAGGTCCTAGAATATACTCCTATTCGTCCAGTTATGAATGCGGCCAAATCCATCACACTTGTACCCTGCTGTAGGCTCTTCAATAGCACATGACAATTCTTTAACTTCCTCCCATATCGTGTCCCCGGACCACCGTGGCGGTGGATTGGACTTCTCTACCACGCCAGCACGAAAAGCATTCTTGTTCCTCTGGTACGGATGATCCTTTGGCAGGAACTGTCGATGACAATCGAAGAAGCACGGTTTTCCTCCGTGTTTCAAACGGAAAGCCTTAGTACGATCCATGGAATACGGACATGCAAGACGACCATGGGTGCTCCAACCCGATAACATTCCATAGGCCAAAAAATCATTGATGGTCCACATTAGTGCGGCCCTCATCTGAAAGTTCTACTTTCTGGAAACATCATATGTGGTTGCACCTACTTCCCACAACTGATTCAGCTCATCTACCAAGGGCTGTAAGTAAACATCGACGTTCCTCTTCGGGTTCTTCGGACCTGGAATAATAACAGTTAGGAACATATAAGGAGTCTTCATACACATCCAAGGCGGCAAGTTATACCGAGTAACAATCACAGGCCAACAAGAATATTGTGAGCCCGAAAGTCCAAATGGGGTAAAACCGTCGGAGGAAAGCCCCAATCTGACATTACGCTGCTCCGAAGCAAAATCGGGATACACTCGATCAAAGTGCTTCCATGCTTCCCCGTCGGATGGATGATCCAGTACTCCATCTATTTGTTCCCACTTGTGCCAACTCATATTATCAGCTGTCGCCTTTGCCATAAACAATCTATGCAACCGCGACGTCAAAGACAAATAGTGTATCGAATCTGTTGGCTTGCGTGCACCAGAAGTCCTTGTTGTACTAGTTTCCTTGAAGCGATCGACACCACAAAATTTGCAGGCGTCTTCATTCTTGTCGTCCTTATAGTACAACACGCATCCGTTGCTACATGCATCAATTTTTTCATACCCCATCCAGAGCGATCTCACCATTCTCTTGGATCGGTAGAAGTCTTTAGGTAACTTGCCACCCTCCGGCAATATATCTTAAATTAACTCTAGGATTCGGTTGTAGCATTCTTGAGACAAGTTAAAATATGATTTTATGATCAACAATCTTGTAATCACCTCCAACGGGGAATGGTCATCACAACCAGGATATAAAGGAGTCCTTGCATTCTCCAGCAACTCCATGAACTTTGCAGCATCGGCATTCGGTGCCTCCTCAGCTGTATATTAATTGTTCGGATCGAAAATAGGCCCCGCAGCATCGAAAACCATGTTCGTCCACCCTTGGTCGTAATCAGCATGCTCGTGGACACCTACATAAGGCTCCACATAAGGCTCCGGCTCGGATGCTAAAGGCACAAGTTCTCCGTGTGCGGTCCACTGATAATAATTTGGCATGAAACCCCTCGAATACAAATGATATGTCACATCCACTTTTGAATCATATTTCAAGTTGCGACATCTCACACATGGACACTTAATTTTTGTACGGTCCATGTACTGAGGGGACGCCTTGGCAAACTGCAGGAACTGTTGCACACCCTGTATAAATTCATCCCGCATACCGCACATGTCATCAGGATGATGATTGTACATCCACAAACAGTTTCGCAGATAGTAATTCATATCCATTTTAAGATAATTACTGCAGAAAGTGAAGAATGGCTCAGAACACAACCCAAAATTTTATGTTTTTCAACGATATATTTTACATGCTTAATTGCCAAGTGTGGGGACGAATGGCTCAGAACGCAACCCAAAATTTAGTCTAGCATACATTAGTGTGAATCATCTATGTTTTGTACATACGATAAAGTATATGTTCTTATCGAATCTAGTATCTGAAGGATGTAACAGAATCAATAAGATGAACCCACAAAATGTAATACTAAGACATTATCTACTACTAAAAGATGTAGTGTTAGGTTGTCGTATCATCATTGCCGAGTGATGGGGGTCGGAGGACAGTCAACTTTATCTACGGATACATAGTTTTTGCCTCGCCAGTCGAATGGCTGCAGGGACTATGTCCTGATCACGATATCGTACCGTAGATTAATGCAAATTCCTTATAGCAAATGTCGTACATAGATTTCTGCCTCGCCAGTCGAATGGCTGCATGAACAGTATCTGGCTGGTACATATAATTAAAAATTAGATTAATGGGACAGTTACTTCCAAACCCAGACACACCTCTCACATTAGAAACATGTAATTCAAAATCAGACCCCAATGGAGATGGCTTACTGTCCTCACACAACTTATAATAATATAGAGAATCCACGAATGTAGAGAATCTATGAATGAATAACAAATGAACAACAATCCAAATATATAGAAAGCCAATACTCAACAAACCGATATGATCATTTAAGCCAAAATTAGACCCCCAATGTAATTCAAAACCCAGACACACTCCTCCTCCTCACACAGCTCAAAATTAGACCCCCAATGTCCTGATCACCATGTCGTACCATTGATTAATACAAATTTCTTATAGAAGCTGAACTAAAAATCAAGGCCAATGGCTAACCACATCAGTTTTGATTATGAGAAGCTGCTGCTGCTGCACCAAATCATGGATCCATATTTTTTCAAACTCATATTTTTCGATACCAAACTCATATTTCCCGATACCAAGCTCAAACTCCAAAATAAAAAACTGATCAAGCTCGAGCTCGAGCTCGATTAATTCTAGTCAATTCAAGCTCAAGCTTACAGTATTGGTGTCCAGGGGGTTATGTGTTAAAAGTATACATAGTATACTGTTAAAGAGGGGCCTAACAGTATACATAGTACCGTTGATTAATATAAACCAAACATGCATCCCATGAATCCCAGTTCATCTAAACATTATCACAGACATGTATACATGTAAACATCAATTAAGTAACATTATTAGTCAATTTATTCTTCATTTCAAAACCCTAAAAATGCCCAAAAAACTCTCAGTATCAGTAAATTGGGTTCGAACCCTAAATTAGAATTCGAATCCCAGTAAAACATCAAATTGACAGTTGATATGAGTCGTGTACATATATAGGTGTCACACTGTGAGTCTCGTATCCACACAGTGGGACACGACATGTCCAAACCAACAAAATCACAAAACACACACGTATAGACTGCTGCTCATGCGACGAGTCCACGCTCTCGTGGACACGAACTAGAAGCGAGAGAGAGAGAGCTAGAAGACGAGGAGAAACTGGGAAGCGTCGGAGCCAGGGCGACGGAGACAGGGGAGTGTGTGTGTATGTGTGTGTGTGAGTGTGTGTGAGAGAGAAAGAGAGATGGGGGAGCTACCTGAGGAGAAAGAAGGAGGAGGAGGCCGGAGGAGGAAGATCGCCGGAGGAGCACCGTGGAGGAGGAGCGCGCAAAAAATTGGTGGGGGGGAATTTGTGAATGATCGAAAAGGAAACCCTCGCAGCCTATATGAAACATTTAGCGACGTCCGAAAAGGACGTCGTTAAACGTCGCTGAAATTTAATATACGGCGATGCCGCTTAAATTGCGTCGCTACGAGTCGCTGCATCAGCGACGTGTACCGACGAACTTGCGATGCAGGTTCCCATTTAATAAACTGTAGTCGCTAGACGTCGCTATTAGTCGCTTTTGGCGACTAATAGCGACGTATTAGTAAAACGTCGCTAAACTCCCAAAAATTAGCGATGTTCTTTCTTGGAGTCGCTAAATTCGTCGCTGATTTGACTTATTTTGGTAGTGGTGGTGCATGATATCTTACCTGAAGATCCTAAAGAAGCTACAACTATCCGTCGATGATCACTCTGATTCTATTATAATTATACCACCAAGACTCTCTATCGGCGAACGTTGGATGGTCTACTCCTACGTTGTTTGGCGGGAGACGAAGCAAAACAAATACTACGTGAGGCTCACGACGGTGTTTGTGGAGTACATCAGCCCGATTCTAAGATACAGGATCGTATCTGACATATGGGCTACTACAGGTCCACTATGGTATCAGATGCCATTGAGCATGCAAATCCATGCAGACTTCATTCATCAACCGTCGAAATTTTTTCATCCGACTGCCGCATCATGGCCCTTTGAAGCTTGGGACATGGATATCATTGTTCTTATCAATCCACCATCATCTAGAGGACATCAATTTATACTGGCTATAACCGATTACTTCTCGAAGTGGGCTGAAGCTATACCTTTGGCCGAAGTTAAGACCAGCAGCGTCATCAATTCATCAAACATTATGTAATATACAGATTCGGTGTCCCTCGACGAATCATTGATGATAATGGACCACAGTTCATCAGCCAGAAGTTTACTCGGTTCTGCAACGATAACAGAATCGACAATGTCGCTTCCACGGCCTATAATCCTGTAGCTAATAGCTTGGCTGAGGCATTCAACAAGACCATTATTAAACTTCTTAAAAAGTTTATTTCTACTAACAGACGTAACTAGAGTGAGAAGCTCAGAGAATGTCTGTGGGCTTATCATACTACTGTACGCAATCCTACCGGTTGCACACCTTTTTTCTTGGTGTGCGGGTGTGAAGCTGTTCTGCCATTGAAAATTCAAATTCCGTCCTTGAGAATTGCAATTGCCAATGAACTCACTAAGGAGAACAATGATCGTCTTCGACTTCAAGAGCTTGAAGCGCTGGACGAAAAACGGTTACTAGCTCAACAACATATTGAGCTATATCAGGCCCGTATCTCAAAAGCTTTCAACCGTAAGGTCAAAGTACGAGCATTCCAAAACGGCAAATTAGTCCTTACTGTCAGACGTCCTATGACTTTGACACATATGAGCAAGGAAAAATTCGAACCCAAACGGGAAGGCCCCTTCATCATAGAAACGGTGTACTCTAACGACGTCTGTCGACTTGCAAAACCAAACGAGGACTTATTTATGATGCCAATCAATGGCAAGTTTCTAAAGAAGTATTATGCCTGAGATTCCTTAACATGTACTTCCATCTCCCCAGTAGGAGAACTCATGAACTCAACCATTGGGTTCACTACCCTTCTCTTATGATTATATGCTTTTGGAACCCGGTTGTTCCACTGCATCCTCTCTTAAATTGAAAACGTCCTTGTCCATATCACCTCTGAGTTGTTTCTCTACACCGCCACGAAGCTAAATCTTATATTTCATAAGATCACGCTAAATGCTATGTTTACCACGTTCACATTACCTTTGAGTAAACATTCCATCTAACAACCCCCGTGTTGTTAAACTGCGATCATAGAACATCCATGTCCATATCACCTGTGAGTTGTTCTTTATATCCCTACCGAGTTCATTCCTACCACGTCTATATTACCTATGAGTAGGAAAACTTTACCAAAAATCCTATATTTACCACGTGAATATCACCTCTGAGTAAATATGCTGGTTTCCTCTCTCAACTTATTATCTGTACCTAAAAACCAAGGTGCACAAAAGATAATAGGTCCACCAAAAATTACAAGTGATCTATTTATAGGCACTTAGGATGACTGGGTGCCACTTCGATTTCCGAACCAATCTCGTGAAAATCGAAACGACAAAAATCTGTTCGAATTCTGTGCAGATTTTCTGCATTTAATACGCGTCGTCATTCAAAGTATTTCAAACGTTTGGGCGCCCAAGTTTAAAAAATTTGAAGGGGGTCTTGTAGGTGCTTAAATATCTCTTTTTCTTAGGCGCCTAACGTTCGTAGGTGCCCATTGTCTCTTAGGCCCATTGTCTCTTAGGCGCCTAACTCTCTCAGGTGCCCATTATTTTTAGGAGCTCTGTTCACCTAGGCCCCTGTTCATCTAGGTACCGATCTCTTTGAGGCGCTCTGTTTACTTAGACGCCTGTCACTATTAGGCGCTCAGTTTTCTTAGGCGCCTATTCTCTTGGGTGCCTATTTTTTAAATACCCAGTTTCCCTGATGATGTCTGCAAATCCACGTAGCGTGTTAAGCTGCCATACATACTGAACGTGGTGCACTACTCTGAGCTTTTCGAAGAACGTGCCCATCACTCGCCGATAATCATGCCTATTCTGCATAGGCGCCACAGGTCAATAGGCGCCCTTGTCAAAGTAGGTGCCCAGTGGCTTAGGCGCCCATCTAAAGGGAGGCGCCTACTTTAATAATAGCCAGGTGGTTATTCTTTTGCTCTATAAATAGAGTCTCACTCCTCCAACGTACTAGGACAGAAAGAAAGGGTATAGTTCGAGCACTCATCATACTTCCATCTTCTGTAATTATCAATCCTCAAGAGCAAGTTCTTCAACTGTTAATCGAAACTGAAGTTCTGTCGATACTTCTACACGGCCGAGCCATACAGAAGATTCCTCATCAACAGAAGCTCCGAGACACAGTGACAAGCTTGCTTCCATCCACAATCACCTCATCGAAGAGACAGAGAGGAGGGGATAGTTCGAGCACTCATTGTACTTCCATCTTCTGTAATCAATTCTTAAGACCAAGTTCTACAACCGTTAAACGAAACCGAAGTTCTGTCGATACTTCTAAACGGCCGAGCCATACAGAATATTTCTCGTCAACAGAAGCTCCGAGACACGACGATAAGCTTGCTTCCATCCGTAATCGCCTCATCAAAGGGACAAAGCGGTGACTCTATAAATAGAGTTTCATTCCCCCAACGTATAGAGACAGAGATGAGGGGTATAGTTCGAGCACTCGTCACACTTCTATTTTCTGTAATCATCAATCCTCAAGAGCAAGTTCTTCAACCGTTAATCGAAGCCGAAGTTCTGTCAATACTTCTACACGACTAAGCCATATAGAAGATTCCTCGTCAGCAGAAGCTCCAAAAACAGTGACAAGCTTGCTTCCATCCACAATCTCCTCGTCAAAGGGACAAAGCGGTCATCATTCAGACCAGACTCCTACAGTTGTACTTTCCCAAAATTCATTGTACTCGTATATGATTCTTTAAAGTTTGTAATAAAACTTTTTTCTTTTTGCAAACAACGAAACCTGGCAGCTGATGCTCTAGCAGGACTTACGACATCGTTAGCAGCACCTGTCGGAACTCAGCATACTATCCAGTGATAGGGCAAGAGTTGCCATGTCCTAAGAATAACCTATGCATGCAATCCTGCCAGTCCATAGAGGTTGAAGAAGACGTTCGCGACTAGCGTTCTTGCTTTATAGATTTTGAAGTTACGAAATCTTACCGAATAATGCAAAAGAAGCGGCTTCCATCAGAAGGCTCTCTCTTCGGTTTTATTGTGACACTCAAACTAATATGTTGTACCGTCGTTCCTTCGACAGACTCCTGCTCCGATGTTTATCAGGGTAGAAAGCTAAAATGCACTGTGCGAGGCTCATGATGGCTCTTGTGGGGCTCATCAACCGGGACCTAAACTCTAAGACCGAATCGGGCGCATGGGTTACTATTGGCCTACAATGATAGCCGATGCCCTAGCATATACTAAGAAGTACCGAATGTGTCAGATTCATGCTGACTTCATTCACCAACCGTTAGAGTTCTTGTACCCAACGGCGGCATCCTGGCCTTTCAAAGCATGGGGAATAGACATCATTGGCACGATTGCCCCTCCTTCATCAAAAGATCATCGCTTCATCTTGGCCATAACCGACTATTTCTCTAAGTGGTCGGAAGCTATACAACTTGTGGAAGTGAAAACCTCCGATGTGATCAAATTCTCCATGCACCATGTCATTTATCGATTTGGGTTACCTCGGAGGATCATCCACGATAATGGCCTGTAATTCGTTAGCGGCTCCTTCCGTCGATTCTGTGATCCGAACCGAATCCAGAGCATAGTATCGACAACCTATAATCCAGCAGCTAATTGGTTTGCTGAGGCTTTCAATAAAACTATTATCAAACTCCTCAAAAAAGTCGTGTCTTCCAATAAATACGATTGGAATAAGAAGCTCGGCGAATGCCTCCGGGCTTACCGAACCACCGTCCGTACACCTACTGGTAGTACGCCATTTTTACTGGTATACGAAAGCGAAGCCGTACTCTCTTTGGATCTTCAAATTATCTCTCTACAGGTGTCGTGTCACTTCCCGTTCCCAGGATACGTATTTTTAATACATGTACTGTTTTAATATATTTATTTAAATATTTATCATGTATTATTTTGTATTTAAATCTCTTTAAATTCATGTTAATTAATTTCCTGCAATTAATTTTCTGTATTTTACTTTCTGCTTTTATTCTCTGCTTTAGCTTACTTTAGGTTTGGCCTAGGTTGGTTTATTTTTGGGTTATGGTGGTTCATCATGAACCGAACCCACCATCACCATTTAAAGCCCCAATTCTTTCTCTCTCTCTCTCTTTATTACTTCTCCTTCTCATTTACTCTTCTTCTTCATAACTCCCTCTACCTACCAACTCATAGGCAAGTGCAACTTGCTTCCACAAAAGAGTCCATTTTTATTGTTCCATTAGCTTCTTCTCATGCTTCTAAGACACATTAAAACTTGTCATTTTCCATTTTGAGGCTTTAATTTTTGTAGATCTAGAAATTAGTTATTTTCAGATTTTGGTAGTTTTGATCTATCAAACTTCTTTGTTTTCAAGTTTTGATAGTTCCATATTGTAGAGAATTTTATTCTACCCAATCTTGACCTTTGAAAAGTTGGATTTGGACTTATTTTGACCAAGTTATGGACTTTTGAAGCTTGGGTTCAAACCATGGAGTTCTTGCTGATTTAGAGAAGACAGTAAGCAGTGTGCGTGAGCTTTTTAGCTGAGCCACTGAGCTGCACGCGCTCTTTAGCGTAGCGCAGTCTGACTCATACGCTACCTTTTGGAGGCGTATGTCTTGTATACGCTGCCTTGATGAGGAGTCGTATGGAGTACATACGCTGCCTTGATGAGAAGTTGTATGGAGTACATATGCTGCCTTAAAGAGGAGTCGTATGGAGTCCATACGCTGCCTGACTTGAGCGTAGCCTGACTTGAGCGTAGGCTGACTTGAGCGTAGCCTGACTTGAGCGTAGCCTGACTTGAGCGTAGGCTGACTTGAGCGTAGCCTGACTTGAGCGTAGCCTGACTTGAGCGTAGGCTGACTTGAGCGTAGCCTGACTTGAGCGCAGCCTGACTTGAGCGTAGCCTGACTTGAGCGCAGCCTGACTTGAGCGCAGTCTGACTCAGGCACAACCTGATGTTTAGGCGCAACTGGACCTGACCCTACTTACCCTGGATCTTCTATAGTCCTGAATATTTATATTTTATTAAATATTTAACGTCCATTTTATATCCTTACGCCTTTTGGCATAAACTTGATATAATCATGATATGTTAATATTTCTGTTAAATATAGATTGTTACGTAGGATGTACCATGTGCCATGAATTGAGTTATAGATACCCCAATTGACTGGAATTAAACGCTGAGAGTTGTAGACTCGACTCCACTGAATACTAGTTGACTTTTATGCCTTATCACCATTGATAATGATCGTGACCTTTACTAATAATTGATCATGCGTTCCTAGTTGGAACTAAGAGACTGGCTAGTCGTCTTTTTGAATTGAATGAATGAGACACATTCATATTAATTATGAACTATTGAAATCGACTGGCTAATCCCGAATATTGGCATACAGGCACATGCAGGATTTAATTCATTTATTATTTATTTATCTTACCAAAGAAGCATGTGTACTTTATGGTCAAGGCATGATTACTCCGTGGTTAGTTTTGATTGTTGTATTATGCTATGTAAGACCTACAACCTGACCGCACTGGTATCATTGTAGAGTTGTGCATATCGTACCCTGTACGAAAGTACTCATTCTGAATGACCATGATCCACGGCATGGTACTTTACTCAACATAGAGACTATTAAGTTAAATAAAATAATGATTGCATGTAGAGAATGGATTCTCGAGTTCTTACATGGCAGCCCTCTTGGGACTAGTAGTACCCGACAGGCCGGTTGGTCCCCACAGATACTGCAAATCTGCCACACGTGCAGGAAGCGGTATCTGGTTATATTATCTATTGAATATTGTATACTAATTACGGGCGTCCCGCTGGGACTCGTCTAATTCATGATTGGCGCAATTGATTGACTGGGTAAACTAGCCTTACTTGCGCATAGTAAGAACTGAGAAATCCCTATTGCATAATTCTAGGATAACTTGGGACTCACAATAGCAAGCCGTACTAGTTGTATGGCCGTTTAAATTGATTTGTTTGTGTATTGTACCTACTCTGTTACTTAACTGAGATGATCAGAATGTCAGGACATGACGGGCCAACTTCTGTCCTTGTTTGGTTGGGAGGTTGGTTCGAAGTGTCGTGAGGTTGTGTGAGTCCTAGTAGATAGCGGAGATCTATTATCATATTCTCTTATTACGGGCTTCATTCCTCATATCGTGCTCCCTTGCGGTACTTGCTATTAGAGGTCTAACCTCTCTGGTTTTGCATGGCCAGATTTAGAGCCGGTCCATGAGGATCCAGCTTACTTCTACCTCCAAGATGGTCAACACTAGAAGGATGATCGCAGGAGGACTCGAGTGGGTTTCTTACTTCCCCGCCCATTTTGTTATCTACTTTATACTTTGCCGTTTGGCACCGATATGTTAGTCGGATTGTCTTGTACCTACTTTTGTATAATTATAACTAAGTCAGACTGCAGCTGCTAACAATTGTGTATACTTACTACATCACCTGGCTGTATTTTGTAAAGCCAGATATCAAGAACATTTTGACTGAGCGTTTGGGATGCCTTACTGCTTTATCTCACATGTTCTCTATTTCTATTTCTTGTTTGAATGATTGAGACAATAGAAGTAAAGTGACCATAGGGAGACTTTCATGTAGTATGTACCCCCTCGTCTTGTAGACAGCATTGATCGTATTATACGGTATTCATCTACCCGTAATACGTAGCTGGCTGAGTCATTCCCCCGCTCTCCAGTATTCTGGTCCTGGGGCATGACAAAGTTTTAGTGGTGGCCCATGCAGGTCTGGTTTCAGATTTGTGGGGTGTTTTAATTTATAGGATGTCTCAATCACACATGTTTCCCCTTGATCTCATGATTCGTTACTCTCGACTCTAGCTTGACATTCTGGTATCCTTTGACTTCATTGATCTTTCCAGTCCGATCGTTTGATTGTTCTCTTGTCCCTTTTCTTAGGGGTACCTCGTCCGTATCTGTCAGGACTGGGCAACAACAACAAGGGCAACAAGGACAACCTGACCATGTTGGTCAGCAACAAGGGCCGGTACTAACTCAAGAGACCATCCAAAAAGAAATAATAGTGGAAGCAGCAGCTGGACCGCAGTATCCGGATGTTCCACCGCCACCAACAGTTCCATCTACCCCTACGAAAATGGACACACCGCCTCTTCTGGAAATTATGAGAGGGATGATGGCTACTCAGCAACATCAGATGTTAGTCCAACAACGTATGAACGCTCAGTTGCTAGAGCAGAACGTACTACTCAACCAAGGTTTGCAGACAGCTTTAAAAAGAGGGGCAAGGTCGGATTCTGGAGCATCAACTAGATTTTGCAAGTTCAACCCCCGCCGTTTTGAAGGAACGGAGGATGCCATCTCAGCAGATGTATGGCTTAAGGATATTGAGGCTATTTTGGCGGCGGCTAAGGTACCGACAGAAGAACGTGTGGATCAGGTGAAGTTGTTACTTCAGGATCTCGCACGTGATTGGTGGAAATCAGAGGAAGTAGGTATCAGACGTCCCGTTGCTTGGGACGATTTTATAGCAAGATTCAAGACGAAGTACTATGGAGTTATGGCGCAGTTTGAGGTACAACAGAAGTTTATCAACCTCAAGCAGGCCGGCAAGACGATAGATGCTTATGCAGCGGAGTTCTACAGATTGAGTAGGTTTGCCCCAGAGATGGTAGCGACAGAGCGCCAGAGGGCTATGAGGTTTCAGCAAGGGTTTCATCTTGAGCTCTTGCAATTGATAGAGGGGCACAATTACCAGACTTTTGATGAGATGTTGACAGCAACCCGAAGGCATGAGATCACCATTCAGAGGATCACAGTAAGGACTGGAGGTCAGAAGAGATCTCATAGTCAGATTGAAGGAGGAGGGGGAGCAGCGCCCCGAACAACAGCACCATCCTTTGGCATTCGCATTCATGATGTGGCAATGCGAGGGCCAGCACCACCACCCAGGCAGCAGCAGCAACAGAAGAAGAACCAGCAATCCCCAGCGGGCTGTACTTATTGTGGGAAGATGGGGCACACTAGAGATGTGTGTCGGGCATTAAACGGACTGTGTTTGATATGTAGAAATCCAGATCATCGAGTTACCACATGTCCCAAAAATTCGAGGTCAGGAGGACCAGGGCAACAGTTTCCTGCTCTGCCAGCACCAGGGGCAGGGCAATATCGAGGACCAGCGGTAGCAGTGAGACCATTGGCCCAGCGTCCGTTAATGCCACAGACTCAGATGTTTCGACAGCAGGGACCGCCGATGCAGCAACACCAGCATAGACCACCCCAGCATCATCAAGGCAGGGGCCAACAGCAGCACCAGACTAGGCCACCGCATGGAAACCAGCAAGAAGGTCGAGGACAGGCATTCACACTGTCCTTGGAGGAGGCATTAACATCGGGAGATGTTGTGGCAGGTAACATTCTCGTCGGCTCATATCCCGCAGTAGCATTGTTTGATTTAGGAGCATCACACTCATTTATATCTGCACAATTTGCGACACGGCTAGGAATGGAGTTCAAGGCATTGCCAGGGAGGTTAAATATACTCTCTGGCAATGGGCTCGTAGGAGTTAGTAGAGTTATTCTAGCGTGTAGTGTTGTAGTTTGCGGGCATTCCTTACCCGTCCAGTTGATAGAATTTTCTGTTGGAAATTTCGACGTTATCTTAGGCATGGACTGGCTGAAAGATAGTCATGCGATAATAGACTGTCGTAGTGGGAGTGTATCTTTTGATATTCCAGGCATGAAGAAATTTACTTTAGTCAGATCAGAGACAACTCAGCAAGAGCAGGGAGTAATAACGGCAATGGAAGAAGTTCAAGTTTCGAAGGTAGTTGAAGAATTTCTAGACGTGTTCCCCGAAGAACTTCCAGGTCTACCACCGGTTAGATATATTGAGTTCAGCATAGAATTGGCACCTGGAACTAAACCAATATCAGATCGAGTTTACAGAATGGCAGATTCGGAGCAGGCCAAGGTGTATCAGCACATAGAGGAATTGAAGGAGAAGAAGTTTATCCAAGCTAGCATATCACCATGGGCAGTACCAGTGGTACTTGTGGGGAAGAAGGATGGATCATCCAGATTATACATCGATTACAGGAAGCTTAACGCGGTGACAGTAAAGAACAAGTACCCACTATCCAGGATCGACGACTTGTTTGACCAGTTGAGCACAGCTAGAGTTTTCTCTAAGATAGATCTTCGTTCAGGGTACCATCAAGTGAGGGTTCGAAAGGAAGACATTCCCAAGACAGCATTCAGGTCGAAGTATGGACATTATGAATTCTTAGTAATGCTGTTTGGTTTGACCAATGCTCCATCTATATTCATGGATTTGATGAACCGCATCTTTATGCCATATTTAGATCAGTTTGTCGTGGTATTTCTTGACGACATTCTCGTATACTCTGCTAGTGAAGAGGAGCATGAAGACCACCTCAGGAAAGTGTTGCAGGTACTGAGAGAGAACCAGTTGTATGGCAAGCTCAGCAAGTGTGAGTTCTGGATGGACCACATTTTATTTCTGGGTCACATTATATCAGGAGCTGGAGTAGCAGTAGATCCCAAAAAGATAGAAGCAGTAGAGAGTTGGCCAGTACCCAAGACCGTAGCTGATGTACGGAGTTTCTTAGGATTGGCAGGATATTACAGAAGGTTTGTATCAGGTTTTGTAAGACTTTCAGCACCCATGACCCGCTTGACACGAAAGGATGTACCATTAGTCTGGTCGGCAGAATACGAGGCATCATTTGAGAATCTGAAGCAGAAGTTGATATCAGCACCTATCCTTACATTACCAGTTGGGCCCGGAGGTTTTACTGTATATTGTGATGCGTCAGGTAAAGAACTTGGATGTGTCCTTATGCAACATGGGAAGGTGATAGCGTATACATCTAGGCAACTTCGAGACCGCGAGAAAAATTATCCAACTCATTATTTGGAGTTGGCGGCAGTAGTATTTGCTTTGAAGCTATGGAGGCATTACTTATATGGTGACCGAGTGGACATGTACACAGACCACAAAAGTATGAAGTACATCTTTACTCAGAAGGAGCTGAACATGAGGCAGAGAAGATGGTTAGAGCCGATCAAGGATTATGACGTGGAGCTTCAGTATCATCCAGACAAGGCTAATGTGGTAGCAGACGCTCTCAGCAGAAGAGGCGGCACATTTATGTTGACAATGCAGAAGCACATCTTAGAAGACCTTCAGGAGATGGGCATCGAAGTTATACTTTCTAATGATATAGGAATTCTGGCGAGTCTACAAGTTCAATCCGACTTGGTAGGCAGGATCAAGGCAGCCCAGGCACAGGACCCAAGGATTCAGAAGCTTAGGACAGAATGTGAGTTAGGGCTCAGAAAAAAGATGCAAATCCACGAAGATGGTACGCTTAGGTTTGGATCACATCTATGTGTACCTAGTGGAGATATCAGACAGGAAGTTATGACAGAAGCTCACAGTTCTCAGTATTCTATACATCTTGGAGGGACCAAGATGTACCAAGATATCAAGCAGCACTTCTGGTGGAACGGGATGAAGAGGGAGATAGCTAGGTTTGTTTCCCGTTTCTTGATATGTCAGCAAGTAAAGGCAGAACAGCAGAGGCCAGCTGGATTATTACAACCGCTTTCTATCCCGAAATGGAAGTGAGAACACATCATAATGGACTTTGTGACCGGTTTACCGAGATCACCAAGTGGTAAAGATGCTATTTGGGTGATAGTAGATCGGCTTACAAAGGTAGCACACTTTCTTTCTTTCAGAGTAGGACAATCTACAGAAAAGTTGGCAGAGTTGTACATGCAACAGATACTCAGGCAGCATGGAGTCCCTGTCGGTATTGTGTCAGACAGAGATACCCGTTTCATGTCACATTTCTGGAAGAGCTTACATCGTAGTTTGGGCACCAAGTTAAAATTTAGTACGGCTTACCATCCACAGACGGACGGCCAATCCGAAAGGACAATTCAGACTTTGGAAGATATATTGCGAGCTTGCACCCTAGATTTTGGAGGATCTTGGAAAAGCCACCTGCACTTGGTTGAGTTTTCATATAACAACAGTTATCAAGCCAGTATCCAGATGGTGCCATTTGAGGCACTATATGGTAAGAAGTGTAGGTCGCCACTAGCATGGGATGATATCGGGGACAGAAAGATGTTAGGCCCGAAAATGATTGTTCAGACAGTTGAATTGGTTAAAGGAATTAGAGAGCGACTTCGAGTTGCGCAGGATCGACATCGTCATTGGACGGACCAGCATTGTAGGCCGCTAGAGTTTTCTATTGGAGACCACGTATTCTTACGGATCTCACCTATCCGTGGGGTCATTAAATTTGGCATTCGCGGGAAGTTTAGTCTGCGGTACGTAGGACCATTTGTTATCCTTGATAGGGTAGGCGATGTTGCTTATCGTTTATCCCTTCCACCTTCGTTACGAGAGGTGTATGACGTGTTTCATGTATCTCAATTACGAAGGTATGTATCGGACTCCAGCCATATCCTTGATCATTCTGAGTTGGTTGTTGGTACCAACTTGTCTTACGAGGAGCAGCCGGTATCCATTTTGGACCGGAGAGAAAAGATACTCAAGAATCGAACAATTAGCCTTGTCCGGGTTGCTTGGGGTCATCACTCATTAGGAGAGTCAACATGGGAACGTGAGGATGATATCCGATCACGGTATCCACATCTGTTTGACTCACAAGGTATATTTTTTCCCGTGTACCTTGATTGTCTTAACTCCGCATGCTAGTCGCCCTATGAGTAGAAATTACTTGATATCGTAGATCGTTAAATATAGATATGTTACTTGCTATGGACATTATAAAATAATTGCTTGCTTAAATTGCTTGTACTAGTTTGGCCTTGATATTCCTATCCTGCTTGGATTTGAAATTTTGAGGACGAAATTTTTCTAAGGAGGGTAGTGATGTCACTCCCCGTTTCCAGGATACGTATTTTTAATACATGTACTGTTTTAATATATTTATTTAAATATTTATCATGTATTGTTTTGTATTTAAATCTCTTTAAATTCATGTTAATTAATTTCCTGCAATAAATTTTCTGTATTTTACTTTCTGCTTTTATTCTCTGCTTTAGCTTACTTTAGGTTTGGCCTAGGTTGGTTTATTTTCGGGTTATGGTGGTTCATCATGAACCGAACCCACCATCACCATTTAAAGCCCCAATCCTTTCTCTCTCTCTCTCTTTATTACTTCTCCTTCTCATTTACTCTTCTTCTTCATAACTCCCTCTACCTACCAACTCATAGGCAAGTACAACTTGCTTCCACAAAAGAGTCCATTTTTATTGTTCTATTAGCTTCTCCTCATGCTTCTAAGACAAATTAGAACTTATCATTTTCCATTTTGAGGCTTTAATTTTTGTAGATCTAGAAATTAGTTATTTTCAGATTTTGGTGGTTTTGATCTATCAAACTTCTTTGTTTTCAAGTTTTGATGGTTCCATGTTGTAGAAAATTTTATTCTACCCAATCTTGACCTTTGAAAAGTTGGATTTGGACTTATTTTGACCAAGTTATGGACTTTTGAAGCTTGGGTTCAAACCATGGAGTTCTTGCTGATTTGGAGAAGACAGTGAGCAGTGTGCATGAGCTTTTTAGCTGCGCCACTAAGCTGTGCGCGCTCTTTAGCGTAGCGCAGTCTGACTCATATGCTACCTTTTGGAGGCGTATGTCTTGCATACGCTGCCTTGATGAGGAGTCATATGGAGTACATACACTGCCTTGATGAGGAGTCGTATAGAGTACATACGCTGCCTTGAAGAGGAGTCGTATGGAGTCCATACGCTGCCTGACTTGAGCGTAGCCTGACTTGAGCGTTGGCTGACTTGAGCGTAGGCTGACTTGAGCGTAGCCTGACTTGAGCGTAGGCTGACTTGAGCGTAGGCTGACTTGAGCGTAGCCTGACTTGAGCGTAGCTTGACTTGAGCGTAGGCTGACTTGAGCGTAGCCTGACTTGAGCGCAGCCTGACTTGAGCGCAGTCTGACTCAGGCACAACCTGATGTTTAGGCGCAACTGGACCTGACCCTACTTACCCTGGATCTTCTATAGCCCTGTATATTTATATTTTATTAGATATTTAACATCTATTTTATATCCTTACGCCTTTTGGCATAAACTTGATATAATCATGATATGTTAATATTTCTGTTAAATATAGATTGTTACGTGGGATGTACCATGTGTCGTGAATTGAGTTATAGATACCCCGATTGACTGGAATTAAACCCTGAGAGTTGTAGACTCGACCCCATTGAATACTAGTTGACTTTCATGCCTTGTCACCATTGATAATGATTGTGACCTTGACTAATAATTGATCATGCGTTCCTAGTTGGAACTAAGAGACTGGCTAGTCATCTTTTTGAATTGAATGAATGAGACACATTCATATTAATTATGAACTATTAAAATCGACTGGCTAATCCCGAATATTGGCATACAGGCACATGTAGGCTTCAATTCATTTATTATTTATTTATCTTACCAAAGAAGCATGTGTACTTTATGGTCAAGGCATGATTACTCCGTGGTTAGTTTTGATTGTTGTATTACGCTATGTAAGACCTACAACCTGACCGCACTGGTATCATTGTAGAGTTGTGCATATCGTACCCCGTACGAAAGTACTCATTCTGAATGACCATGATCCACGGCATGGTACTTTACTCAACATAGAGACTATTAAGTTAAATAAAATAATGATTGCATGGAGAGAATGGATTCCCGAGTTCTTACATGGTAGCTCTCTTGGGACTAGTAGTGCCCGACCGGCCGGTTGGTCCCCACAGATACTGCAAATCTGCCACACGTGCAGGGAGCGGTATCTGGTTATATTATCTATTGAATATTGTATATTAATGACGGGCGTCCCGCTGGGACTCGTCTAATTCATGATTGGCGCAATTGATTGACTGGGTAAACTAGCCTTGCTTGCGCATAGTAAGAACTGAGAAATCTCTATTGCATAATTCCAGGATAACTTGGGAGTCACAATAGCAAGCCGTAGTAGTTGCCTGGCCGTTTAAATTGATTTGTTTGTGTACTGTACCTACTCTGTTACTTAACTGAGATGATCAGAATGTCAGGACATGACGGGCCAACTTCTATCCTTGTTTGGTTGGGAGGTTGGTTCGAAGTGTCGTGATGTTGTGTGAGTCCTAGTAGATAGCAGGGATCTATTATCATATTCTCTTATTACGGGCTTCATTCCTCATATCGTGCTCCCTTGCGGTACTTGCTATTAGAGGTCTAACCTCTCTGGTTTTGCATGGCCAGATTTAGAGCCGGTCCTTAAGGGTCCAGCTTACTTCTACCTCCAAGATGGTCAACACTAGAGGGATGATCGCAGGAGGACTCGAGTGGGTTTCTTACTTCCCCGCCCATTTTGTTATCTACTTTATACTTTGCCGTTTGGCACCGACATGTTAGTCGGATTGTCTTGCACCTACTTTTGCATAATTGTAACTAAGTCAGACTGCAGCTGCTAACAATTGTGTATACTTACTACATCACCTGGCTGTATTTTGTAAAGCCAGATATCTAGAACATTTTGACTGAACGTTTGGGACGCCTTACTGCTTTATCTCACATGTTCTCTATTTCTGTTTCTTGTTTGAATGATTGAGACAATAGAAGTAAAGTGACCATAGGAAGACTTTCATGTAGTATGCACCCCCTCGTCTTGTAGACAGCATTGATCGTATTATATGGTATTCATCTACCCGTAATACGTAGCTGGCTGAGTCATTTCTCCGCTCTCCAGTATTCTGGTTCTGGGGCGTGACAAGGTTTTAGTGGTGGCCCATGCAGGTCTGGTTTCAGACTTGTGGGGTGTTTTAATTTATAGGATGTCTCAATCACACATGTTTCCCCTTGATCTCATGATTCGTTACTCTCGACTCTAGCTTGACATTCCGGTATCCTTTGACTTCAATGATCTTTCTAGTCCGATCGTTTGATTGTTCTCTTGTCCCTTTTCTTAGGGGCACCTCGTCCGCATCTGTCAGGACTGGGCAACAACAATAAGGGCAACACGGACAACCTGACCATGTTGGTCAGCAACAAGGGCCGGTACTAACTCAAGAGACCATCCAAGAAGAAGTAATAGTGGAAGCAGCAGCTGGACCGCAGTATCCGGATGTTCCACCGCCACCAACAGTCCCACCTACCCCAGCGAAGATGGACACACCGGCTCTTCTGGAAATCATGAGAGGGATGATGGCTACTCAGCAACATCAGATGTTAGTCCAACAACGTATGCACGCTCAGTTGCAAGAGCAGAACGTACTACTCAACCAAGGGTTGCAGACAGCTTTGGAAAGAGGGGCAAGGCCGGATTCTAGAGCATCAACCAGATTTTGTAAGTTCAACCCCTCCGTTTTGAAGGAACGGAGGATGCTATCTCAGCAGATGCATGGCTTAAGGATATTGAGGCTATTTTGACGGCGGCTAAAGTACCGGCAGAAGAACGTGTGGATCAGGTGAAGTTGTTACTTCAGGATCTCGCACGTGATTGGTAGGAATCAGAGGAAGTAGGCATCAAACATCCCGTTGCTTGGGACGATTTTACAGCAAGATTCAAGACGAAGTACTATGGAGTTGTGGCGCAGTTTGAGCTACAACAGAAGTTTATCAACCTCAAGTAGGCCGGCAAGACGGTAGATGCTTATGCAGCGGAGTTCTGCAGATTGAGTAGGTTTGCCCCAGAGATAGTAGCGACGGAGCGCCAGAGGGCTATAAGGTTTCAGCAAGGGTTTCATCTTGAGCTCTTGCAATTGATAGAGGGGCACAATTACCAGACTTTTGATGAGATATTGACGGCAACCCGAAGGCATAAGATCACCATTCAGAGGATCACAATAAGGACTGGAGGTCAGAAGAGATCTCACAGTCATATTGAAGGAGGAAGGGGAGCAGCGCCCCGAACAACAGCACCATCCCTTGGCATTCGTATTCACGATGTGGCAATACGAGGGCCAACACCACCACCCAGGCAGCAGCAACAACAGAAGAAGAACCAGCAACCCCCAGCGGGCTGTACTTATTGTGGAAAGATGGGGCACACTAGAGATGTGTGTCGGGCATTAAACGGACTGTATTTGATATGTGGAAATCCAGATCATCGGGTTACCACATGTCCCATGAATTCGAGGTCAGGAGGACCAGGGCAACAGTTTCCTGCTCTGCCAGCACCAGGGGCAGGGCAGTATCGAGGACCAGCGGTAGCAGTGAGACCATTGGCCCAGCGTCCGTTAATGCCACAGGCTCAGATGTTTCGAAAGTAGGGACCGCCGATGCAGCAACACCAGCATAGACCACCCCAGCATCATCAAGGCAGGGGCCAGCAGCAGCACCAGACTAGGCCACCGCATGGGAACCAGCAAGAAGGTCGAGGGCAGGCATTCACACTGTCCTTGGAGGAGGCATTAACATCGGGAGATGTTGTGGCAGGTAACATTCTCGTCGGCTCATATCCCGCAGTAGCATTGTTTGATTCAGGAGCATCACACTCATTTATATCTGCATAATTTGCGACACGGCTAGGAATGGAGTTCGAGGCATTGCCAGGGTGGTTGAATATACTCTCTGGCAATGGGCTCGTAGGAGTTAGTAGAGTTATTCTAGCGTGTAGTGTTGTAGTTTGCGGGCATTCCTTACCCGCCCAGTTGATAGAATTTCCTGTTAGAAATTTCGACGTTATCTTAGGCATGGACTGGCTGAAAGACAGTCATACGACAATAGATTGTCGTAGTGGGAGTGTATTTTTTGATATTCCAGGCATGAAGAAATTTACCTTAGTCAGATCAGAGGCAACTCAGCAAGAGCAGGGAGTAATAACGGCAATGGAAGAAGTTCAAGTTCCGAAGGTAGTTGAAGAATTTATAGACGTATTTCCCGAAAAACTTCCAGGTCTACCACCGGTTAGAGATATTGAGTTCAGCATAGAATTGGCACCTGAAACTAAACCAATATCAGATCAGGTTTACAGAATAACGGATTCGGAGCAGGCCAAGGTGTATCAGCACATAGAGGAATTGAAGGAGAAGAAGTTTATCCAAGCTAGCATATCACCATAGGCAGCACCAGTAGTACTTGTGGGGAAGAAGGATGGATCATCCAGATTATGCATCGATTACAGGAAGCTTAATGCGGCGACAGTAAAGAACAAGTACCCACTACCCAGGATCGACGACTTGTTTGACCAGTTGAGCACAGCTAGAGTTTTCTCTAAGATAGATCTTCGTTCGGGGTACCATCAAGTGAGGATTTGAAATGAAGACATTTCTAAGACAGCATTCAGGTCAAAGTATGGACATTATGAATTCTTAGTAATGCCGTTTGGTTTGACCAATGCTCCAGCTATATTCATGGATTTGATGAACCGCATCTTTATGCCATATTTAGATCAGTTTGTCGTGGTATTTCTCGACGACATTCTCGTATACTCTGCTAGTGAAGAGGAGCATGAAGACCACCTCAGGAAAGTATTGCAGGTACTGAGAGAGAACCAGTTGTATGCCAAGCTCAGCAAGTGTGAGTTCTGGATGGACCATATTTCATTTCTGGGTCACATCATATCAGAAGCTGGAGTAGCAGTGGATCCCAAGAAGATGGAAGCAGTAGAGAGTTGGCCAGTACCCAAGACCGTAGCTGATGTACGGAGTTTCTTGGGATTGGCAGGATATTATAGAAGGTTTGTATCAGGTTTTGCAAGACTTTCAGCACCCATGACCCGCTTGACACGAAAGGATGTACCATTCGTCTGGTCGGCAGAATGCTAGGCATCATTTGAGAATCTGAAGCAGAAGTTGATATCAGCACCTATCCTTACATTGCCAGTTGGGCCCGGAGGTTTTACTGTATATTGTGATGCGTCAGGTAAAAAACTTGGATGTGTCCTTATGCAACATGGGAAGGTGATAGCGTATGCATCTAGGCAACTTCAAAACCACGAAAAAAATTATCCAACTCATGATTTGGAGTTGGCGGCAGTAGTATTTGCTTTGAAGCTATAGAGGCATTACTTATATGGTGACCGAGTGGACATGTACACAGACCACAAAAGTCTGAAGTACATCTTTACTCAGAAGGAGCTGAACATGAGGCAGAGAAGATGGTTAGAGCTGATCAAGGATTATGACGTGGAGCTTCAATATCATCCAGGCAAGGCTAATGTGGTAGCAGACGCTCTCAGCAGAAGAGACGGCACATTTATGTTGACAACGCAGAAGCACATCTTAGAAGACCTTCAGGAGATGGGCATCGAAGTTATACTTCCTAATGATATAGGAATTCTGGCGAGTCTACAAGTTCAATCCGACTTGGTAGGCAGGATCAAGACAGCCCAGGCACAGGACCCAAGGATTCAGAAGCTTAGGGCAGAATGTGAGTCAGGGCTCAGAAAAGAGATACAAATCCACGAAGATGGTACGCTTAGGTTTGGATCACGTCTATGTGTACCTAGTGGAGATATCAGACAGGAAGTTATGACAGAAGCTCACAGTTCTCAGTATTCTATACATCCTGGAGGGACCAAGATGTACCAAGATATCAAGCAGCACTTCTGGTAGAACGGGATGAAGAGGGAGATAGCTAGGTTTGTTTCCCATTGCTTAATATGTCAGCAAGTAAAGGCAGAACAGCAGAGGCCAGCTGGATTATTACAACCGCTTCCTATCCCGGAATGGAAGTGGGAACACATCACAATGGACTTTGTGACCGGTTTACCGAGATCACCAAGTCTTAAAGATGCTATTTGGGTGATAGTAGATCGGCTTACAAAGGTAGCACACTTTCTTCCTTTCAGAGTAGGACAATCTACAGAAAATTTGGCAGAGTTGTACATGCAGTAGATAGTCAGGCAGCATGGAGTCCCTGTCAGTATTGTGTCAGACAGAGATACCCGTTTCACATCATATTTCTGGAAGAGCTTACATCGTAGTTTGGGCACCAAGTTAAAATTTAGTACGGCTTACCATCCACAGACGGACGGCCAATCAGAAAGGACAATTCAGACTTTGGAAGATATGTTGCGAGCTTGCACCCTAGATTTTGGAGGATCTTAGGAAAGCCACCTGCACTTAGTTGAGTTTTCATATAACAATAGTTATCAAGCCAGTATCCAGATGGCGCCATTTGAGGTACTATATGGTAAGAAGTGTAGGTCGCCACTAGCATGGGATGATATCGGGGACAGAAAGATGTTAGGCCCGAAAATGATTGTTCAGACAGTTGAATTGGTTAAAGGAATTAGAGAGCGTCTTCGAGTTACGCAGGATCGACATCGTCATTGGGCGGACCAGCATCGTAGGCCGGTAGAGTTTTCTATTGGAGACCATGTATTCTTACGGATCTCACCTATCCGTGGGGTCATTAGATTTGGCGTTCGCGGGAAGTTGAGTCCGCGGTACGTAGGACCATTCGTTATCCTTGATAGGGTAGGCGATGTTGCTTATCGTTTATCCCTTCCACCTTTGTTACGAGAGGTGCATGACGTGTTTCATGTATCTCAATTGCGAAGGTATGTATCGGACCCCAGCCATATCCTTGATCATTCTGAGTTGGTTGTTGGTACCAACTTGTCTTACGAGGAGCAGCCGGTGTCCATTTTGGACCGGAGAGAAAAAATACTCAAGAACCGAACAATTAGTCTTGTCCGGGTTGCTTGGGTTCATCACTCATTAGGAGAGTCAACGTGGGAACGTGAGGATGATATCCGATCACGGTATCCACATATGTTTGACTCACAAGGTATATTTCTTCCCGTGTACCTTGATTGTCTTAACTCCGCATGCTAGTCGCCTTATGAGTAGAAATTACTTGATATCGTAGATCGTTAAATATAGATATGTTACTTGCTATGGACATTGTAAAATGATTGCTTGCTTAAATTGCTTGTACTAGTTTGGCCTTGATATTCCTATCCTGCTTGGATTTGAAATTTCGTAGACGAAATTTTTCTAAGGAGGGTAGAGATGTCACTCCCCGTTCCCAGGATACGTATTTTTATTACATGTACTATTTTAATATATTTATTTAAATATTTATCATGTATAGTTTTGTATTTAAATCTCTTTAAATTCATGTTAATTAATTTCCTGCAATTAATTTTCTGTATTTTACTTTCTGCTTTTATTCTCTGCTTTAGCTTACTTTAGGTTTGTCCTAGGTTGGTTTATTTTCGGGTTATGGTGGTTCATCATGAATCGAACCCACCATCACCATTTAAAGCCCCAATCCTTTCTCTCTCTCTTCATTACTTCTCCTTCTCATTTACTCTTCTTCTTCATAACTCCCTCTACCTACCAACTCATAGGCAAGTGCAACTTGCTTCCATAAAAGAGTCCATTTTTATTGTTCCATTAGCTCCTCCTCATGCTTCTAAGACACATTAGAACTTGTCATTTTCCATTTTGAGGCATTAATTTTTGTAGATCTAGAAATTAGTTATTTTCAGATTTTGGTGGTTTTGATCTATCAAACTTCTTTGTTTTCAAGTTTTGATGGTTCCATATTGTAGAGAATTTTATTCTACCCAATCTTGACCTTTGAAAAGTTGGATTTGGACTTATTTTGACCAAGTTATGGACTTTTGAAGCTTGGGTTCAAACCATGGAGTTCTTGCTGATTTGGAGAAGACAGTGAGCAGTGTGCGTGAGCTTTTTAGCTGTGCCACTGAGCTGCACGCGTTCTTTAGCATAGCGCAGTCTGACTCATACGCTACCTTTTGGAGGCGTATGTCTTGCATACGCTGCCTTGATGAGGAGTCGTATGGAGTACATATGCTGCCTTGATGAGGAGTCGTATGGAGTACATACGCTGTCTTGAAGAGGAGTCGTATGGAGTCCATACGCTGCCTGACTTGAGCGTAGCCTGACTTGAGCGTAGCCTGACTTGAGCGTAGGCTGACTTGAGCGTAGGCTGACTTGAGCGTAGGCTGACTTGAGCGTAGGCTGACTTGAGCGTAGCCTGACTTGAGCGCAGCCTGACTTGAGCGTAGCCTGACTTGAGCGCAGCCTGACTTGAGCGCAGTCTGACTCAAGCGCAACCTGATGTTTAGGCGCAACTGGACCTGACCCTACTTACCCTGAATCTTCTATAACCCTGTATATTTATATTTTATTAGATATTTAACGTCCATTTTATATCCTTACGCCTTTTGGCATAAACTTGATATAATCATGATATGTTAATATTTCTGTTAAATATAGATTGTTACGTGGGATGTACCATGTGTCATGAATTGAGTTATAGATACCCCGATTGACTGGAATTAAACGCTGAGAGTTGTAGACTCGACCCCACTGAATACTAGTTGACTTTTATGCCTTGTCACCATTGATAATGATTGTGACCTTGACTAATAATTGATCATGCGTTCCTAGTTGGAACTAAGAGACTGGCTAGTCGTCTTTTTGAATTGAATGAATGAGACACAGTCATATTAATTATGAACTATTGAAATCGACTGGCTAATCCCGATTATTGGCATACAGGCACATGCAGGCTTCAATTCATTTATTATTTATTTATCTTACCAAAGAAGCATGTGTACTTTATGGTCAAGGCATGATTACTCCGTGGTTAGTTTTGATTGTTGCATTACGCTATGTAAGACCTACAACCTGACCGCACTGGTATCATTGTAGAGTTGTGCATATCGTACCCCGTACGAAAGTACTCATTCTGAATGACCATGATCCACGGCATGGTACTTCACTCAACATAGAGACTATTAAGTTAAATAAAATAATGATTGCATAGAGAGAATGGATTCTCGAGTTCTTACATGGCAGCCCTCTTGGGACTAGTAGTGCCCGACAGGCCGGTTGGTCCCCACAGATACTGCAAATCTGCCACAAGGGCAGGGAACGGTATCTGGTTATATTATCTATTGAATATTGTATATTAATGACGGGCATCCCGCTGGGACTCGTCTAATTCATGATTGGCACAATTGATTGACTGGGTAAACTAGCCTTGCTTGTGCATAGTAAGAACTGAGAAATCCCTATTGCATAATTCCAGGATAACTTGGGACTCACAATAGCAAGCCGTAGTAGTTGCCTGGCCGTTTAAATTGATTTGTTTGTGTACTGTACCTACTCTGTTACTTAACTGAGATGATCAGAATGTCAGGACATGACGGGCCAACTTCTGTCCTTGTTTGGTTGGAAGGTTGGTTCGAAGTGTCGTGATGTTGTGTGAGTCCTAGTAGATAGCAGAGATCTATTATCATATTCTCTTATTACGGGCTTCATTCCTCATATCGTGCTCCCTTGCGGTACTTGCTATTAGAGGTCTAACCTCTCTGGTTTTGCATGGCCAGATTTAGAGCCGGTCCCTGAGGATTCAGCTTACTTCTACCTCCAAGATGGTCAACACTAGAGGGATGATCGCAGGAGAACTCGAGTGGGTTTCTTACTTCCTCGCCCATTTTGTTATCTACTTTATACTTTGCCGTTTGGCACCGACATGTTAGTCGGATTGTCTTGCACCTACTTTTGCATAATTATAACTAAGTCAGACTACAGCTGCTAACAATTGTGTATACTTACTACATCACCTGGCTATATTTTGTAAAGCCAGATATCAAGAACATTTTGACTGAGCGTTTGGGATGCCTTACTGCTTTATCTCACATGTTCTTTATTCTTGTTTCTTGTTTGAATGATTGAGACAATAGAAGTAAAGTGACCATAGGAAGACTTTCATGTAGTATGCACCCCCTCGTCTTGTAGACAGCATTGATCGTATTATACGGTATTCATCTACCCGTAATACGTAGCTGGCTGAGTCATTCCCCCGTTCTCTAGTATTCTGGTTCTGGGGCGTGACATGGCGTTTAATAGTCATATGACTACAGAAGATAATTATCGCTTGTGACTACAAGAGTTGGAAGCATTCGACGAAAAATGCCTTCAAGCTCAACAGTGCATTGAGCTATACCAGGCTCGAATCTCAGGAGTCTTCAACAAAAAGGTCAAAGAAAGGTCATTTCGGGTCGACGATCTGGTCCTATCATTTAGAAGAACAATGATCATGACTCACAAGATTGCTGAAAAGTTCCAACCCAAGTGAGAGGGACCGTTTGTTGTTGAAACGGTCTATTCCAATGGGGCGTATCGGCTAGAAAACCTAACAAAGATTTGCTCATGATGCCTATTAACGACAAATTTCTCAAGAAATACTATGTATGAATATCCAATTTATCTCTCATTCCTACATTTTGGTTTTTCCCACATCCTGGTCAGAATGCCTACCATGTCCATACTATCTCTGAGTATACATTCTTACCTATCGATCTTGTTTCAACACATATACATTACTTATGTTGACAAAGATCGTCGCCTATTGTCCGTACCTAGTTCTAGATGCAATCGTGATAAGCCTCTTGAGCAAAACACGTCCATATAACCACTGAGTTGTTCTTTGTATCCCCACCAAGTTTATTTCTACCACGTCCATATTACCTCTGGGTTGGAAAACTCTACCATTAATCCCATATTTACCACGTCCATATTACCTTTGAGTAAATATGCTGGTTTCCTCTCTCAACTTATTATCTGTACCTAGAAATCAAGGTACGCAAAAGATAATAGGTCTACAAAAATAACAAGTTCATGACAAATTGAACAAGCAAAAGTTCTTTATTTTCTCATCCAACAAGTGTAAAGGACTACATTTGTATTGAAAAGAAACAAAAGCAAACTACATCTCGAAGCATTGAAAGACAAAAAGATATATAGGAGACAGTAAGACAAGAAAAGGGAATCGGCTTCAGCCTTATTTTTAGAGAGCAAAGACCGCAAGACAATTGATGAAATCCTACAGCCAGGGATGATAGTTACGTTGAGATATATACCACTCCCTCAACCATCGTACATATGAAGGCTCAAATTGATCAAGGTCCTCTACAGGAGCGGGATGACTCGAGCTCCCAGTTTCACTACCTTTCGATGCTGATTCTCCCTTTACAGTACCCTCCACTTTTGGAGTTATCTCGTCCTTGATGGTCACCAGCTCTCCTTTAACAGCAACTTCAACTTTTGGAGTTATCCACTCTTTAATGGTAACTGGTTCCTCATTAACAAAAAGGGACGGCACTTCCCCTTTAATGGTGACTTTAGCTTTCGGCGTCACCCCGGACACTACAAAGTGAGAGGAAAAACGAGTTAGAAAAAATATTGCATAAAAATAGTTGAAGAAACGTATACCTTTTCAGGCGCATAGTTTTCACATGCCTGCGAAAAAGATAGGCATATAGTTCTTATACACCTATAAACAAAACATGCGCATATTTCTCACACGCCTATCAAAAATACAGGCGCATGAGTTGCCCGCTTGTAGGTGACTCGTGAGTGACCGCAAAGGAGTTCAGCAGAGCTCGTAACGCAAGATAGGCCAAAAGTTTCGACGGAGGAGGTCGTACCCTCGATTGCGCTACAAACGTTGGGATGGGGTCGCTCATCGGGGGAAGCAGAGGCGACTGCCTTGGCCCTTCCCTTTTCCTTAGCGACGGTAGTCTTTGGCACCATGAAGTCGGCAGAGGGCGGTCGATAGAGACAAGATGACAGAGGAGAAGGGAAAACAAATAAAAGCTCTCTCCCAAAGAGCCTTTATTTATAAACCCAAATCCGTATTTATTACAACGAACCTGATATTATCGGTGATGAACTTGGTGCTTCAACTCTCGTGCTAATCGATTTTCTAAAAAAGCTAATGCCTATTTATAGTTTCAAACGACGCGTGCATTGATAAGGGAGGAAAACAAACGATTATCTATTCAAGATAGAACCAAACTACCGGCTCCTATCTGAAAGAAGATTATGCTAGCATCAACTAAAGGCGTGCACCCCTGCTATTCAAAGTATTTCTAACTTTACTCAAAAAGTTAGAAAACTTTGAGGGGGTCTTGTAGGCACCTAGGTCGTATGCCCCAACATGATCAAAGTATAACCCATGCCTTAGCTGACGAAGAACTATGCACGCCTGAGACATCTCGATCTCTATGCTCTAGGCCAACCGTGCCCCTTTAAGGGTGTGCCCCCTTTTGCTCACGCCTCATAGGCGGGCCCGATCCTTCACATCATGGTTACTTTCTCTCATAATGCATAAATAAAGTGGAAATATTTCTCGAGATGTCAAGTCAGACACTTCGACTCTCATGCCAAGGATGAACCTAGAAAAGTTGAGTACAATTGCCTTGGAAACAACGTAAGAATAGGCACGTATTTTAGGCGAGCTCCCTTTTTTACCTTACTAACTTGGGCGTGCCTAAGCCATCACGCCTCCGCCTATGTCTATCAGTTGATCTTTTTTGAGACTGCATTTAGTGAGCATGGCTCTCTCGAAACCACCATAAGATGCTTCGATTCTCGTGCAAAGAGACGAACGCTAACGTCAAGGTTCATTCCCTTCGGGAACAATGCAAATAGGCGTATATCGCCCTAAGCCCCCTAGGTGCGTGTGCTTCTACCCCCGCAGCTATATACCACGTGCCACCTAGGACAGTGACTCCTAGGCACGTGTGTGACTTTGGCACATGCCACGTGTCCAAATTCCCAGACACGCCAAAAAACGAGTTTGGAGCATTTCGAGATTCTCTCTAACAATATATCTACTACGTGGCGGTCGGCTATAGTCACCTCACCAGTGAAGTGTGTAGGAACGAAATCGTAAAGCAGAATACTCTAGAGGGGGATGAATAGAGTAGGCAGCAGAATATTGCTAATTAAAAAACTAGTTAGCAGTTAGATCACAGATAGAATAATAATCACAAAATAAATAACAGTAATAAAAAGAGTGATCAGAAGACAAACACAAACACAGAGATTTATACTGGTTTTCTTCTTGTGAGGACTAGTCCAGTCGGAAGAACTCTAGCTTCCAGTTAAATCCACTATTGAAAAATCCTGCAAGTTTTTATACGAAGTCCTTGCGACTTCTACAAACGCGAGCTTTGATACGAAGAACTCGACCGACTTCAATTGTGAAGAGTGTATCTTCAATCAAGCCTCTGATTACAATCGCTCTGAAACTTCTAGACCGTACCGCACTGGAAAATCGACTAGAGGATTGTAACTGGCTTTGGATTTGAAAATGGAAGATTTTTGAACTCTGTAACTCCTCTTCCCGGAAATTTTTTGAAAATATTTTTTTTATTTATTTATTTGATTTAAATGGTAATTTTTAAATTTTTATAAATAATTATTTTAATTAATTATTACGGTAGATGCCTTTAGCCATGGTGAAGTTTTGGAGTACAAGACGACTAGGAATCATGGCACGGATAGTGCAGTGGCGTGCCTTGACTAGTGTATTAGCTAGGCAAGGGAAGGCTGAGCCATAGTAACGCCCTAACTAGGAAGACCAGGCTAAGTTGTGACCTGACCATTATAAATAGTTTAATTATTTATTACTAAGAATTATCGACTTTCGGGAACCCGGTTGTACCGAACTAGTCCAGACCGGACCCGAACCAAGTCCAAGCCCACGTAGTCGGGTCGTATGTTCAGAGACGACCGTACAGATGTATGTTGTATTGGCAGTTTACTCTAGTAATTTAGAAAGCAATTTGGAAACGATTATTATTATTATTATTATTATTATTATTATTATTATTATTATTATTATATATATATATATATATATATATATATATATATAAATATATATATATATTTTCTTTATATATATATATATATAATTATAAATATATATATATATATATATATATATATATATATATATATATTTTATATATATATATATATATATATATATATATATATATATATATATATATATATATATATATACGTATTATATGTTTTTGCTATTAGAAATAATATTTTATTTGATAATATAGTAAATAATTTTCCTTAACAAATAGGTTGGTTTTTATGGAAATTAACTAGGTTATATATATACTTGTATATATGTTTATGTATAGAAGTGTATTTATGGAATATGGAAAATTAGGCTTTATATATATATATATATATATATATATATATATATATATATATATATATATATATATATATATATTAAATATATATATATATATATATATATATATATATATATATATATATATATATATATATATATATGAAACCATATTATTTTATTTTATTTGTTAAAATGTTGTATATGTACATTAAGATTCTATACGACAATATTGAATATACTTAGAATAGTTTATTATTTAAAGTTGTATTCATGGTGTATATATATATATATATATATATATATATATATATATATATATATATATATATATATATATATATATATATATATATATATATATATATATATATCGTTTATGTATATGTATATACGTATGTATATGTATTGATATATATATAGAGTTTGTATGGAGATAATAATAATAATAAGGAGAAGAGGAAAATCCCAGCCCAGCTGAGTCGGGCCAGCCCCCAGGCCTGAGCCCCCAACCCAGCAACAAATGAGCTCATTCCGGCCCAACCATCCCAACTCGACCCCGGGCCCAACTTCCACAGCCGAGCTCTGTTCGGTTCGAGCACCGCATATATATATGTAAGTGTATATCGAGAGTTCGAAAGAGAGAAGCAAACCCTAAACCCATCGAACGCCGCCACTTCCAATGCGCCCTGCCTTTGTCGACACGCGTACGCCACCCTGGGCACTGCCACGCACGGCCACGGCCGCGCGGATGTAGCAGCGCACGTGCGGGTACAGAGCAGCAGTCGCAGCGGAGTTGCTATGTTCGTCACGACAAATCTTCGTACACGATCGACCATTTATCGAGTCGTCTTCTCTGGTATGGACATGATATATACAACTTTGATTACCTTCAATTAGTTTTAAATCATACGAACTAGTTAGTCCAATAAATCGACACAAAGTCGATCAAACATCTGTTACAAAACAGAGCATTAGCGACAGCCCAGGACCCAACTTGGAAGCTAGATTTTGATCCATGCTTTAATAGTTTTCAGAAAATAATTGAACACAATTAAAGTTAACATAACCAAGATCAAAACGTAACTTGTAGTATTGTTTTTCGATGTGTGTGCAAGAATGAAATCGTTGACGAAGTTTACCGAAAAACTGTTTTCAAAACTAGAAAAAACCCTCGATACGACGTGCGTTCCGCCAATCCGGGCGACGTGGTCGCGAACCAAAAGCATCGAAAGGTGCATATCGGCTTCATGGACGTTTGGGCTTTGACGGAATTCAAATTTGTCGCGTGCGCGCGACGAATTTGATGCGTATCCGTCAAAATTTACCGTTATCGGTCATTGTGCAAATTCCCTAATTACTTTTTGCACGCTCGTCAGATCGAGACGAAACTTGTGCCAACAGGACCGTATCATTTTTCTGGTCCTGTATGCCAAATTTGGTCTAATTCTGAGACAGTTGAATCGGACCGCCGTATTGTGGGCCTCACGGTCCGACTCAACGGACGATTTTGTGCACTGCCCGCCGGAATCCAACTTTGGACATACGGTTGGATTTGTATCGAAAAACCAGACCTGTTGACATATATTTTGATGACTTTAGAGACCATTGACTCTGGCACGCTTTTCGGTACAAAGCGGATCTAACGACGGACACCGTTTTGGCCCAAAATTACCTTTTTGCCCCTGCATCCAGAATTGGACTTAAGGACAGGCAATCCTAGCTAATTTGACTATTCTGGGAATATTAGCAATGTTTGTTTCAGCTTTTGGAGACAGTTGTGAGATTTGGACTTATTTGGCTTACCGGTTGACGGTTTATTGTTGGCTCTTCGTGCTACCACCAGGCACGATACCTTGCCTCCCTCTAAAGTTCATTTTCATGCTTATAGTTCATCTATTTTAATATGTTATATTCAGTTACCTTAGTTGCTATAGATTTATATGATACCAACTTTACTAGTTTATTGTCTTGCTTGTATATCAGTATTTTCTGATTTGATAGCGTAGTTACACCTGGCTTGTCCACATTATGGTTCATGCTAGAGTTGTCCTTACCTGTGTCATGACTGAGTTATACCATGTCGTTACCTGTATCTTGACTGAGTCGTGTCTGCATGTATGTGTGATTGAACTGCTATTCCTGTATCGTTCCCACAACCTGCGAGTCCACACACGGGGCGAGGGTTGTCTGTTTGCACCTGCGAGTCCACACATAGGGCGAGGGTGACTTGTCTTGAAATTGACCTGCGAGTCCACATCGGGGCGAGGATTGGTATTCCATTGATCTCTTATTTTTCCAGCAGTTCATTTTTGCATAGTTGATCTCGTATCCATGTTCATATTTACCTGTCAGTAGCCACATGTCAGTCTCATGTATGGTCTCTGTTTATACCCTGTTTATATCATTGCATGATTAAACTGTTAGATAGACATATTTTTATGTATCTTGCTATACCCCCTGAGGACCTGATGATCTCTTCAGGTAGCTGATTACGTGGAGTTAGTTAGCGAACCGTGATGGTAGTGATTACACTTGCAGGGATACAGGTATTTGCTTATGATATTTCTTTATTATCCTTTCGTACTTTATATTCCATACCATGATATACTCTGCTTATTTTATAGACTCATATCATTCTTGGAGTCTAATCGGGTAATATGCTAATGGGCTGCAGACCATGACCCATAATTGTTCATTCTTGTCTTATATATGTTTGTGGATTGAGACATACTGTAGATTACCATATTAGCTATGATACCATGATCTTGACAGCTTATACGTACTCGAGTCGGGTTGGAGTCCGCTCGATACGTAGCTGGCTTGCTCACGAGCTCGCGTCCGAAAACCGGGTGCGGGTCGTGACAAACTCTTTGGAAGAAACGTAAGCTTTAGAAGAGAAGAGATAAAAGTGAATTAATATTTTTAAATGATCAGAATCCTTCTCTATTTATAGTTTTTCCAAAGGCAGAACTCTGACAGAATTAGGGCAGAATTCGGACAGAACTCTTTGTAACCAACCGCAACTGAAGGGAGACCAAGTTCAAAATCAAATGTTCACATAACATTCAACTTGGCCGAACTCTGGCCGAACTCTGGTCGAACTCTGGCCGAGTTCTGTCAGGGTCTGGTCAGTTGATTTTGTGAAAAATATTTTTTTGGCTTTTTGAAAACCCTTCAGAAGCTTTTTGTAAAATAGATGTTTTTCAAAAACATAGGTCATTTTAAAAAGATAGGTCTGTTTTGAAAAATGATTTCGGATAGCCTATTTGCTAGTATGACTTGGTGTACAATGTATTCCTAGACTCAGTAAAAATGATAAGATAAACAGATATGGTATAAACAACACAGGCATGGTATTTGTCACAGCCAGTTTATATGGAAGCATAAAGAAATGTAATGCTATAATAAAGCTGAAACAAATAAAGTGCTGAACAATAAACTAAACTGAGTCATTTGCTAAACTGAGTCATAAAAAAAACATATCCATCCAAATGTCATATCCAAATAAAAAGAGTACTGATACTATCTTGAAATGTCGGAGCATTTCCAAGTAAACATAAGACAAAGTCATCAGTCTCAAAAAGTAACAACTCAAAAGTCATCCTCATCCTTATCATCATCGGCTGCAGTGCCAGCATGTCCATATGGACCAGCTCCAGAAGTATGTTGAGTAGCACTAGAAGTACGATACCAATCGTATGCGTTCCCTAGCTGGAACAGAGAGTGGACCGCCTCATCATCAATACGGTAGCCAGATACAGAAGGGTCTCGAGGAAGAGAGCTAGCAGAGTGACCCATCTGTGCAAATCGAAGATCGGCAAAGGAGTTGGTAATAGCCTGGAAACAATTCACGTCACGGAACTCATATTCCCTGTAAGTGTCAACGAAGAATGTCTACAGATCTGATAGATGCTGGTGAATACCCTCAAAGATCATAGGATAAGACTGAGGAGGACCAGGTACAGTAGGAGCAGGTGCAGGAGGTGGTGGAGTAGTGGCAATGCTGCGACGAAAAATCTTGAGGAACTTAGGCTCAGGGTCGAGAGCACAAGTGGATAAGTCAATATCAAATCTCTGAAAGATGCGTGGGATGATCATCGTACAGAGAGGTTGCGGTCTCTTCCGCGACATCTACCCATCATCCGAATGATAGTCTTAGGGGCAGAAAAAGGAATCCCTTTAAGAATGTGATATAAAGCAGAAAGCTCGAGTGCAGTGACATCATCTTTTGAAGTGGATTTTGGAAGTAGAGTGGAATAGATGATGAGATGTAATTCGTAGTTAAACAAGTTCAAGTTATTGGCCTTGAACTTTCCAGGACGAGCACGTGCGGGCGCACAAAGCTCATTCTTGAAACTAACGAGAGTCGTACCCTTGGGGAAATCTAACTCAGTGATTTCATCGAGCGGGTCACCTTCGTTTGGAAGACCAAGGATTTCTGCTAGCGATTTATCATTGAACAAGATATCTATCCTGTCGACATGAGTTCTCGCGGTAAAAGTGTCTAACATGAAATTACAGTAAAACAGTCTAATGGCATTAGTAGCTATAGAAAATTGTAAAGTAACAAAGTGATGTAACCCTAATGCCTCAAAGTAAGGACGGTGGTCAGGAAATACAGTCTATTTGATCGGAGATCCGGTACATGTAGTACGCATAATAAAGTCGGCATACCAAAGTAATGCTTGGTCGGGAGTTTTGAAATAAAACTCATCCGATGCACCGTCATCCGATTGGACCGAAGAAAAGAGGGAATCCGTATGCGGATCAGAAGACGATGCCTCTTCACTGGCATGGGTCTTCTTCCTCTTGAAAGGATTGAATCCCTTAGGCATTCTATCCCAAAAACTAGAAACCCTAATAATTTGAAAATGGAGGAGAGAAGGAATTATACCTTCTGAGAATCAAGTATGCTGTAGAGGACGCGATTCTCCGCACGAATCTAAATTTTGGACAAAGATCTCCACGTAGATTGGAAGAAGGATGGTGGAGAAGAAATAGGGTTTTTGGGCGACTGCTGCTGTGATGTGATTTTGGAAGGGATAACGAAGATGGAGGCCTCGGATTCTGACTGAAATATATATACACCCAGCCGAACTCTGGCCGAATTCGCCAAGGGTTCTCCTGGCTATATAAAAAAAATTTGTGGGCTACATCTTTTTCATCAATTCATTTCAAATATTTAATTCAAAGTTTAGTAATTTTAAATATCAAATAATATAATTAATATTATTTTATAAATTAATATTTTTTACTCAGTGTCTGTTTCAGATTAGCTGTAGGAGTACTATCCCAGCTAACGGAGGTTCACCGGGGAACTCTTAAATACTGCTTCGCTTCGACCATAGTCGTGGTGACAGACAGACTCTTTTTAGGCTTATCTCGAAAACAGTTTTTGAGTATTGAATAAATTAATTAATAAAACAAAATTAATTAATATTATTGACGTCTAAAATTTCTAATTTTTGACGTAAATAATTGAAAGGATCTTTCGCTAGAGATTTTGTGAGTATGTCAGCCAATTGATTCTGTGTGTCTATGTATACAATGTCTATATCTCCATTTTGTTGATGATCTCTAAGAAAATGATGTCGAATCTCGATATGCTTAGTACGAGAATGACATACTGGATACTTAGTCAAATTAATAGAACTAGTGTTATCACAGAAAATGGGTATGTGTGTAAAACACAATCCATAGTCTTCTAAAATTTGCTTCAACCATAAAATTTGTGCACAACAACGTCCTGCGGTAATATACACAGCCTCGGTTGTTGATAATGCGACAGAATTTGCTTTTTGCTAAACCAAGATACTAGAGCTTTTTCTAGGAAATGACATGTACCGCTGGTACTTTTCCGATCTACTTTGCATCCGGCAAAATTAGCATCAGAATAACCGGTTAGGTCAAATGACGTAGTTTTGGGATACCATAAGCCGACAGAAGAAGTGCCTTTAAGGTATCGAAAGATACGCTTAACTGCTGTCACGACCCGCACCCGTTTTTCGGACGCGAGTTCGTGAGCAAGCCAGCTACGTATCGAGCGGACTCCAGCCCGACTCGAGTACGTATAAGCTGTCAAGGTCATGGGTATCATATCTAATCTAAACTATATCTCAATTCACATGAATTATATAAACAATAATGAACAAGTATGGGTCATGGTCTGCAGCCCATTAGCATATTGTTCGATTAGACTCTAAGAATGATATGAGCCTATAAATAAGCAGAGTATATCATGGTATGGAATATAAAGCACGAGAAGATAATAAAGAAATAACACAAACAAATACCTGTATCATACATCGCAATCCTCTATCATCCTGCTCTGCTAACTAACTCCATGTAGTCGCTAAACCTGAAAAGATCATCAGGTCCTCAGAGGATTAGCAAGATACATAAAAACGAGCCTTTCTAACATTTTATTATACATGGAGAAAAATACAGGATAAACAAGTAAAACTGAGTAATGAATAAGCACGAATCTATACACTGTCTACACGAAAATGATCTGCTGAACAAGGACTAGAGAACTCTTGTCAAGATGTCAACGGATAACCGAAACGAATACTCAAACCCTTGTCCCTAGTGTGGACTCGCAGGTTTGAACAACTACTAATCCTCGTCCCTAGTGTGGACTCACCGATTAGCATCACCCTCATCCCTAGTGTGGACTCGCAGGCATAAACCCTATACTGCTAACCCTCGTCCCTAGTGTGGACTCGCAGGCTAGCATCTACTACTAACCCTCGTCCCTAGTGTGGACTCGCAGGCTAGCATCACCCTCGTCCCTAGTGTGGACTCGCAGGCGTAAACCCTATACTACTAACCCTCGTTCCTAATGTGGACTCGCAGGCTAGCATCTACTACTAACCCTCGACCCTAGTGTGGACTCGCAGGCTAGCATCACCCTCGTCCCAAGTGTGGACTCGCAGGTGTGGACCAATAACTACTAACCCTAGTCCCTATTGTGGACTCGTAGGTTAGCTTCAAGGTTCAAGACACGAAGGCACGACTCAATCAAGGCACGACCAATAAGACACAAGGCTAACTGTGAACACGGTCTACAAATCAATGGTACCAATATATGAACAGGATATGAAAGATACATATCAATAATATGAGAAAACTGGATAATAAATAAAGACAGTGTATGTAAATAAAGCTGTGTAGAAAGGCAAGGTATACTTGCTTGGGGGTTGCACGAAGAACCAACAATGTAACTCCAATCAATAAGTCAGAAAGTTCAAGTCATCACAACTGTCTCCGAAAGCTGAAATAAACATTACCAACGTTCTCAGAATAGTCAAATTAGCTAGGATTGCCTGTCCTTAAGTCCAATTCTGGACACAGGGGCAAAACGGTAATTTTGCGCAAAAATAATATCCGCCGTTGGACCCGCTTTGCACCGAAAAACGTGCCAGAGTCAACGGTCTCTAAAGTTGTCAAACTACATGTCTACGGATCCGGTTTTTCGATACGAACCCAACCGTATGTCCAGAGTTGGATTCTGACGGGCCGTGCACAAAATCGCCCGTTGAGTGGGACCGTAGGGCCCACAAAACGGTGATTTTATCAACTGTCTCAGAATCGGACCAAACTTGGCATGCAGGACCAAAAAAATGATACGGTCCTGTTGGCGCAAGTTTCGTCTCGATCTGACGAGCGTACACAAAGTAATTGAAGAATTTGTAAAGTGTACGATACGGTAAATTTCGACGGATACGCATCAAATTCGTCGCGCACACGCGACCAATTTGAATTCCGTCAAAGCCCACACGACCACGAAGCCGTTACGCACCTTTCGATGCTTTCGGTTCGCGACCACGTCGCCCGGAATGGCGGGACGCACGTCGTGTGGATGGATTTTCTAAGTTTTCGAAACATGTTTTTCATGATTTTCAAATTGATTTAACTAGGATATCAATACAGAATAAAAAAATCTAATTGAAAGGTTTTATCCTTGGTTATGTGGTCTATAATTCTGTTAAATAGTTTTTTTTCAAAAGGTCGATGGTCTGGCGAAGTGTCGCCTTCCAAAATAGCATCCTTCCACCCAAAACAGGGCATAATTGACACTGATTTTTCGTCGAGATTCGACTCGTTTTTCATAGGGTTTCGTTCATCTAGGATTTAAACAATTTGATGGGAGATCAAGTCGGATATGTTGTTGCATACCTGCGAAACTGGATCGAGAAATGGTCGAGCGAGGCGGCGAAAAACCTACTGCGAAGTTGACTCGATACATACTGCTGCTGTGCTTCGGTTCCAGTCGTGCGCTGCGTCCGCGGCTGACCCGGCCGGCCGTCGGCGACGGCGCACGGCTGCGCGCACGTGGTCGAGGTCTCCGGGGCGCAAGGGTCGGCGCGGATGATCAGGGCTAGGGTTTCGCCTCTCCTGGACTTTCGATATATATATACGCGACTGTGTGCGTGAACAGGGGTCGGTGGGTTCGGCTCTGTTGGAAAGCTGGGTTCGTTCTTAGGCTCGGCCTGCTGCTCCTGTGGGGCTCGCTGGGCCGGCTACTGTGGGTTTTGGTTTATTTCCTTTTTTATTTGTTCTTTTTCTTTATAAACTCCATTTACTAACAAAACTCTATTTAGTAATGTAGAGGACAGCTTAATTTGTACATCAGCAATTGCCAGAATAAGAGCTTTGACAAAGCAATTTAAGCCTGCATTATGGAAACTTGAGCAAAGTTGTACTACTAGTAGGTATGAGCTATTTCCCTCCAACATTACTAAAAAAAACTATTCTTTTTCTTTTTATTCTATATTAACAATAATACAATTATATATATATACTTATATATATAAGTATATTCGCATATACATATGTATACATACATATATACGCGCATATACATATATATATAATATATATGTATACATACACCACACACACACACACACACACACACACACACACACACACACACACACATATATATATATATATATATATATATATATATATATATATATATATAAATATATATATGTATATATATATAATATATACGTACAATATATACGTACAAATATAATATATACGTACAAATACACTCACCTATAATATTTATTTATATATATTCATATACGTACAATATATTTATATTCAAATCTATTCATATTCATATAAGCACATATCTATATATATATATTTATATATACAAACACTTATACACGTATATAATATCTATTTATATATATATGTATATCCATACACAAACGTATAATATATTTTTATATATATACACATATACACGTATGCTCTATTTTATATATACATACCAATACACTCATATATAATATTTATAAATACACACATTCCCATATATAATCTATATACACATATTTATACATATCATTTATAAAGTAAATGATTTAATAAATATAAATCATTATCATTAATAAAAACAAAGTAATATTAAAATATAAATCCTAATAATAATTAAAATAGCCCAAAACTCGTTTCTGATGGATGTAACATGTACCCTACTTATATGGCTCTAGAAGGTCATATAAATTCTGTAAAGCCCTATTTAATAATAATAATAATACCTATAATCTACCTACAACAATATTTAGAAAATAATTGCCAATTCCGAAAATATATACAAAATACTTACACTTACCAAACATGTCTACAAGGTCGTGCTTGGTCCCACTACATGCCTACCTGGGCTTGGATTCAGTTCGGGTCCAGTTTGACTAGTTTGGTGCGATTGGGTCATCTAGACGTCAAATAATATTAATAATGAATAATTAACTATTTATAATGGTCATGTCACAACTTGGCCTGGTTTTCCTAGTTAGGACATCCCTATGGCTAGGTTTCCCCGGGCATGGCTAGTACACTAGTCAAGGCACACTGCTACATCTTCCGTGCCACAAATCCTAGTCGTCTAGTACTTTAAAACTCAACTATGGCTAGAGTCATCTACTGTAATAATTAACTAAATAATCTTTTATAAAAATCATAAAATCCCCATTTAAATCAAATAAATAAAATAAAAAAAATATTTCAAAATTTTTTGGGAAGGGGAGCTACAAATCTACCCACCTTAAAAATAATTTCGTCCTCGAAATTCTAATTCGTAGCTATTCCTAAAATTCAAGAAGAAAGTCTACCTAAACCTTAATCTCCTCAAATTTAATTTCTCACAAATATTTTATAACCAAGAATATTTGAGGACTTCTACCCACCTTTGGTCACACTACTCCTCAAAACAAGGTCACTAGAATCTTATGGTCTTCTAACTAGTTACTAACAATTATACCGGCAGATATCTTGGCATACGACATCTATAATCCCTCATATCTATAAGCAACCAAACATTCAATAGTCAAGCAATATTATACTATAATTTAAGAATTTCTGAAAACCTAGACAGCACGATCATTCGTCACCCCGAAATATGAAGGGACGAGAATCAATGGTACAGAAAACAAGGAAGTATAATCGAGGGCAAATATGGAGTTTTCAAGGACGTAGAGAATTTCTAGAAGAATTTTCAAAGCAGAGTAGATTGAGATTCCTAAGGTTTAGTCAAAGTTGCAGGCTCGTACCAGTACAGTTATGTAACCGGTACGATATGCTATGACCTGCATGGGCCACCACAAAAACTTGTCACGACCCGTACCCGCTTTTCGGACGCGAGTTCGTGAGCAAGCCAGCCACGTATTGAGCGGACTCCAGCCCGACTCGAGTACGTATAAGCTATCAAGGTCATGGGTATCATATCTAATCTAAACTATATCTCAATCAACATGAATTATATAAACAAGAATGAACAAGTATGGGTCATGGTCTGCAGCCCATTAGCATATTGTTCGATTAGACTCTAAGAAAGATATGAGCCTATAAATAAGCAGAGTATATCATGGTATGGAATATAAAGCACGAGAAGATAATAAAAAAATAACACAAACAAATACCTGTATCATACATCGCAATCCTCTATCATCCTGCTCTGCTAACTAACTCCATGTAGTCGCTAAACCTGAAGAGATCATCAGGTCCTCAGAGGACTAGCAAGATACATAAAAACGAGCCTTTCTAACAGTTTATTATGCATGGAGAAAAATACAGGATAAACAAGTAAAACTGAGTAATGAATAAGCAAGAATCTATACACTGTCTACACGAAAATGAACTGCTGAACAAGGACTAGAGAACTCATGTCAAGATGTCAACGGATAACCAAAAAGAATACTCAAACCCTCATCCCTAGTGTGGACTCGCAGGTTTGAACAACTACTAATCCTCGTCCCTAGTGTGGACTCGCAGATTAGCATCATCCTCATCCCTAGTGTGGACTCGCAAGCGTAAACCCTATACTGCTAACCCTCGTCCCTAGTGTGGACTCGCAGGCTAGCATCTACTACTAACCCTCGTCCCTAGTGTGGACTCACAGGCTAGCATCACCCTCGTCCCTAGTGTGGACTCACAGGCATAAACCCTATACTACTAACCCTCGTCCCTAATGTGGACTCGCAGGCTACCATCTACTACTAACCTTCGTCCCTAGTGTGGACTCGCAGGCTAGCATCACCCTCGTCCCTAGTGTGGACTCGCAGGTGTGGACCAATAACTACTAACCCTCGTCCCTATTGTGGACTCGCAGGTTAGCTTCAAGGTTCAAGACACGAAGGCATGACTCAATCAAGGCACGACCAATAAGACACAAGGCTAACTGTGAACACGGTCTACAAATCAATGGTACCAATATATGAACAGAATATGAAAGATACATATCAATAATATGAGAAAACTGGATAATAAATAAAGACAGTGCATGTAAATAAAGCTGTGTAGAAAGGCAAGGTATACTTGCCTGGGGGTTGCACGAAGAACCAACAATGTAACACCAATCAATAAGTCAGAAAGTCCAAGTCATCACAACTATCTCCGAAAGCTGAAATAAACATTACCAACGTTCTCAGAATAGTCAAATTAGCTAAGATTGCCTGTCCTTAAGTCCAATTCTGGATACAGGGGCAAAACGGTAATTTCGGACAAAAACGATGTCCGCCGTTGGACCCGCTTTGTACCGAAAAGCGTGCCAGAGTCAACAGTCTCTAAAGTCGTCAAACTATATGTCTACGGATTCGGTTTTCCAATACGAACCCAATCGTATGTCCAGAGTTAGATTCCGGCGGGCCGTGCACAAAATCGCCCGTTGAGTGGGACCGTGGGGACCGCAAAACGGTGATTTTATCAACTGTCTCAGAATCGGACCAAACTTGGCATGCAGGACCAAAAAATGAAACGGTCCTGTTGGTGTAAGTTTCGTCTCGATCTGACGAGCGTGCACAAAGTAATTGGAGAATTTGCAAAGTGCACGATACGGTGAATTGTGACGGATACACATCAAATTCGTCGCGCACACGCGACCAATTTGAATTCCGTCAAAGCCCACACGACCACGAAGCCGTTACGCACCTTTCGATGCTTTCGGTTCGCGACCACGTCGCCCAGAATGGCGGGACGCACGTCGTGTGGATGGATTTTCTAAGTTTTCGAAACATGTTTTTCATGATTTTCAAATTGATTTAACTAGGATATCAATACAGAATAAAAAAACTAATTGAAAGGTTTTATCCTTGGTTATGTGGTCTATAATTCTGTTAAATAGTTTTTTTTCAAAAGGTCGATGGTCTGGCGAAGTGTCGCCTTCCAAAACAGCATCCTCCCACCCAAAACAGGGCATAATTGACACTGATTTTTCGTCGAGATTCGACTCGTTTTTCATAGGGTTTCGTTCATCTAGGATTTAAACAATTTGATGGGAGATAAAGTCGGATATGTTGTGTGCATACCTGCAAAACTGGATCGAGAAATGGTCGAGCGAGGCGGCGGAAAACCTACTGCGAAGTTGACCCGATACATACTGCTGTTGTGCTTCGGTTCCAGTCGCGCACTGCGTCCGCGGCTGACCCGGCCGGCCGTCGGCGACGGCGCACGGCTGTGCGCGCGTGGTCGAGGTCTCCGGGGCGCAGGGGTCGGCGCGGATGATCAGGGCTAGGGTTTCGCCTCTCTTGGACTTTCGATATATATATACGCGACTGTGTGCGTGAACAGGGGTCGGGGGGTTCGGCTCTATTGGAAAGCTGGGTTCGTTTTTAGGCTCGACCTGCTGCTCCTGTGGGGCTCGCTGGGCCGGCTACTGTGGGTTTTGGTTTATTTCCTTTTTTGTTTGTTCTTTTTCTTTATAAACTCCATTTACTAACAAAACTCTATTTAGTAATGTAGAGGACAGCTTAATTTGTACATCAGCAATTGCCAGAATAAGAGCTTTGACAAAGCAATTTAAGCCTGCATTATGGAAACTTGAGCAAAGTTGTACTACTAGTAGGTATGAGCTATTTCCCTCCAACATTACTAAAAAAACTATTCTTTTTCTTTTTCTTTTTATTCTATATTAACAATAATACAATTATATATATATATACTTATATATATACGTATATTCGCATATACATATGTATACATACATATATACGCGCATATACATATATATATATAATATATATGTATACATACACCACACACACACACACACACATATATATATATATATATATATATATATATATAAAAAAAAATATATATATATATATATATATATATATATATATATATATATATATATATATATATATATATATAATATACATACAAATACACTCACCTATAATATTTATTTATATATATTCGTATACGTACAATATATTTATATTCAAATCTATTCATATTCATATACACACATATTTATATATATATTTATATATACAAACACTTATACACGTATATAATATCTATTTATATATATATGTATATCCATACACACACGTATAATATATTTATATATATATACACATATACACGTATGCTCTATTTTATATATACATACCAATACACTCATATATAATATTTATAAATACACACATTCCCATATATAATCTATATACACATATTTATACATATCATTTATAAAGTAAATGATTTAATAAATATAAATCATTATCATTAATAAAAACAAAGTAATATTAAAATATAAATCCTAATAACAATTAAAATAGCCCAAAACTCGTTTCTGATGGATGGAACATGCACCCTACTTATATGGCTCTAGAAGGTCAAACAAATTCTGTAAAGCCCTATTTAATAATAATAATAATACCTATAATCTACCTACAACAATATTTAGAAAATAATTGTCAATTCCAAAAATATATACAAAATACTTACACTTACCAAACATGTCTACAAGGTCGTGCTTGGTCCCACTACATGCCTACCTGGGCTTGGATTCAGTTCGGGTCCAGTTTGACTAGTTTGGTGCGACTAGGTCACCTAGACGTCAAATAATATTAATAATGAATAATTAACTTTTTATAATGGTCATGTCACAACTTGGCCTCGTTTTCCTAGTTAGGACATCCCTATGGCTAGGTTTCCCCGGGCATGGCTAGTACACTAGTCAAGGCACACTGCTACATCTCCCGTGCCATAAATCCTAGTCGTCTAGTACTTCAAAACTCAACTATGGCTAGAGTCATCTACTGTAATAATTAACTAAATAATCATTTATAAAAATCATAAAATCCCCATTTAAATCAAATAAATAAAATAAAAAAAATATTTCAAAATTTTTCGGGAAGGGGAGCTACAACTGCGCACAGATGTGATTCCTTAGGATTGGCTTAAAAATATGCACACAAGCAAACACTAAACATAATATCTGGTCGACTAGTAGTTAAATATAGTAAGCTACCGTTCATACCTTGATACTTACGTATGTCGACGGGTTTGCCTTGTTCATCAATATCAAGCTTGGTTGAAGTTGCTATTGGAATGCTAAGTGGCTTGACTTCTTCCAGGTCGAACTTCTTTAATAGATCCTTTGTGTACTTTGCTTGATTTATGAACGTCCCATTGTTGGTTTGTTTGATTTGCAGTCCGAAAAAGAATTTCAGCTCTCCCATCATGCTCATCTCAAACTCATTCTGCATATACTTTAAAATTCTTGACAAAGAGATTCATCAGTAGATCCAAAAATAATATCATCTACGTAGACTTGAATCAAAAGAATGTTGTTATTCAAAGATTTTATAAATAATGTAGTATCAACCTTTCCCTTTGAAAAACCGTTGTCAAGTAGAAAAGAGCTTAGACGATCGTACCAAGCACGAGGGACTTGTTTCAAACCGTATAAGGCTTTCTTCAACTTGAAAACATAATCAGGATATTTGAAATCAGTAAAACCGAGAGGTTGAGCTACATAAACTTCTTCTTTTATAAAACCATTTAAAAATGTGCTTTTGACATCTATTTGAAATAACTTAAAATTATGAAAACATGCAAATGCACATAACATGCGAATGGATTCTAATCTCACAACTGGGACATAAGTCTCATCGTAGTCGATACCTTTTTCTTGATTGTATCATTTTGCTGCGAGTCGAGCCTTATTACGAGTCACTAAACCATTCTCGTTCAGTTTGTTTCAGAATACCCAACGGGTGCCAATGACCGGATGATCAATGGACTTGGAAACAAGTTCCCAAACTTGATTCCGTTCGAATTGGTTTAATTCCTCTTGCATAGCATCTAACCAAAAATTATCACTACATGCTTCTTCAATATTTTTGGGTTCAAGCTGTGAAATAAAAGCAACACAAGAAGCTATATCTTTACTAGAGGAACGAGTAGTTACACCCTTGGTAATCTCACCAATTACCAAGTCCTTCGGATAATCTGCCAAGAATCTCATCTCTTTTGGCGTATCCTCAAGATTGCTGGTTCCGGCTTCTTTGTTTGAAGGTTCTGCATCTTTGTGTGAAGGTTTTGTAGTAGCTGTACTTGGTATGATTACGTCTTCATTGTCGTCATCGTATAAGTGTTGATTTAGCTCATCAAACTTGACATTAATTGATTCTTCGATGATCATGGTTCTTTTGTTGAAGACTTTGTACCCTTTGCTCTTTGCTGTATAACCTAAAAATATACCTTCATCGGCCTTTTCATCAAATTTACTCAGATTGTCTTTAGTATTAAGAATAAAGCATTTACAACCAAAAATCTTAAAATATGATGTCATGCCCCGCTCCCGTAGGAGCGATCGTCCTCGCTAAGGCGTGATGCCGCACGAGCCTAGATTGTGCTCGTGCAAGACGGGTTCCATAACGGCCGATTTCAACGGCTGCGACGAGGTCGTCGCACAGAAGTCCCAAACAGAGACATTGAATATTAGCAGCAGAAGTTAAGAACAAAACACAAGCCATTCAAAAGAAGCTCTTTATTGATATCAAAACAACAGTTATATTGGGGGCGCAAAGCCGAGATTACAATCACTCAAATTCACTCGTCTCACATTACAAATCACTCAGCTCTCTCATCTCTCGATACATATTCGTCGATCCAGCAGAAGCTTCGGAAGGCGATGTCCATACATTATGTCCCGTATAAGTCTTCAATCCACGCGGCCGTACGCTTCGAATTGCCAAGCAACTCCGTGCCTCGACGCATCCAAGCGAGCTCCGTACCACGAGCTTCTACCTGTGCCTGCACATAAATACTGTGTGGGTGTCAGTACTCAACTGTACTGGTGGAGTGAGCTCCTCACCCACCCATACAAAACCAACACGTTTATTTTACTTTGTACAATACAAGCCCCTTTTACGATTGTCTTTCTATTCTTGCCTTAGGATCGATTTTAGGACCGACGCCTCGGCCTATTTAGTGTCTTTAGACCATCTCCGTGCCTTGCACTGACAACATACTCATACTTTACCTCTAGACCTTTCTCATGCTTGCATTGTTAACGTACCGACTCATAGTTATCTTTCGTACCATACTCTTGGACGTAACGACTTGGTCGTGTCAAATACTTGCCCGTGCCTCAAACGTCGAGGCCGTGCCTCGCAGCGTAACCTGACTTATCCAAACTCATCTTACGGCCCTTCTCGACTTAACGCGCAACGACTAACCAAACTTGTGGAACTGGTGTTGAGAACTCAAGTACGATGCCATATCTCGTGTCGAAGCACGTGTCTTTACGTATAGCCGAATCATAGGCTTTATAACACTTTGGGTGCAACCGAGCACACATTTCACAACATATCGTATACCGTGCTTATGCTTCGTTTGTTACGATCGACACCGTGCATGCGAATTCGTCGCATAGCACGCCAATTATCTATATGAAAGGCCACTGGCATGACAAGCCATCGCGGACATAGCTCGGGTAGGCGGCGGGTCCTCCAGCGCAGGTAGCGAGCCCCGTTGAAAGCCCCCGACTACCCACGCAATAAAAGCATGCGCTGCTATAACGTCTATCCCCTAGGATGACTGGGCCCGGTGCCCCGACGTATAACCAGTCTAGGCAGAAATCCTTGTCGACAAGGTGTCCAATGACCACGCACCTATGAGACATCTAAACTCACGTAAATGCATGGCCTACTTGTTGGTGCGACCGAAACTATACTTAGCAACTCGTGCTCTGAATCACACTTGGCATAACGTGCCTCGGGACCGCGAGACTCCCAACCGAGGGACCGTCTCGAACTTCTTAACGTAGATAGAAATGCGAGACTTCCAACCGAGGGACCGCCTCGAATACTTAACGTGGATAGGAACGCGAGACTCCCAACCGAGGGACCGCCTCGAATACTCAACGTGGATAGGAACGCGAGACTCCCAACCGAGGGACCGCCTCGAATACTTAACGTGGATAGGAACGCGAGACTCCCAACCGAGGGACCGCCTCGAAACACCTTAACATGGACATGACACGAGGCTCCCAACCGAGGGACCGCCTCGAACTTCTTTGAACTCGAGGGAACGACTACTACGTAGCCTTCCAACTTAACTTGAACAAAAGTATTCCCGAAGTACCATAGTCCGTGGCTAACTTTATATCGTGCCAACCGTGGCTCGTGCCTCTAACTGACTTACGTCCTACGTGACGCTATCACCCAAGTCATATGTTACATGACGGCCCATAAGATCGTGGGACTATTTGACTTGACAACCGCAGAAAGAACGGGACGGCACTTGGAATGACTTAGGTCGATCGGCATAACTTTGCCTAACTTACTCAAGCCCACAACTTAACTCGAGGGACGAGCCAAGGCTATGCCAAGCCTTATCCAGTAGAAACGTGCATGCTTTGTCGAACATTTATGCGGGCGACGCCTATGACTTAGGCTAACTCCTCGTTTGTGTCGAATACCAACTTTTCCTTCTCCCAAGCCGCGGGACGAAGGATCGAGTGTTATTTTCAAAGCACGCTGAGCACCAACTCTAATCAGACCGTGGGACGTTTTCTATGTTCTAAACTCGATTCGATCCGTCGGGATAATTCCCTTTAGCTATGTGGATTCGTCTCTTTTATTATTAAGCATACTTGTGCAAGTTGAAAACACACGAATTATTAAGTGAAGGCTGAGATGAGGCAAGTTCACCGAAACTACCCCACCTGAGCGATGTCTTCGAGTCGCCGTTGTAAGGCCAAGTCCGAACGCCGTCGGTATTTTGATTCCTCCGATTGACTTCGCGGGACGGTGTACTACATATGAAACAGTAGGTATTCTATCAAACAATAAATATTCATAGGGAGTCTTCTTCGATATAGGTCGAATTAGAACCCTATTGAGAATATAGTACGCTGTATTGACAGCTTCAGCCCAAAAGTATCTGGGTAGACTAAACTGGTTTAACATTACTCTAGCTATTTTAGATAAAGTCCTGTTCTTACGTTCCACAACTCTATTTTGTTGTGGAGTCCTAGGGTAAGAGAATTCATGCAAATAATCGTGTGTGTCATAAAATTGCTTGAACTCTGCATTCTCAAATTCACCGCCATGATCACTACGAATGCGAGTAATCATGAACCCTTTTTCAATCTGTACTTTCTTGCAAAAGGTGATGAATGTTGATAATGCATCGTTCTTGCGTGTAAGAAAATATACCCATGTATATCTAGAGAAATCATCTACAATGACAAATGCATATAACTTACCACCTAGACTAGCAATTCTACTTGGTCCAAATAAGTCCATATGCAACAATTGTAGAGGTCTAGTGGTACTTACAGCGTTCTTGGATTTAAATGCGGATCGGGTAGCTTTGTTCTTTCCACATTCACTACATACCGTATCCTTCTTGAAAAATATGTCTGGTAAGCCGTGTAGCAACTTCTTTGTAGATAGTTTTGAAATTGTGTCCATGTTTGCATGACCGAGTCTCATATGCCATAGTTGACTCTCAATGCTTTTTGCCATCAAACATCTACCTGCTTTGTTAGCATCTTCTAACAAATAGAAAACATATATGTTGTCTTCCCTGATACCTTCAAAGATAGTACTACCAGTTGAACTATCAACTATAGTACATTTGTCTTTGACGAAGTTAATGCCATAACCGTGATCAGCTAAATGGCTGATGCTGAGCAGATTATGTTTTAACTCGGTAACTAGACCGACATCTTTAATCACAGGATATGGAGCCTTACCAATGTCACCAATGCCGATTATGTACCCTCTTAAATTATTACCGAAGGAGACGTATCCTTCTTTATTCTTCGACAGTGTTGCGAATAATGAAGCATCACCGGTCATGTGCCGTAAGCAACCGCTGTCGAGGATCCATTTGCTTCTAGCATGTGAAGGGTATCCCACCTACAAAATAATTTGCAGAGGAAACTCTTGTTACCCATTTCTTGTAGGGTCCTGACTGGTTAGTTTTTGGTATCCATGCATAAACATTTAAATCTACTAACTTTCTGATTCTACATGCAGAGGATATATGACCAATGAGGCCATAATAATGACATTTTGCATGTTGAGTGTTGAAAGTTGTGTGAGGTGCATGATTGGTAGGTTTTGGTTTTCTAGTATAGAAGAATGCATGCTTATTAGTCTTCTTAGGCATAGGTTTGGTATGGTTTGGTTTGACAGTGTTTGGTTTGGGCGCGTTCCGATGATTTGGTAATTGACACGTGTTAGAATAGGAAGCAGCAACTTCAGGCCGTTTTCCTAAACTAATTTCCAACTTTTTGGAGGTGTCATATAATCTATGTAGTCAGATGTAAGTGTTTCTATTCTGACTTGTGCACACTGGAGACTCTTTCTCTCCTTAGATAGGTCTTCCTTTAGCTGGATGATAGTTTGGTCTTTTTCTTTGGATAACTTAATAGTCTCGTGTAACAACAACTTAATAGATGAAAGCTCACCAGACTCAATTAAAGAGTCATTATTTCTAACGTCGTCTATGTAGAAGCATGGAAAAGAATAAAGAAAGACCCATGCGGCTCCAACAGAAGGATCCCCATGCGGCTCAGGGGTCCATGCGGCTCGGATAGATCCATGCGGCTCAGAAAGAAGCCACGTGGCCTTCAAACAGTTCTTCTCTACATACGGCTGCATTTAATGCCCTGACGACTACTCTAACAAAAACAACAGCCATGACAACTCTGACATAAAGACGCAATAATGACTGACATGATGGTGTGTTCATGGAAAAAAAGAGAAAATCTCCTTACGGCTGGTAAAATCCACCAAGTCCCGAGGCCACTCCATGCGGCTGCCCATTTGCATGCGACTGACTATCCCTATGCGGCTGCCCATCTGCATACCCTATCCCCATGCGGCTGCCCCTCTGCATGCGGCTGCCTATCCCCATGCGACTGCCCCTCTGCATGCGGCTGCCTATCCCTATGTGGCTGCCTATCCACATACGGCTGCACGTTTCATGCGGCTGAGAGGACCCCCCCTTATACGGCTCGGCCAGGATGTTCCAGTTGAGACACGTAGCGCTCTTCGCTACAATTGAGACACGTGGCAGTCTTATCTTCCCCGAAATTATGGGTGCTAACAAATCCTGACAAAATCAGATTTGTCGCGATCGTCATAATGGTCCAGATCAAATCAAATCAAGTAAATTGGACGCGTGGCAGGCCATCAAAAGTCGCGAATATTCATGGCAATCAACATTTATCGCCCACAGAGATTTGATGCAATCTACATTAATTACCTAGATTTGCTACAATCAGAATGAAGGGCCCAGATTAATTGATCCTTAACCGCCGACTTATCAAGGAGGCAATCATTGCAAACCCTAATGATTGCATCCCACTCCTATAAATAACAAGGTGCCATTCCTTTGCAAAGGAGGACTTTTTCGAAGAGCACCAGAGCACCTGGAGAGACTTGAAGAGAGAGAGCAGAGAGACAAAGGCACGCACAGAGGGCATCCTGAGAGCATTTCTTCCCCGGAGCCAAGGCTGCATCCGATCGTCCAAGGAGTAAGGCAGAGCTGCCGTCGCTTTTCCGAGCCTCTCCCGTCACCCCCCAGAATCTAAAATAAACAATTGTACTTAGATTGCTGTACCTAGGTTTTCGTCTCTAGGCTTTCTTTGTACAAGCGAGTTTGTATTGTGAAGTAAAAGTCCAATCCTCCGATAATTGTTCTGTTCTTTTATATTTCATGGCAAACACGATGGCGACTCTGCTAGAGACAAACTTCTCCACGGCTGAGGAGTTGGTGACGCAATCAGATGCAGCCAACCTTAGCTCCACACAACAGAAGATGGTCGTCCGCTTCGACCAACAGGCGTTTGAAGAAATGCTCTCCGACGGAAGCGCTGGCCCGATCCAGAAGCGAACCCGCACGAAGAAAGCTCGCAGGGAGTGGAGGCCAAAATCATTTGCTCCATCCCAAGCTCTGGACGGAGTACAATCTGCTGCTCAAGACGGCGAAGGCAACTCTCATGCGGCCCCACTTCAAGCCATAGAAGACTCTGCTGTCCCCAAGTCCGTCAGAGGAAAGCACTACGATGCTGGACTTGCAGGGGCAAAGAGTGATTCTATGTGCTCTAGGAAGAAGCTGAACAAAGGCACTAGCCGCAAGACGAAGACTCATGCGGCCAAACTTGCCAGCCGCATGCATGATGACCATGTGGCCGAAACTGTCAGCCAAATGCATAACACTCATGCGGCCAGGATTTCCAGCCGCATAGAGAAGACCTATGCGGCTGAGACTTCCAGCCGCATGAAGAAAGCCCATGCGGCTACGATTGCCAGCCGCATGAAGACTGTTGATTCCAGCCACATGCCGCCTGCTCCACGCGGCTCAGTCGTTGACCGCCTCTCCTATGGTCCTGATCTCTCGTGCTCCCGAGAAAACATGTCTGACTCTCTCCAGCACCACTTAGACTCTTCCTACTATGTGCCCTCACGCACTAGAGTGAAGAAGTCTAGGGCAGTGCGAGCTTGGCAAGCTCAGTCCGCTGTCCCAACCTCTGACCATCCGAGCGTTCCACATACTGTTATACGAGCCTCTGATGGGAAGTTGTACAGAACCACTCGAGTCCAGCCCCCGGCGGCAAACAGACAGAATGGTTCCCAAAAGTCTCCCAAAATCCAGAGAGCAAATATGGTCGTTCCGGACCCATCTGACTTGCGTGAGGCTATCCTCCACAAGCGTAAGGAAAGAGAGGGGGCCTCGGGGTGCAAAGATTCCTCCCACGGATGTCACTGCACCCAAGTCATCGTCAACTGCTGTTACAATAATGCGACGGTACGAGAAGATCGACAGTCCATCTTCCAAAGACTGTAATAACCATGTTCAGAGAATGAGGCACCTCCCGTCGTCCCCTATAACTCTGCTCAGAAAATCCTTGCCGATGGGAGAGGGAAGAAGATAAACGTTTCCAGCCCGAAGATTTCAACCACTATGACTAAGAAACTGTCGTCTAAACGGTTGCCCACCACCGGAGTTTTCCAAGGTACCCATTCAAAGGCAAAATCTGCTACAGTTGGAGATTCGTCATCCACATCACCGGGGGTAGCTGGAACTGGGGGTAGCACTCCTCCGAACCTCCACAACAATCCGATGTTCCAAAGAGACGAGCTGGGGAAAACAACTCTCCCATTAGATGCAGCAAACCCCGACGTCCCCGAGGACGTCCACAATTTCCAAGACGTGGAAAGCTGGAGGTACCGTTCCTTCTGAGTCAGAACCAGAGGAAGACATTCCCACATACCCCGATGACTTCTTGTTACAGGGGTATGATTCGGAGTGTACGTCATCCACCGTCCCTTCCACCTCTCCTCATATGAGGACGGTATTCATGACAGACAGCAACCAAGATGGTCCCAGTGATCGCCAACGCATCGACACTCTGGAGGCCATACTGCGTACTTTGGTCAAATTTGTGGACGAGATCAAAGCAGCCCTCCCTACTCTGCAAGGAGGGACGCCTGGCCAAACAAACTTGGGTCCCATGGTCAATGCAGACTCGAACTCAGCGGCACCAAACCCGGGTAATAATCTTCCTAAAATGTCAGCTCCTACCGCTGCTGTCATGCCCCGCTCCCGTAGGAGCGATCGTCCTCGCTAAGGCGTGATGCCGCACGAGCCTAGATTGCGCTCGTGCAAGGCAGGTTCCATAACGGCCGATTACAGCGGCGGCGACGGGGTCGTCGCCCAGAAGTCCCAAGCAGAGACTTTTGAACACGCAGCGAAAATTTAGAACACAAACACAAGTTATGAAAAAGAAGCTCTTTATTGATATCGAAACAACGGTTACATTAGGGGCACAAGGCCGAGATTACAATCACTCAATACACTCGCCTCATATTACAAATCACTTTGCTCTCTCTCATCTCTCGATACATTACTTGAATCCAGCGGAAGCTTCGGAAGGCGATGTCCATACATTATGTCCCGTACAAGTCTTCGAATCCATGTCGTGGCACGCTTCGAATCGCCAAGGAACTTCGTGCCTCGACGCATCCAAGCGAGCTCCGCACCACGAGCTTCTACCTGTGCCTGCACATAAACACTGTGTGGGTGTCAGTACCACTGTACTGGTGGAGTGAGCTTCTCGCCCACCCATACAAAACCAACACGTTCATTTTACTTTGTGCAATACAAGCCCCTTTTACGATTGTCTTTCTAGTCTTGCCTTAGGATCGATTTTAGGACCGACGCTCGACCTATTTTGTGTCTTTAGACCATCTTCGTGCCTTGCACTAATAACGTACCCATACTTTGCCTCTAGACCTTTCTCGTGCTTGCATTATCAACGTACCGACTCATACTTGTCTTTCGCACCATACTCTTGGACGTAACGACTAGGTCGTGTCAAATACTTGCCCTACGGCCCTTCTCGACTTAACTCGAAACGTATAACCAAACTTGTGGAACCGATGTTGAGAACTCAAGTACGATAATGTATCTCGTGCCGAAGCACGTGTCTTTACGTAACCGAATCATAGGCTTATAACACTTTGGTGCAACCAAGCACACATTTCCCAACAAGTCGCATACCGTGCTTACGCTTCCTTTGTTACGACCGACACCGTGCATGCGGATTCGTCGCTTAGCACGCCAATTATCTATATGAAAGGCCACTGGCATGACAAGCCATCGTGGACATAGCTCGGGTAGGCGGCGGGTCCTTCGATGCAAGGTATCTAGCCCTATGGAAAGCCCCCGACTACCCACGCAATAAAGCATGCGTTGCTATAACGTCTACCCCCTAGGATGACTGGGCCCGGTGCCCCGGCGTATAACCAGTCTAGGCAGAAATCCTTGTCGACAAGGTATCCAATGACCACGCACCTACGAGACATCTAAACTCACGTAAATGTATGGCCTACTTGTTGGTACGACCGGAACTATACTTAGCAACTCGTGCTCTGAATCACACTTGGCATAACGTGCCTCGAGACCGCAAGACTCCCAACCGAGGGTCCGCCTCGAATACTTAACGTGGATAGGAACGTGAGACTCCCAACCGAGGGACCGCCTCGAATACTTAACGTGGATAGGAACGCGAGAATCCCAACCGAGGGACCGCCTCGAATACTTAACGTGGATAGGAACGCGAGACTCCCAACTGAGGGACCGCCTCGAAACATCTTAACGTGGATAGGAACGCGAGACTCCCAACCGAGGGACCGCCTCGATACACCTTAACGTAGACAGGATGCGAGGCTCCCAACCGTGGGACCGCCTCGAACATCTTTGAACTCGAGGGAACGACTACTACGTAGCCTTCCAACTTAACTTGAACAAACGCATTCCCTAAGTGCCATGGACCGTGGCTAACTTTACATCCTGCCAACCGTGGCTCGTGCCTTTAACTGATTTCTGTCTTACGCGACGCTATCACCCAAGTCATACGTTATATGACGGTCCTTGAGATCGTGGGACTATTTGACTTGACAACTACAGAACGAGCGGGACGACACTTGGAATAACTCAGATCGACCGGCATAACTTTGCCTAACTTACTCAAGCCTATAACTTAACCCGAGGGACGAGCCAAGGCTATGCCAAGCCTTGTGCAGTGGAAACGTGCATGCTTTATCGAGCATTCATGCGGGCGACGCCTATGACTTAGGCTAACTCAACGTTTGTGTCGAATACCAACTTTTCTTCTCCCAAGCCACGGGACGAAGGACCTAGTGTCATTTTAAAGCACCCTGAGCCGACTTCTATTGAGACCGTGGGACCATTTTCCATGTTCTAAGACATTCCGACGGGTCGGGATTATTCCCTTAGCTATGTGCGTTCGTAGCTTTTATATTAGCCTACTTGTGCAAGTTGAAACCACACGAATTATTAAGTGAAGGCAGAGATGAGGCAAGTTCACCGAAACTCCCCCACCTGAGCGATGTCTTCGAGTCGCCGTTGTAAGGCCAAGTTCGAATGCCGTCGGCATTTCGATTCCTCCGATTGACTTTGCGGGACGGGGCACTACAACATACACCACTCAGAACAAGTCTCGTCCTCGAGACTTTCCTGAAGGCAAGCCATCCTACATTTCTATGGCCAAGACTCAATCGTACACATTCCGCCTACGCGTTTCTTCGATTTGGAGCCACTCTCGTGCTATCGCTAACTTAGTCGTAAGGCACACTAATCGATCAACCAACATTCGAACTTGTCTAAAATCAATGATCGTATTACTATCAACATTTCTTTGAAACTCACGATTTCAAAATCCTCGACACTTTCCCGTTCCTCCAGTCTCACTTGATTCAATGTATCACTTAGTTGGATCGTACACATATTCTAGGCGTCCCCAAAATACATGCATGTCAGCCAAGCCTCGTGATAGAGAATTCGCCATCACCACTCGAGTCGGATCGTGCACATATTTGGGCGTCCCTGATATACGTGTATGTCAGCCAAGACTCGCAAGTGGTGCCTCCGTAACTCCTATCGCTTCGCGCTCGAATGCCTGCCTAACCGCTAGGCTTTGTCTTTTCGTCAGTACTGGAATTATAGTTCCCAAACAACGATATCAACACTGACCCCATCCTAAGGTCAAACCAAATCGTTGGTACGGGGTTTTCTACCCAAGCTCGCATCACTCCGATTTCTAAACATCGAGCATCGATTCCCTGCGCACATCCCAATATTCGTAGCACGGGGTCCGAGTCGTTCAGTAAAGCCGTCCTACGATAACTCACGTTTCAATAAATTTTACGTCATATCAATATCGTTCGTTCATCAAGCCGTTTCGTATAGTCTATCTCTTCTAACACGTTCGACATAATCTGCCTATCAATCTTTCCAAGTCAAGCACGCTACAACACGATTCATCGCAAAACCATAATTCACATTTCATACTTCCAAAATCATCTATTCCAATTCACGTAATCGATCACAAGGTCGTCTGACTTAACAATATGTTGTGCTCCGATCTCACGCGAGTCCGATTATCCACGGTGGTTCATGAATCACCATACAACGCACCCGCAGAATAATCATTCTCATCGGGGTGTAACACTTGTTTTGGGTCCAGACTAGTTCATTCACGATGCACGGATTGGACCTACTCAATCCTCAAGTTTCATTCATTCGTTAATCATAAGTCCTAACATCCTCAAATTTTTTTTCGCATCAAACCGACAAGTCAGGACATTCAAAGTTGCCGTGTCCAAATTTTCTGAGTTCGATTATTCCCGCGATATGAATCACCATGTCAGCGCTCACGCGGAATGATCGTCCCAAATCCGACGCAACGCATGTGCGAGGCTAGAGTAGCGCTCGCGCAAGACAAGACCGTCGACGTTGTGGTTATCAACGCAACCATCAAAACACGATCACTTTTTATCCAACATTCATCTCAATCGAAATCCTAAGTATTGCATCCAACCGAATAATAGCACTTGCACGATCGTCATTCACCGAGTCCAAGTACCTCCGAGTTATTGCATATCATCTTTGATACGCCTCAATACCATCGACGATATACGTAACCTGTCGATCTTCGTTTGCAATAAATTCTGAGTCGTACAAATGATGCTATCGTCCGACTGGATAATCTCCTCGAATCGTTCAATTTCCAGTTCGATCATTATCCCTCGAATCATTTACAAGATAAATTCGTTCAAATCCGAAATCACGTATCGTTCATCCGTCTATCTCAAGTCATCGACTAACGTATTTCCTCAATTCGCATCATCCCTTGCTAATTCAAACCATCGAGCACATCGATTTCAATCCTCAGAGTCGTTTGCGTAACTTCAAAATCGAACATTTCATGCATGCTATCTACCTGCCGTGCTAACTTTTCGTATACGATCCGTATCGATTTCCTTCAATCCGATTTCACCTCCTACATTATTTTCGCATTTTATACTCGTGTAATCCTCAATCTTTCGCTCGAATGATTTCCAAGACGGACCATACACCACTCGAGATTCGAGTCATCCAATCTAGACCAAATCACGTTCGCGTTATTCGCTAAGACATGTTTTGGATTCGTTCAACGAATCCCTAGCGTAATCGTTCACGTCGCATCGACGCACAAAGTCGTTCGTACTATTCCTCAAAATCCAGAACAATCTTCCGTGTACGCCTAAGCGTTAGTTTTGATAACGTTCCTATCGATATACACTCCAAGTGTATCTCCGTTCCTGACCAAGCGGTACTTAATATTGGTTGCGACTCGTTTGCACCAAAAGGTCGAGGTACGCGATACGCGGACTAAATTGTGCCGCATAACCATCCCGTATGGACTATACTCCGAGTTTTTCATGCTTATTTGCTCATGTTGACGTAGGACTCGTTAGGTACGCACGCGACTTGCTAACTTTAGCACGCATTTTCTATCAACTCAAGGTCGGCACAGTTCGGCCCAAAGGCCTCCCAACGTATCCGGTGATGGCCTACCGATGCGTTCGATTGAACGCTTGTACGAGCTTTCAAAAATATTAGACTTATTGTATGGACATGCCGAGGGACGTTTGAGAGAGAGCGCACCAACGATATCACGTTGCGGAAGCACAATTCAGAGTTTACGAAACAACGGAGTTAAAGAATTCAATCGGTAGTCCAAGGACGTAAAGCCGTGCTCTGATACCATTATGTCACGCCCCGCTCCCGTAGGAGCGATCGTCCTCGCTAAGGCGTGATGCCGTACGAGCCTAGATTGCGCTCGTGCAAGGCGGGTTCCATAACGGCCGATTACAGTGGCGGCGACGGGGTCGTCGCCCAGAAGTCTCAAGCAGAGACTTTTGAACACGCAGCGGAAATTTAGAACACAAACACAAGTTATGCAAAAGAAGCTCTTTATTGATATCGAAACAACGGTTACATTGGGGGCACAAGGCCGAGATTACAATCACTCAATACACTCGCCTCACATTACAAATCACTCTGCTCTCTCTCATCTCTCGATACATTACTTGAATCCAGCGGAAGCTTCGGAAGGCGATGTCCATACATTATGTCCCGTATAAGTCTTCGAATCCATGCGACGGCACGCTTCGAATCGCCAAGGAACTTCGTGCCTCGACGCATCCAAGCGAGCTCTGCGCCACGAGCTTCTACCTGTGCCTGCACACAAACACTGTGTGGGTGTCAGTACCACTGTACTGGTGGAGTGAGCTTCTCGCCCACCCATACAAAACCAACACGTTCATTTTACTTTGTGCAATACAAGCCCCTTTTACGATTGTCTTTCTAGTCTTGCCTTAGGATCGATTTTAGGACCGACGCTCGACCTATTTTGTGTCTTTAGACCATCTCCGTGCCTTGCACTAATAACGTACCCATACTTTGCCTCTAGACCTTTCTCGTGCTTTCATTGTCACGTACCGACTCATACTTGTCTTTCGTACCATACTCTTGGACGTAACGACTAGGTCGTGTCAAATACTTGCCCTACGGCCCTTCTCGACTTAACTCAAAACATATAACCAAACTTGTGGAACCGATGTTGAGAACTCAAGTACGATAATGTATCTCGTGCCGAAGCACGTGTCTTTACGTAACCGAATCGTAGGCTTATAACACTTTGGTGCAACCAAGCACACATTTCCCAACAAGTCGCATACCGTGCTTACTCTTCCTTTGTTACGACCGACACCGTACATGCGGATTCGCCGCTTAGTACGCCAATTATCTATATGAAAGGCCACTGGCATGACAAGCCATCGCGGACATAGCTCGGGTAGGCGGCGGGTCATTCGATGCAAGGTAGCTAGTCCCATGGAAAGCCCCCGACTACCCACGCAATAAAGCATGCGTTGCTATAACATCTACCCCCTAGGATGACTGGGCCCGGTGCCCCGCCGTATAACCAGTCTAGGTAGAAATCCTTGTCGACAAGGTGTCCAATAACCACGCACCTACGAGACATCTAAACTCACGTAAATGCATGGCCTACTTGTTGGTACGACCGGAACTATACTTAGCAACTCGTGCTCTGAATCACACTTGGCATAACGTGCCTCGAGACCGCGAGACTCCCAACCGAGGGACCGCCTCGAATACTTAACGTGGATAGGAACGCGAGACTCCCAACCGAGGGACCGCCTCGAATACTTAACGTGGATAGGAACGCGAGACTCCCAACCGAGGGACCGCCTCGAATACTTAACGTGGATAGGAACGCGAGACTCCCAACTGAGGGATCGCCTCGAAACATCTTAACGTGGATAGGAATGGGAGACTCCCAACCGAGGGACCGCCTCGATACACCTTAACGTAGACAGGATGCGAGGCTCCCAACCGTGGGACCGCCTCGAACATCTTTGAACTCGAGGGAACGACTACTACGTAGCCTTCCAACTTAACTTGAACAAACGCATTCCCTAAGTGCCATGGACCGTGGCTAACTTTAAATCCTGCCAACCGTGGCTCGTGCCTTTAACTGATTTCTGTCTTACGCGACGCTATCACCCAAGTCATACGTTATATGACGGTCCTTGAGATCGTGGGACTATTTGACTTGACAACCGCAGAACGAGCGGGACGGCACTTGGAATAACTCAGGTCGACCGGCATAACTTTGCCTAACTTACTCAAGCCTATAACTTAACCCGAGGGACGAGCCAAGGCTATGCCAAGCCTTGTGTAGTAGAAACGTGCATGCTTTATCGAGCATTCATGCGGGCGATGCCTATGACTTAGGCTAACTCAACGTTTGTGTCGAATACCAACTTTCCTTCTCCCAAGCCACGGGACGAAGGACCAAGTGTCATTTTAAAGCACGCTGAGCCGACTTCTATTGAGACCGTGGGACCATTTTCCATGTTCTAAGACATTCCGACGGGTCGGGATTATTCCTTTAGCTATGTGCGTTCGTAGCTTTTATATTAGCCTACTTGTGCAAGTTGAAACCACACGAATTATTAAGTGAAGGCAGAGATGAGGCAAGTTCACCAAAACTCCCCTACCTGAGCGATGTCTTCGGGTCACCGTTGTAAGGCCAAGTTCGAATGCCGTCGACGTTTTGATTCCTCCGATTGACTTTACGGGACAGGGCACTACAGCTACAGACGAGGCCAGGGAGGCAAGAAGACAGGTCCAGGAGCTCCGGGCCATGTTCCACGCCCGAAAAAACTGCCAAGACCTCAAGATACGACAACCGTATCCCGCTGCGTGGAGAGATGTTCCATTCCCACCAAAGTATAAACCATTCCACATCAATCCATATGATGAGAAGACCTCCACAAGTCGGTATATCACTTACTTCGAGGTCACTACCGACCATCTACCCCACGACGATGCTATCCTTACACGATTATTCATCGAGGCATTGGAAGGGGTCGCCTTCGACTGGTACCGTAACCTGTCAGAAAACTGTATCCACTCCTTCGCCAGCTTCAAGCGCATGTTCTTGGAGAGATTCTACGAAGTAGGACAGGACATCACAATGTCCACCCTCATGGACATCGTTCAAGGGGAGAAAGAGCTGACAATGAACTATATTGAGCGGTTCCGCCAAACCTCCATGAAGTTGCCGTCCGGTAATCCGGATTCCTCCTTAATTGAAATTTACCAAAAGAGACTGCTTCCAACAATCAGCCTCTGGATGGGTGAAAGTCAATTTAAGGACTGAAAGACGTTTATCATCAGTGCCACTAGCACCGAGGACAGGTTGAAGAAGGCTCGCCAACTGGAATTGCACATCTCGGAGGGAGAGGACAAGGGCAAGCGTCCTGATACCAACAACAACAATGGGGGTAGCTCCACCAACAATCGAGACAACAAGGGCAAGCAGGCTATGGTGGCCGACACAGCCTAGAAATCTGAGTCAAAATCGGCAGACAAGCAATGGCCACAAATGACCTACTCCTTCGAAGACGGCCACGTCAAGCCCATCTTGGATATGCTCATACAAGGAGATAGAATTCAGCTCCCTCCACCAAGACGGGAACCTCGGCTAATGGAAATGGAGAGCCCAAAGTACTGCCATTACCACCGCTACGTCCTCCATGCTACACACGACTACTACCAACTGAAGCGATACATCCAACATCTCATCGATTCAAAGGCTCTGGCCATTGACTTCGAGGAGGTAACCGTGGCAGCCAACATGGTGTCTGTATAGTTTGGCAGCTTTTCTCCAACAGAGACTCAAGACGGCGTGATACCCATCCCTCGGGCGACAATGGAGATTGCTAATCTTCCACCTCCTCGAGATCTGGCTACTGGTCTAGTACCCCTTACCACGTCACGAGGGGAAGTCATGTGGGTCCATCCAGACTTGGTACCTGAAGTGACCCAGTTCGTACCACTCCCCATTAGCAAGAAGAAGAGTAGAAAGGTCAGATCCTGCCATACAATCTCGGCAGATGTCAAAGGATGCCACCTCTATCAGAAGGCGTTCTCTCAGATTCTTCTACGATACAAAGACGAAAATGCTATATCGCCGATCCTACGATGGATTATTGCTTCGATGTCTGTCAAACGCAGAAGCCAAAGAAGTCATACGCGAAGCTTATGACGGTGTCTGCGGGGCCCATCAGCCTGGCCTAAAACTGCAAGACCGCCTTCGCCGAATGGGCTACTACTGGCCCACGATGGTAGCAGATGCGATAGACTATGCATAAAAGTACAAAGCCTGCCAAGTCCACGCGGACTTCATCCACCAGCCATCCAAATTTCTACATCCGACAGTGGCATCCTGGCCATTCGAAGCATGGGGAATAGATATCATCGGTCCGATCGCTCCACCTTCTTCCCGAGGACATCGCTTCATACTTGCCATCACAGATTACTTCTCCAAATGGGCGGAAGCTGTTCCGCTTGCAGAAGTAAAGACTTCAAACGTGATCAGCTTCCTCAAACATCACGTCATCTATCGCTTTGGACTGCCCCGAAGGATCATCCACGATAATGGTCCGCAGTTCGCAAGCCACGCCTTCTATCGGTTCTGCGACAAGCACCGTATCCAGAATATTGCTTCAACGCCATACAACCCAGCAGCGAATGGGTTGGCAGAAGCATTCAACAAAACAATCATCAAACTTCTTAAGAAGTTCGTATCGTCCAACAAATGCGACTGAAACGAGAAGCTTGGTGAATGCTTATGGGCGTACCGTACCACAGTCCGAACAGCCATAGGGAACACACCATTCTCCCTGGTGTACGGGAGTGAGGCAGTTCTCCCATTGGAGACTTAAATACCCTCGCTCCGCGTCGTTCTTACTTACCAATTAACGACAGACGATAACTATCGTCGCTTGCTACAAGAGTTGGAGGACTTAGATGAAAAGCGCCTCTTGGCTCAGCAACGAATCGAGATTTACCAAGTACGCATCTCCGGAGCCTTCAACAAGAAGGTCAAAATCAGAATATTCCAAGTGGACGATCTCGTTCTGGCAGTTCGGAGGCCGATGATCATGACTCACAAAACCGTCGGCAAATTCCAGCCAAAATGGGAAGGTCCATTTATCATTGAGGCCGTATTCTCCAACGGTGCTTACCGCCTCGCAAAGCAAAACGGAGACTTGCTCATGTTGCCCGTCAATGACAAGTTCCTGAAGAAATATTATGTCTAAACGACATTCTTCCAATTCCAGATTATTGAGTTATGTACCCGCTAGTACCGCTGAACTCATATTCCAAATTCCAGATTATTGAGTCATGTACCCGCCGGTACCGCTGAACTCACATTCACAAAATCCCAGATTATTGAGTTATGTACCCTCCGGTACTGCTGAACTCATATTCCCAATTCCAGATTATTGAGTTATGTACCCGTCGGTACCGCTGAACTCATATTCCAGAAGATTATTGAGTTATGTACCCGCCGGTACCACTGAACTCACATTCTCCAAATTCTAGATTGTCGAGTTATGCACCCTCCAGTACCGCTGAACTCACATTCTTCCTCCAAAATATCCCAGATTGCCGAGTTATGTACCCACCAGTGCCGCTGAACTTACATTCTTCCTCCAAATATCTCAGATTATCAAGTTATGTACCCGCAGGTGCCTCTGAACTTATATTCCGGTCACTCTTTCAGTGCACAAAAAGGGTAACAGATCCACAAAATTTTCAAAACAACCACGTCGATGTTACCTCTGAGTCGTTTCACTTCCGCCAAAAACAAATTACCCCTCTACATAGAACTTTCATGTCCTCATTACCTCTGAGTCGTCCTATGTACCCCTTCATGGAGCCCACTCCTGCCATGTCCTCATTACCTCTGAGTGGGAAGGCTCCATCGAAAAAACCCTCATATTTGCCATGTCCTCATTACCTCTGAGTAAATATGTTGGTCCTTCCTCGAATTATTATCTGTACCAAAAAAAACCCCAGGGGATTCCAAAGATAATAGGTCCACGAATGTCCTCTATTGACCACAAATATCCTCCGTTGAGTCCACTCCTGCCATGTCCTCAGTACCTCTGAGTAGGAAGACTCCGCGGTAAAACCCTCATACTTGCCATGTCCTCATTACCTCTGAGTAAGTATGTTGGTTCTCCCTCGTCTTATTATCCGTATCCTGATCCAGGGTACGCCAAGGATAATAGGCCCATAAATGTCCTCTGCTCACTATAAAATGCTATACTAAGTTTTCTAGTACATGCACATCATTCCTCATCATGCCCCGGAAGCCCAGCTGCTCCATGGCATTCTTTCTTCCGATACTCGGAACGTCCATGACTACCTTACCGTGGAATTGTTCTAGGTATCCCCATCAAACTTGTTATCCGTACCTAAAACCAAGGTATGCCAAGGGTAACAGGTCCACAAACAGTCCCCCAAGCAGGGCAAACGCCACCATAACACCACAAGCACAACAAGCAGTACAAATAAAGGGTAGAATAAAGCATACTCTTTTATTTGGAAGGCAAAAGTACTACATGTTCTAGGGACATCGTCCCACTTAAAAAAAAGGAAGAAGATTACATCAATGTCCAAAAGAAGCAAGACACAAACCACAGCCAAAAACAGACAGAAGTATCAAAACAAAGACGGACATTTGTGAGAGCCCATGAATCCTAGTTACAGGGACGCATATACCAATCCCTCAACCATTTTGCATATGAAGGATGTACTTGAGCAAGATCCTCTTCCGAAATAGGAAGATCAGAACTCCCAGTACTACCGCCGTCAGACTGGGGCTCCTCCTTTACAGCAATGGGCGCCAGCTCTCCTTTCTGTTCCTCTGCTTCTGGTGTTACCTCCTCCTTAACAAGCGATGATTCTTGTTTAAAAGGGGGCAGCAACTCTTCCTTTACAATGATTTTAGCCTTCGGCAGGGTTGCTGCAAGAATCAAGATTAAAAGAAACAAAGTCAAAAGATGGTCAGAGCCTTATGCAGCACAGTCCAAAAGGAGAGCTCATGCGGCTCAATGCAGCACAGCCTCAAGTGGCCCAATTTAGACGAGCTTATGAGGGCTCGATTCATAGGGACTTATGCAGATCTGATCGACAGGTCATTATGCGATTCGGTTTACGAAGTGCTTATGCGGCCCACTAAGACAACTCCCATGCGGCTCGGACATGGGGTATACCCCCATACGGTTCGGTTATGGGACATGTATGCGGCCCATACAATTCGAACAGTTTGCATTAAAGGCCTATGCATAAAGCATACAACAGAGTCGTTGTTAGGGTTTTAAAGTATATGACTTTCCTAAATCCTTACCCTTAACAGCAGGATGAACGTCGGAGTGAGCTTCGGGTGCCGCAGCCGACGTCGAGGCCGCGCCCTTACCCTTCGCCACAACCTTCGCCGCAACCTTGGAGGACTTGGGAGCCATTACTGATGATCAGAAAAGGAAGATGAAGACAAGAAAGCTAGGACAAGAGCAGAAAGTAAAGAAGTCTTCTTTCCAAAAATATGCTGCTATTTATAGACGAAGCCCATAGACCGACGCATCGATCTATGTGTAATGAACCGACTCTTCGGTTATCAAGGTGATCCGACTATTCAAGGCTAAACTCTTGGGATCCTGCCCCAAAAAGCGGCTTTAAATCTGACAGCAAATCAAAGGCAATCAATGCAAATATTTGCACACGCGGCATGAAGACGTGGCAAGGGACCTATGCGGCCAGACAGCCTATGCGGCTCAGATGGCCATACGGCTGAGGAGGCCATGCGGCCAGAACATCCTATGCAGCCCGAAGAATTTTTTACATGGCCATTCTTCTTATTCAAAGTATTTCAATTTTGCAAATTGAAAACTTTGAAGGGGGTCTTGTAGAAGCATGGAAAAGAATAAAGAAAGACCTATGCGGCTCCAACAGAAAGATCCCCATGCGGCTCAGGATCCCCATACGGCTCAGAAGTCCATGCGGATCAGGGGTCCATACGGCTCGGATAGATCCATGCGGCTAAAAAAGAAGCCACGTGGCCTTCAAATAGTTCTTCTCTACATGCGGCTGCATTTAATGCCCTAACGACTGCTCTAACAAAAACAACAGCCATGACAGCTCTGACATAAAGACGCAATAATGACTGACATGATGGCGTGTTCATAAAAAAAAGGAGAAAATCTCCTTACGGCTGGTAAAATCCACCAAGTCCCGAGGCCACTCCATGCGGCTGCCCATTTGCATGCGGCTGACTATCCCTTTGTGGCTGCCCATCTGCATGCGGCTGCCTATCCTCATGCGGCTGCCCCTCTGCAAGCGGCTGTCTATCTCCATGCGGCTGCCCCTCTGCATGCGGCTGCCTATCCCTATGCGGCTGTCCATCCACATATGGCTGCACGTTTCATGCGGCTGAGAGGACCCCCCCATATGCGGCTTGGCCAGGATGATCCAGTTGAAATACGTGGTGCTCTTCGCTACATTTGAGACACGTGGCAGTCTTATCTTCCCCGAAATTATGGGTGCTAACAAATCCTGACAAAATCAGATTTGTCGCGATCGTCATAATGGCCCAGATCAAATCAAATCAAGCAAATTGGACACGTGGCAGGCCATCACAAGTCGCGAATATTCATGGTAATCAACATTTATTGCCCACAGAGATTTGATGCAATCTACATTAATTACCTAGATTTGCTACAATCAGAATGAAGGGCCCAGATTAATTGATCCTTAACCGCCGACTTATCAAGGAGGCAATCATTGCAAACCCTAATGATTGCATCCCACTCCTATAAATAACAAGGTGTCATTCCCTTGTGAAGGAGGACTTTTTCAAAGAGCACCAGAGCACCTGGAGAGACTTGAAGAGAGAGAGAGTAGAGAGACAAAGGCACGCACAGAGGGCATCCTGAGAGCATTTCTTCTCCGGAGCCAAGGCTGCATCCGATCGTCCAAGGAGTAAGGCAGAACTACCGTCATTTTTCCGAGCCTCTACCGTCACCCCCCAGAATCTAAAATAAACAATTGTACTTAGATTGCTGTACCTAGGTTTTCGTTCCTAGGCTTTCTTTGTACAAGCGAGTTTGTATTGTGAAGTAAAAGTCCAGTCCTCCGATAATTGTTCTGTTCTTTCATATTTTATCGCAAACATTCTAGTTGGTCGGTAAGTCTTCCTATCTCACCTTTGTACACTTTGAGTACCTTCTTAGAGGTTTCATATTTACTACGTAGTTTTCTGTAATCGTTTAACAGGTCACTAAAAGCCTCTCCTAGTTGTTCAAAGGTGAAATCATCATAAGGATCAAATAGAGGATTAGTGATTACCTGATCGCAAGCCATCAAGCATACATTTACAGCGTCATTTGATTGTTCGTCTTCTGAATCGCTTGCTTCGCTTTCATGCCATATGCTTGTAATGGCGTACTTCCTTGATGTAGACTTCTTCAGGTAGCCTTTGTCATATTTGCTGTTTTTTTTTGTTGATGATGATGCTGTTGGACAATCTTTCTTTATGTGTCCTTTCTTCTTACATCCGTAGAAAATAGGATCTTCCTCGTTGTTGTTGCTGTTTCTATCTTTTATTCTCCTGTTAAATCTCATGAACTTCTTGAATTTTCTTACCAGAAGAGCTTGATCTTCAGAGTCAGAGTCGCTGTCGTCAGAATCATCTTCGACAGTTCTTCTATGTTGAGCCTTGAGAGCGATCGACTTTTCTGACTTCTCCTTTGGTGTAGCATCTTCAAAGTCTTGAAGTTCTAACTCGAGAGTGAGTAGCTTACCCATGAGTGTTTCCAGAGACATTGTTGAGAGGTTGTTTCCTTCAATGATTGTTGTAGCCTTTGGGATCCAGTTCTTTGTGAGAGCTCGTAGAAGTTTGTGAATCTTTTCATGGTTACTGTATTCTTTGCCTAATGAAGACAAAGGATTTACAATATCCAAGAATCTTGTAAACATCTGAGTGACTGATTCACTTGGCTCATTTTGAACGCCTCGTACTCCTGAGTAATTCTGCTGATCTTTGACTCCTTGACTTGTATTGTTCCTTCGTGGGTTACTTCGAGAAGTTTCTACACTTCATTTGATGTTGTGCAGGTAGACACCCTGTTGAATTCAATTCTGTCTAAAGCACAAAATAAAGCGTTAATAGCACGTGCGTCAAGACTGGCCATTTTTTTCATCCTCTGTATATTTGTCAAGGGGTTTTTCAACTAAAACTCCATCAACATTAATATGAAGAGGCTTTTTGTAGCCATCAATAACTACAGACCATAAGTCAAAATCAAGAGATTTTAGGAAGAAACTCATACGTGTTTTTCAATAAGTGTAGTTTTTGTCGTCAAACAGTGGAGGTCTGTTTGTGGCTTGGCCTTCACTTGTGAATTTTACAGTTGTCATGTGTAATACTGTGATCTATATAACAATTGAAGAATAACAGAATATAGCTATAATTTTACCTTTTTTTACCTGTATAACCCGCTCTGATACCAATTGTATGAACGAAATCGTAAAGCAGAATACTCTAGAGGGAGGTGAATAGAGTAGGCAGCGGAATATTGCTAATTTAAAAACTAGTTAGTCGTTAGATCACAGATATAATAATAATCACAAAATAAATAATAGTAATGAAAAAGAGCGATCAAAAGGCAAACGTAAACACAGAGATTTATACTGGTTTCCCTCTTGTGAGGACTAGTCTAGTCGGAAGAACTCTAGCTTCCAGTTGAATCCACTATTGGAAAATCTTACAAGTTTTCATACGACGTCCTTGTAACTTCTACAGATGCGAGTTTTGATACAAAGAACTCGACCGACTTCAATTGTGAAGAGTGTATCTTCAATCAAGCCTCTGATTACAATTGCTCTGAAACTTCTAGACCGTACCGCACTTGCAAATCGACTAGAGGATTGTAACTGGCTTGGGATTTAAAAATAGAAGCTTTTTTAACTCTTTGGAAGAAACGTAAGCTTTAGAAAAGAAGAGATGAAAGTGAATTGATATTTTTAAATGATCAGAATCCTTCTCTATTTATAGTTTTTTCAAAGGCAGAACTCTGACAGAATTCGGACAGAATTTAGACAGAACTCTTTGTAACCAACCGCAACTGAAGGGAGACCAAGTTCTAAATCAAACGTTCACATAATGTTCAACTTGGTCGAACTCTGGCCGAGTTCTGTCAGGGTTTGGTCAGTTGATTTTGTGAAAAATAATTTTTTTGGCTTTTTGAAAATCCTTCAGAAGATTTTGTTAAATAGATATTTTTCAAAAATATAGGTCATTTTAAAAAGATAGGTCAGTGTTGAAAAACGATTTCGGATAGCCTATTTGCCAGTACGACTTGGTGTACAATGTATTCCTAGACTCAATAAAAATAAAAATTACATTGCTTTAAGGAAATACAATCTTGAGTGGCAAACAGCTTTGGTCTTGAACTGAGTAGATATCCAATCTTTGATTAGTGTCCAAAACATCGTAAGTAAACATTTGAATTGATTCGTATATCGAGACAGAGTTTGATCAATTATTAAAATCAGGTTTGACCATGACCAATAGGCCAACAAAGTGTGCGCCTGATAGTAACCAACACCTATTTAGGGGTACCGCATGACAATAAGAAGCTCGTGCCTGTCTACTTTTAGGTACGTGTACTACTTCCTCCATCAACTATAAATAGGAGTTCTCATCCATTTAAACGGTCGATTCTCTCCAATTCCTGAATTCCTTAAGAGGGTCCCGAAGTAACCCACAAAGAGAGTCCTTGTTGTTCCCCTCAGCTAGTAAAGTTGAGCCCGACAATACTTCCACACAGTCAGATCGTCAACGGAGTAAAGAAACAACCCTCTACCGTCACAACCCAGATAAAAAATAAAGTGCGATCAGGGATTCCTGTTCAGGAGTTCCTCTTTGCATTCTCGTTCGGAATACTTTACAGGCAGCCTATTTTTGAGCTCTAAAGCGATGTTGAGCACACAAAATTTCAAAATCCTTGATACCTTTTCGTTCCTTTAGTCTCATCTGGATTCAACATATCACTTAGTTGGATCGTGCACATATTTAAGACGTCTCCAAAATAGATGCATTTCAACCAAGCCTCATGATAGAGAATCTGCCATTAGCGGTAAAGTTGGATCGTGCACATATTTAAGTCATCTCTGATATATATATATTTCAAGCAAGCTTCGTGAGTGGTGTCTCCACATAATTGAATCATTCTATCCACCAATACTATTATCCAATCCTATCAATCCTCAAGATCAATCATACCGATGCTACCTCTCAAAATAGAAACGTTTTGCCTAACCACTAGGCCATCTCTTCAAGCTAAAGTCAACGTCAGTTTTGGAATCACCGTTCCCAATAATAATATCAAAATTGACCCCAATCCTAAGGTCAAAGCAAAGTTGATAGTACGAGATTTTCTACTCAAGCTCGCATCATTCAGATTTTTAAACTTCGAGCACAGATTTCTCCTATTTGCATTCGCAGCGTTCAATCCCAGGGGTCTAAGTCATTCAGCAAAGCCATCCCACGGTATGTTCTGGTCAACCAATTCCTCGACTTATCAATATCGTATGTCCAAACTAGCAATTCGTGTAGTCTAACTCTTCAAACATGTTCGACATAATCCACCTATCCATCCTATCTAAGTCAAGTACACTATGATATGATTTGTCATTAAACCATAATTCTCATACCATATTCCCTAAGTCATCTAACACAATTCACGTATTCGATCACAAGGTCGTATAGCATAACAATATATCATGCTCCAATCTTTCGCAAGTCCGGTTATCCATGCTGTACATGAAATCACCATGCCAATGCTCCCGCAGAATAATTGTCCTCATCGGGGCGTAACTCTTGCGTTGAGTCTAGACTAATTCATTCCCGATATGCACATTGGATCTACTCAATCATCAAACTTACTTTATTGTCAATCACAAGTCCAAACAATCCTTGAATTCACCTTCGAATCAAACCACAAGTCAAAATAATCCAATTGCCATGTCTTGATCTTCCATAAGTTTGATCATTCCTACTGGACATGAATCACCATGCCAGTGCTCCTTTAGAATGATCGTCCTAATCTGACGTGATGCATGTGCGAAGCTGAAGTTACGCTTTCACAAGACAAGAATGTCAACGTTGTGGTTATCATTGAAACAATCAAGACGCTTGTTTTTATCACATCGTAAAATCACAATGATCGCCTACTTATAAATTCCCCTGAGTTATAACAATCTTTATATTATCGATTCAACGAATCCATCAACATTTTTATTTCATATCGTCCGAGTAGTATCCATTCACGCAAACTTCAAGTTCATCTTATCAAGTAATCCAAATATTCATCACAATCAAAATCCCAAAAGTCGCATCCATCTAGTCAATAATATTTTAGACGATCATCATTCTTCGAATTATAGTACCTCTGAGTTATCGCATATCGATCTTTTATATGCCTCAATACCATCGATGATATACATAACCTGGCGATCTTCCTTTGCAACGAACTCCGAGTCGTACAACTAATACTGTCATCCAACTAGATATACGATCAACTCATACAAATCCAAAATCAATTTCGTTATAGTTATCTTCCGAACAAGTCATATGATCAATTCGTTCAAGCCCAATTCACATTTGTTATCATCTATCTTAGTCGTCGAACAATTTTTTCTTTCATCCCTAACGTAATTCACATACCTTCCAGTTAATATCTCTATGCATGCTATCATCTAATCATGCTAACTTTTCATATACGATTTATATCGATATCTCATTTGAGTCATTCGTTTGTTACGGCTTAATTTTTTTTGATTTGATCTATCTATTCCTATCACTTTGTATTTCACACTCAGTGCAATCCTGCCGAGGCACGTTGTCTTCTTATTTGTTCGAATCAACTCGTACTAGCTATTTAAAGTCATGATTACTTTAAATACTCTTTCTAAGGCTTTGTATATCGCGATGCTTGTTGATAGACTCATTGGCATCCCGCATCCTTAATTGATCGACATCCTCGAGGCTATCCCATATACCACTCAGAGATAAAATTACTAGATAAATTATCGAAACAGATTTCGAATCACAATCGATTACTTTAAATCTCCGTTCGAACCATTCCTCAAATTCTAAGCATGTTCATCTATATCCCATTAACGATAACATCATCTGATGGTGCCCCTATCGATAGTCATCCTGCATTCTATGAATCAAGTTGAACTCATTTCCATTTCGAAATGATTCGAATCCCGCACATAACTTGCTATTATCAACATAAATTTTTGGTGTATATGCCCAGCCCGACTTAGCCAACCATGTTTTACGTGAAACCATCTTGTTCAATCAAATTTTTCTTCATGAGATTTTTAAAAATATATAGACTTATTGTATGAAACATCCCGCAGAACATTGGGAGAGAGAGAGCGCGCGCTAATACTTTTATCGTAGTAGCAACGTCAGACTTTGCAGAAACAACAACATCAGAGTTAAAGAATTTAATCGAAAGTCCAAGGATGTAAAGCCTTGCGCTGATACCTTTATGTCATATACCGCTCTCGGAGGATCGATCATCCTCGCTAAGGCATGATGCTACGTCCGCCTAGGTTGCACTCACGCAATGTGGGTTCTATAACGGTTGATTACAGCAGCTTGCGACGGGATCGTCGTACAGAAATCCTAATCAAAAAAGTTGAATAACACCAAGACATGTACAAAATGATGCACTTTATTGATATTGAAATAAGATTACAAGGGTGCGAAGCCAGGTTACAAGTTGCTCAAGATCACTTTCTCTCTGATTACAATCACTCAACTCTCTATCAAAATACAAGTCAATCTGCTCTCTCTAATCTTTCAGTACAATTTAACAAGCTAATGGATGCTTCAGAAGGCGATTTCCATACATTACGTCTCGTATATGTGAAGTTTTCAACACGGCCACATGCCTCGAAATGCCAAGGAAATTCCATACCTCAGCACGTCCAGGCTAGCTCCACCCCGATGAACAAGTACTTGAACCTGTGCATGAAAACTGTTGGATGGTCAGTACACAACTATAATGGTGGTATGTGCTCCTCGCCCACTCATATAAAACCAACACATTCATTTATTGAGTGTAACTTATTTTTTTATTGTCTTTCTAATCTTTTCTTAGGATCAATTTTACGACATAGACGCTTGCCCTATTTGGTGTATCAACGATAAAGTCGTGCCATAAATCCCTTCGTATAACATAATCGAGCCAGTGCCTCACCACTTAGTAACTTGGCCAAACTTCATGTCAAAACAACGTGGTCGTGCCAACAATATCGACTTGTGCTTGCCTTTCAACCCATACTTTGTGACGCAACAACATTGATCGTACTATAAAATCCATTCGTACTTTGATATCAAGGTCGTGCCTCATAACTCGATATGAATTAACCATATTATTGCCTCACAGCCTTTCCTATTTCAATCATCAACTGACTCAATAAAGACTTGTGAACTTAGTGTCAATGACTCAATCTCCCGATGCCACCTCTTATGCCAAAAATACAGTCTCCATTGCAGCCAAATCTTAGGCCCAATATTATGTTGTAAACCGTGCACACATTTCTTGACTCAATCTAAAAGCATGCACACGGATCGCTGCTATATATCGACTCATCTATATAAAAGGATCACTAGCACCACAAGCTATCCGGGACTTATAGCTTTCTTAGACGGTGACCCTTTCAGCGCATGTAGCGTGTCCCAATAAAAGTTTCCAACTAACCGAAGCGGTACCTCCAGCATGACTATACCGTGTTTCCTCTTACGCCAGAACAGTCCTGTGGCCCTAGGTTATCGTCCGAGAAAACTTTCCCTTGTGCATAAGTTATCCAATGACCATGCAAGACTCGACTCAAACTACCATCTTACACAGTCATTTCTCTTCCAGTGTTACCATATTTTCAGAACTATGTTGGAGACTTCCAAAACTAGAGACAGCATTGACGATCCACGGTCGCGAGCATTTTCATGTTACCATATCATTAACTCAACTCAGAAATGACTATTTAATTGCCTTCCTACCAAACTCTACTTGAATCAACAGTGTTCCATATCAGTGCCACGACTGTGCCATAACCCATGTGATACAAGTTAACCCGTGGGACGAACAAAGGCTATGCCAAGCCTTGCACCGTAGAAATGTGCATTGAGACTTGTGGGACAATTATGCTATACCAAGCATCGGACAGTGGGACAGTGCATGCTTTATCAAGCATTTATATCGTGCGACGCCTATGACTATGCTAAGTTCATAGTGTTGTGGCAACATAGACCAACTTTTTCTTCTTCTAATCCATGGGACGAAAGACCGAGTTTCAATTTGGAATTACGTCGTACAACATTTGTAAGCCGACCGTAGGACCTTTCTATATTCTAACTCAGTCTGACCCAAGGTGGGATTGTTTCCTTAGCTATATGGATTCTTCTCTTTTATTATCAAGCCTAATTTGTGCATTTAAAAATGTCTATTTTATTAGTGTGAAGGCCAAGTAGAAGCAAATTCATCGAAGCCACCCACCTGAGCGAGGAGTTGCCTCAGCCGAGCGGGACTTTGAGCAAGTCGTTGCAGGGCTAAGTCCAAATGTTTTTGCATTTTGATTCCTCCTGTTGAACTGAGCGAGACGGGGCATTACAGTTCTAATCGGTTTGTCCAAGGCATTCATTTTATAAACGTGTTTTCAGACTGAACCAATTCCTTCACATGCGAGTTTTCGTCAACTTTCGGATCTCTGTCATGAGGGGCACGTTTGCATCTAACCCACGAGTGATAATCATGATCTTGTTATAATTTTTTTCTCACCATCGAATGGCGTTTTATCTATTATTGATTCATATGTGCACCTGAACAGCCTGGTATAATTGCAATGCATGTTAATCTGGAACCTCACTTGAATTTGATAATATCCAAGAATGTGATAACCCTAATTAGTTAACAATAATAAGTTGTATGATATGATTGGTCATGCATGTTGAATGATTCTAGTACTTTCTTGCTTATGGCGCTTTGTCGAGTCATTATTTTGTTTACTTGTCATTTATCTCTTTACCTTATTTCCTTATTACTTTTCTGTCGATTACTTGCATGTTGGTTTTAGCATATACCATATAGCTTTCCTTGTGGTATTTTTTATCTGGGGTTAACCCAACTTGTTTTGGATAGGGAGATGTCATATTGGAGCCGGAGGATCTTCTATATCTCTAGCTCTATGCTTCACGCCCAAAAGACCACTTTCTGAGCACCTAAGTGGGTTTCTAATCCCTTCACCCACTTGTATATTCTGTATATATTTTGGCCGTTAGCCATCGAGCATGTGTGAACTCATGTTCTGGAAGCATATTCCTACCTATGGGCAATATGGTTTTATATATACTAGACTACAAATAGTTTGTGATCATGTATAATTGTGCATTCTAGCTAGAGATCTATTTTGTATTATTGGCTTCGTGATTATATATGTTATATAGTTTGGGACACCTTACTGCTATTTCATTGATGATTTTATATGTTACTATTACATACTTGATTGGGATTGAGACAACTAGGATTTTCTAACCTAGTATTGACTTGGCTTGTAGACTAACCCCCATGTCTTTTCACACCCGTGATTGTACTCTGGGGTACTGGTGTTCTCCATTACACTTAGCTGACCTTGTACTGCCTCCGCTCTCTAGTATTCTAGCTCAGGACATGACAGTCATTGACATCTTTGACTATTCCATAAGTTCCCAAGAATATATGGAAATAAATAACTACAACACAAAGTGTAAGCCTCCTGAAATTTCTAGAATTTTTTTATTTTATTAAAATGATTTATTAATAGATTTTTTCTTCTCAACTTTATTTTTGACCATTAAGTGCCCTTTACTGTTGCTTTGATTTTAGGAGCACAACAATTGCCATTTTTTCCAACAAATTTTATATGCTTGAAATAGACACCTTCATCCATGACTATCATGTCCCACTCAAACACATCTCCTTGTTCTCTATATTTAATGCACAATTTTTGGGTCAAAAGTCCCAATTTTGGCACCTACCTTGCAACCGTTGACTTTCCAATTTAAATTGGGGACCCAAACTCGATCAAAATATTTCAACCCAATCTATGATTTTGATCTATTTTGAGCCTACTACACACATGCCACTTGAATCACACTCAATTGAATTCTCTTGTGCTACTTATATACAAATGGCATAGAAGACGCAATTTTGGGCCTTTCGGAACTCAACTAGCTACATCAACCCAAACCTAGCCCAATTTGTATCGGTAGAGCCCATTCTAGGTTGTCCTAACCTAATAGGATCATTTTAGACTGATTTTATCAATTAAAATACAGTCGTGATTGATTTAACCACTAAGATTCACCTTCTAAATTAGGAAACCCACTTAATCTTTTTAAACCTATTCCAACATATCTTTTTATTTGGGCCACCAAACTCCACAAAACCTTACCAAAATCATATTCCTCAATCCGTAACCACCTTCCCTACCTTTTCTTATAAATAAACCCACATAAAGTGGTGGCTACCCCTTCAAAAACCCTAAACCCGAAATCCCTTCAGCCAACTAAGCCGTCGGCCCCCTTCAACTGCAGGATCAGTTTGCACCCTCCAACATCCTTCTGTCGACCCACCACCTCCATGAAGATACCAAGACATCCCTATTCAATCCTATTAATCCCCAAAGGATCCACGACCATTCGTTTGGCCGATAGAGAGCTAAACATGGGCTCTACTTTCAGTTGTAAAAAAAATCTAAACAACAGGTTGGCGATCTTCAAACCCTTGTTTACTTACTTTTTATTGATCAAATCCTCCACCAAAAAAACTCTATCATTTACCCCTATGTGTCCCTTAACATCTCAATTTTTTTCTCACATGGATCTCAACGGTTTGTCCGTGGCGCGAGTTACACAACAAGCTATCCAGGCTGAACCTTGTCTGACGTAGCTGCTGCCCGCACAACTTTGTGAAGCCACACGGCAGCTCTGACACCCTTGGTGAGCATCCTAACATCCCTCTCTAATCCACCCTTCCATGTGTATAAATTTTTCATCAAGTTTTGTAAGGTTTTATATCCAATTCTCCATTGATTTCGTCACTGAAACCCATTGAATCTTCATAAGTTTCACATAATAGTTTTGTGCACCAATTCTTCTAAAATCCTCGATGGTTAAAACCATGATTTATTATGTTTTAATTTCTGAATAATTAACATAATTTGTAATATTTTAGAATATAAAACTATTATTTTTGTATTATCAGATTGTTTCCAATCAACCCGACAATTGGTAATATGGTGTAACTAATTGAATGTATTAATAAGATACCATATTTTCTTGAAAATGATATAAATATATAATATTTAAGTATTATTTTTAATATTTATTACAGAATTTAGAAATCATATTTTATGATTTTAAATATATTATTTTAATAGAGTAGCATGACACTTGTATAGTATATATAGCCATACTTCGTTATTGACTAGATTAGTTATATTGTGACCTAGTTTAGACTGCATATGGCATTGTTATGGATGGTATATAATATAAATTATTACTGTCTTTGATTTGTATATGTTATTATGTTTAGGACTTCGTGACGATTCGACTGTTGTTGTTGAAGCCAGAGCATTATTGTATACTCATCCCAAGATACCAGGCAAG